>JBANRG010000041.1:0-522027 GCA_037954225.1 Stygiomarasmius scandens | reverse complement strand
TTCAGTGGGAAGTTTTGTAGACGCTGGGACTGGGGCTGCCAGGATTCTTCGCAATTTTCAAGATTATGGCACCAGAGAACAAACGTTACTCTTGACCTTGCCACTTTTTATCACCAATTTCACAGCTACATCATTGATAGGATACAGAGCGTGGTAAATTTTATTTGCAGGAAGTATTCTTCTATCCTTTTAATTTGGATAAAATTTTAGGTGCCATCGAAAAGCGGTTGCATCCAACCTTAGCTCTAGTAGAAATAGTATGACCAGAGTACAGAAGATATTGTTGCTTTTGGTCGAGTCCGGTCTTGTTTATTGTACACTCTGGGTATTATGATCAATTTTACATGAAATATTGATTATCTACGTTCTAACTGTTCCTCTCTTATAGATTGCATATACTGTGATATCAATATCTGGAAATCCATTGACAATTTCTTTCCAAGTATATACTATAGTCATGCCGTTGATTTCTGTAAGTTCCAATTCATCTCCGTGACGCTGACTGAGCTCGAATATCCCAGGCATTATATCCGGTCCTTATCATTTTGTTATCTGCTCTTGAAAAGTCTAGGGACGATCCAAGAAATGAGCGATCACTATCCCACTCAATCAGATTTGCTTCAGGACCTGCTGTCAATGAGAGTGACAGTTCGGACTCTCTAGATCATTCAGATTTGAGATCTCGTGCTGTCGTTGTTACTATTTCGTCCTCTGGCTATCAGGAGCAAAATGAGCTGATAGAAGAAATTTCAGCGGAGAAGAGAACACACGTTGTTAATGGCTAGATCATAGTTCATTTCATTTTACATGTCATAAAAATTTTACGCATGTAGGAATGGTTTAATTCTATTATTTTTCGATAGTGTATGCACATAATTATCGTTGCATAAGTACTTATCTCAACTCAGGCCAGTCAAATACTAGTCAAGAATAATGAAGGAAGATGACAAGATACCTTAAATCTGAATCTTAGTCCCTGCACAATAGCATAATAATACTGCAATGTTCCTGTATGATCTTTTTCTATCTACCTTCATATCTTACACTGAATGCAAATTAAAGTATCTCAACGTTTGGAAAATGAGTATAATATTATACAAAATCATTTTCAAAATATACTCTAAGCAATTAAAATATGTAATAATTCATAACTTGCATGCAGTGCTCGAAACACTCATTTTTTGATCACAGAGCACATTATCGGGATAGCTAGTCTATATAGATTAACGGACTTCTAATTTTCTTTCCATCTTTCTATAACCCCATTTTATAGGTGGGGCTGTCATATTTCCCATTGCACATGCAATCTAATACTATTTTTCTATCCCAAATCTCTTTGTGAAGCACATGATACCTTATATATTTAAAACTTTAGCTTTTCTCTGTGTTGTCGTGTTTGACTACAGTTGAACATTTCGTAATGCATAGCTACTCTACCAAATCTCCATGCAGTATGAGGTTTATGCAAAATGAAAACTTTCACACTTCTGACTATTAATAAGCCAAAAGATGATATTTTAAGTGACATCATGAATGAAATCTGGTCACCTACGACTATCAGAGCTTCCAGGCCCTACTATTTAGGAAAATGATATTGTTTCCACATGTTATTTCTTTCTTAGATATGACTAAACTCAATCCGGCATGATTGTAATAGACTAATTTGTATGTTCAAGTTTTTCAAGTGGGAAATGTACAATATCCATGGATATAGGATAATTGGCCAGAAATAGCAGTGCATTATGCATTTTCTACAATTTTGGCTGGGAACCAGGTTTTTTTCTATGCATTATGAGATATTTAGCCCGTAGCCGTACTACAGAAATAAATAGGCAGCTAAATATCCGATTTTTTTTTTGTTGTAAAGTACTATCAATCCAGTTTACAGATGTTTAATTATTTAATTTTGCAAACACAACCACAAAGTGAAGCCATAAAAGACACGGAGTATTAGAGAAGAGCTCATACATTATTAATTTGCAATGCTATCGAAACTAGTGAGGCCACAAACCAGTTTTAGTCAACTCTAAGAAGGAAATTTGATATGAGATTTTTTATTCCTTCTCTAAGATTTCATATTTTACAGCAGGAAAGTCCGATTTGCTTCAGATTTTCAATTACTATTTCTCGATTTTGATAGTATACTTCATATACCTTCTCTTTAAAACTATGGCTTTACCGAAGTAGTGCTGTGTTTGGCTGTGTCGAAGAGAAAATAATTCAATATCCATTTCCTTTTTGGTTTCACTACTAGTCTAGTTCACTTATCTCCGCAAACATTGTTGTATCTCGAACATACATCAAACCAGGTACCCGTCAGGCTTACTTTCAAGATTCTACAGGGGGATAGGCTGGAGCTACCAGTGACAGCTACAATTGATCTGGAAACTGGGTCAATAGTTGCACCAAATTGGAATCTGATATTTGTTTATTTATTATCAGAATAACAAAACACAGCACCATGGGGCGAGACTATAGTTCTGAAGATATGAGGAATTTATCAGGAATATGTAGAGTCACAGCACAGTCACTGCTGCCGTGACTTTACTCTGGATATCCCTGTTAAGTACAAGCTGAATATATCGTGGATGGTGTGGTGATATAATGTCAATTAAACTCGCCTTTAGTATAGACCAGACACTTAGGCACATTTTTGTTATTTGCACAATTGCAATGCGCGCATTCACAACGGAATTCCGAAAGGCCCCACTCAGAGATACCTATATTTCAATGGATCCGAGCTCAGAATATAGCCAAGTTTCCCCTTGCAAATGCGCCCTGGAATTTTAAGTTATGGAGCGCCACCGGTATCTGACAAATGACAGATGGGAAGAGTTGACAGCATTCTGTTATACATGTCATGATTTTTGAAAATATTAATGTTTCTGAAAGTCAGCATTGATGACCTTCTTCCCTAGAATGTATGCTAATTTAATATTTTGACCACACACTAGATATACTCTTAAGTAGACTGAGAAATGTACAAGAGAGAGCCCAAGTCAAGTCAGGCTTGGCGTCAGCACAAGTTTAGAACAATGAATTGTGGAGTCATTGTCTATTTAGCTAAAGTCTTGGTTGCACATCTAAAGATAAAGGCATCTTGATTTGACTGATAACCGTTCACACTGATGTATACTGTGTCATCGTGTTTGGATAGCTGATACGGCCGACGATATAAAATGAGGAAGGGATACCATAAGTAATCCCAAGTAGAAACCCTCGCTCATCTACCTACTTACAAAAGCCTGCCATTGAGATTGAGTACTCATGCCATCGGATGAAGAAAGCACTACTATTGGGATATATGTTGGCATCTATATCTCAGCAGTGTGAGTGTTTGTTCGTTGTTGCTCATTAATTGATTCGGTTGATAAAAAGGTAGACTCTACGGTTTGACTACTCTTCAAACATTCCTGTACTTCAGGAAGAATTCAAAGGACTTTTTAGTGGTGAAACTAACAGTAAGCTCCTTATTAATTCCAAATTAGATCCCAACCTGATATGATTGTTAAAGGTATTAACTTTGTGGTAGAGCCCAGTTTCCTTATGAAAAGGTTATCGAGGGATTGAATATTGATATCCAGGCTGTTGGACACTGCAGACTCTGCAATTTTACCAGTTGAATTGTATAGAGTGGACATCGCTAAACCAGATCAAATTTTGTCTGGAAAAGTTTATTGGTATGTAAATCTCTATAGTTAATTTATTTGATATCTATCGATTTTTGATTTTTAGGGCAGTCTCAGTAAGTAAAGTTTATCACTAAATATCCTACCTTACACTATTTTGTCTCATCAGTTGTCCTGGTTGCTTGAGGTTAGACAGATTTTACGTTGTTATACCATAGTATCTAAAACACAGCACAGGCTATAATCGAGAGCATTGTCAGAATGTGAACCCAACTCTGAGGCGTAAACTTATTGTCATATGGGTACTGATTATAATTCTCAGGTTTTATTGCTATCGCATCTGGATAGGTATGCTAATTTGGCAATTAGCTAATTATTTAAAATGTTTATTAGTTTATTCTAGTCAGCGGAGGCAGGAAATTATTGTCAGGAATTGCTGTAAGTCCAGTATTCTCTGTATAGTCACATATAATTTATTTTGATAGGTTTTTTTTGCAATTGCAGCCATGGGTAAGGCATTCCAGTACAATTATCTTTGACATATATAAACTTATTTTTTTTCCAGTGTTTGGCTTGTGTGAGACTAATTTCTTGTTCATTCTTATGAAAATAAACTTATTTTGGATTGTCCAGGGCTTCCTTCCAAACTGTATGCAGTTTCACACTATTCAGACTTGTGATTTGTTACAGGCTATGATATTAATTTGATAGGTTTACGCTCACTCCAACTGAACAGAAGAATTACACAGTTAGCTTCCTAGCAATTACCTCAGTATGATCCCACTAATCAGCCACAAAGGTTATCACATATGCATTTGTAATTTCAGCAGTTGTGGCAGATGCCATCATAGCTTTAATAATGACTTGGTTGCTTTGGGCCTCAAGATCAAAATTTCCGCAGTAAGTGAAGGGCTTTTCTGTCAAAAGTATGAGATGTTGATTGCAATTGATATTAGAACAAATTCTGTTGTAAATAAGCTGATATTGTACACAGTATCTACTGGGGCCTTTACAAGGTGACAAATGATTATATGCTTCATCCAAGTTGAACGATATCTCTTATCATTTCTTTTGTTCTACATTATAGTCTTGTAGCATTCATTGTTCTAATCACGGTATTTAGACATTTAACAGAAGTGCAAATGTCTCATACTCTATTGGTCAGTATGCAGCCTCATCAAGCATGGCTTATGTAGGGGTCAGAGCAGTAGTTGCGAAAAGTAGGTGTTATCTTTATCCATAATCAAATTACATACTTACACCAAAATCATAGTGTATTTCAATGCATTACTGGCTACTTTGAATCAACGACATAACCTCCGACACAAATTGGAAAATTCCACAGATGGATTCCAGCGCTCTCTCCACTTTACCACAACCACAGACACAGAGCTTCCTTCATCATTTCATCACCAAGATGATTTACACGTAAGGACTTGACATTTCTTCTCCCCAGATACATTCCATAATTACCCATGAACAGGAACTCCATACTATTGGCAGGACTGGTCAAAATTTGAACAAAGAGCTCGGACCCAAAACTTTCGAGATTGTGCATTCAGAACCAGTATGTTACGCATTAAACTTTGATGACCTCATTCTAATGCTTTCGATTTGGGAGATCCCGAATTTTCCTCAAGATGGTATGGTGGTTCAGATGAGCCATCATATGATTCAGATGTAAAGCTGATATATTGAATGATGGTTTCACTGTGATCTGTTCATTTCTGGTTTCACAAAATGAATGAACATGTAATTAGCTCCTAGGAGGGATCTTGACTGATCTCTGATATACTCTTTCTTATGGGAAAATTCTAGTCTAAGTATTCGTATCTAGTCAATGTTTATTGTTTTCGGGGAACGTGGTTATCACTCAACGAATGAATTTTGCTATACATCTAGTTTCTTATTCCAGAGAGTAATGCCCAAATCATAGGAGTTGAGTATGACGGACTTTTGTCAAATCCCAATAGAAGCCCCTATTACTACCTTGACCCCAATTTGATCACCCATGTCTCTGGTACGGCCGTAGCACGAGGGAGCAGCCTACTCTTCTCCAAACCTTCATTTTTCTCCAACCCTTTAAATACTGTGTTCTCTCCTAGCCAATCGATCCTCTTCAATGCCTTATCACCATCAAACATTCTCCTCTTCTCTGCAGCTTTCTCAATTGTCTTTCTTTTATTCCGACCTGCAATGGCCCATTCCGAATCACATAGATGTTCTTGCAGAGCCACATATATTTCATTCCAGATTGCTCCTACAGTAATCGAGCTTCGCGATACAATGTCGATCTTCCAGGGAAAGGATTTACAGATGAGTCGCATATGAGTTACATGATATCCCATGGCGGGGAAATAACTGAATGCGTTGAAAGTAGCTGGAGGGATGTATGTACGTGGTTTTATGCGAAAGTCTGGGTGGATACTGCAACTATTGGCCGCAAGGCAGGGACTGAGTGAAGGGTATTTTTTTGAGGGGATTAGCTGTGCTGGGAGATTGATTGTGATCACTGGAGTATGAGGCAAGTATGAAGAGATCATGCCGCCTGTGAGAGGTGCTGGACTGGTATAAGGAGTAGGTGGGTAGTAGACATGTGGATGGTAGTATCTACCTTGCGGTTGACCCCAGTAGTTTGTAATGCCCCAGAATGGATTCATAGTGAAAGTTGGATTCTGGAGGAGTCAGACTTTATAGCTTAATTGAAATCAATTTTTAAGACCCAAGGCTATGAGGGACGGGCGCTACAGAATGATATGATTAGCTCTCTTGTGTCACTGTGATGGCATCGATGTACGAAGTGCAGGGTCCGAGGAATATGTGTTACTTAACATATATTACTGGAGATTGTCCTGTCAATATGTACATAAGTTGAATGGTACATGAGGATGAATGTGCCCCAGAGGTACTGTGTGATTCAAGCGATTTGTCTTTACTGAGTTGAGAATTGTAATGATGGTAGTCTCGGTGCCGCACTGCTAGTAAATTTGCTAGCAGTTGTGACACAGACTTCCATGATGGAAGCCAAGAGTGATTAGGACATCGAGCGTCAAGTTCGAAAGAAAGAATGTAGTACGGGAAGTTTGCCGGAGAATGATCAAATCGATAGGATGCAGAAGAATGGCAAAGTTAAGAGTTATCTCCGTGGGTGATGAGTAGGTTTTAGTCCCGCAAACTCCATTTGAGTCAATAATACCTAAAGTTTTTTACTTGAGAAATCAAGTTGGGCATCAATATAGCCCAACAACTTTCAGGTTCGATCATGCCCCGTAACCCAGATATCATGGTATATCATCCTAGATATTGTTCTGTATTTTTTGGGGACGGTAACATAGCGACGTTGCTGACATGGCTGAGAAAACCTAATCAAATAGCCAGGAGAATTGCTTATATTTTAGGCTGAGAGATAAAGCTATACATCCAAGCTGACATTGGTTGTAGCTGAGCTCCACACATGAGTGAAACTTGTATTGAATTCCGAAGGAGTGGCCTATCAAAATGGAAAAGTCGCGTGTACTATACACAGTGACTAAGTGAGTAATAAGTATAGCAATTCAAGGCGCTCCGTCATAAGAGAAGTAAAAATAAAAAAGATACCAAGAACATTAGATCAGGGTACTCAGTGACACATCACTGCTTCCTTTGCCCAGAGATATGCAGATATCTGTGCCCAAGCTTTCCAAAGGAATAAGTTTGTTATAAGTAGCAGAAATTCAATTATAAGATAAGAAAGTCTGTTGAGATTCAAACTTTTGTCTAGTTCATTAAATATGAGTCTTAAAAATAAATACCATAAATAATCAGCACTTAAATACCTCCTATCTTTAAAATTATGACTTGCCTTTGTGGCATGTATGACCTATACCGAGACCTTACATTTTCTGTGCTTTCCTATCTCCCAACAATTCTTGAGTTTTATATCTACTGTTTCTTCTGTATTTCTTATTGGTGCTTTGACTAACATTGATTTTCTTCCACATGGCAAGGGATAGCTTGTCTGAACCTGTCGGGGGTTCGATTCTCTCTTAATGCATAGAAGTGATCTCGCGGTGCTTTTGGACATTTTACATAGACATTTGAGGTAATCATGCCTTTACTTGTTCAAGTTCGTATCCAATATTCAATGACTTGTTTGCAAATGGTGGATAAATGATTATTTTAATTATATAATACCGCCCAAGTCTATCATCATCACGAAACTGCCTCCAAACCCTACGTGAAATCAGAGCAACGAACCAAGCTAATCCAATCCAAAGTCCTAGGCTTTCACCTCTGCACCAACTTTCGGCCAAACTCTCTCCCTAATGACCCAATTCGAGTTCATAAACATGCGTTTTTCGATGAGAAGGTAGGAGGTTAGACGGTTAACAGGAGCTGGGGTACGTTTTCCTTTTTGTGTCGAGGAGGAAGAGGTGTATAATGGAGTCGATGAGGAAGAAGGCGATGGGGTATGTAAGGGTTTTCCGGTAGGAGAATAGATTTCTAGGGACTAGAGGAACAGTTAGTAACAGAGAAGATATCGAAAGAATAAGGCGCACTTCTTCCGTCTCAAACCTGACCAACGCCTGAATTAACAACCTATTCCCTACCGCGGGAGGATGTTTCCCGTAATGCCCTTCGATCGCTCTGATACTAAGGATTTTAGCAGGGGAGACTAGACGGTGAAGTGACCATATATAAGAATTCGAATTTGGACCCGAATTCTTCTTGACGACCTTTTCCATCTCACCCTGATACTCATTCCCAGTCCACCTCAACAGCTCCTCTCTATCCCTTCTCGCTACGGCAATTTGAGCATGAGCGTACGACTCGAGCGCGACTTGTCTGAGTCCAGAGACCCATGCGTCGGGAGTTGTACTCGACGCGCGGAATATGCGGAATGGGAATGCGAAAAAGTCTTTTACGGAACGCAACCAGGTGTTATGCGGCGGTGAGAGGTTTAGGTCGCGTGAAGGAAAAGAGTTGTACCCTGCTATATGAGCCATAGCGAATGCGTTTTTGACTGTATTGCTTAGGTTTTGAGAAAGAGTCGAATACCTGCCGGACCAGGTAGCGGGGTAGGGAGAAGTGGATTTGGGAAAGAGTTTATAGGGGAGTTTAACGTCCAATGCAGCTATAGGTCCCGCCCAAGGATCAAAAGCAGGGTGGTCTTGCATTAAGAGAAGGTTTTTCTCCATTTCGGCGAGGTTTTTTTCGGCATCGTCTGAAGAAGACGAGCTGACTTTGGAGGCAGTTTTGATTTTTGTGGCTGTGGATGCATACCGTGAATGGAAAAGAAGGGAACTGGAACGGACGACGCGTCGTTGCAGGAAAGACACGGACAGCATTTTGCCAGCAAGTGAAAACGTGACGAGGAACACGAAATTTTGGAAGGTTGTTTGGATCTATTTGCCAGAAGCTTCCGAAAGTCAGCCGACCAGGGTGCGTAACTGTCCCGCTGTCGCTTACTAATCGGGTTTTTAAAAACTTCCATCCGGTTCGCTCAGTTTTTCATCCAGTAATCCAGTAATCACCATGCCTGTGCGTATTCTCCTTCTCTAGCTTCCAGCCTCTGCTAAAACTCGTTTCTAGCGTCAATCCCGCGGTCGTTCTTCTGTTCCCTCCAAACCCGCTGCCTCAGCACCTGCTCAATCCCGGGGCGCACACACCGCTGCTGCACCTGCTGCTCCCTACTCTGCTGCTCACCCCCCTGCTCCTCCTGCAGCTGCAGCTCATCCAGCAGCACCCACCAAAGAACCAGGAATGCTCGCTCAAATGGCCGCAACAGCTGGTTCCGTAGCTATTGGTTCGACCATTGGTCATGGGATTTCTTCTATGCTTTTCGGTGGTGGAGGACACTCGAGTGCCCCTGTTGAGCAACAACAAGCACCTGCTCAGCAAGCACCGGCACAGCAGTGGAGTGGAGGACTTAGCTGTGAGACTCAGGCAAAGGGTACGATGGTTTTTTGTTTCACTTCACTCGCTTTCGGGGGCTGATGTTGCCGGTTCCGTTTGTAGACTTTACCCAATGCCTCGAGAAGGCTGACCTTCCTTCGTGCACCTGGTACCTCGAGCAACTTAAAGCAGTGCGTGTTCCATTCAATTTTTGTTGTTCCCTGTGCTTACTAACTTCGCCTCTCTTCCTCTTTCTAGTGCCAAGCTGCTGCTTCCAAGTTCTAATTCCTTCTCGGGACAATCTCTACTCCATTTACGCATCCTCATCACTCCATAACTACCATAATGCATCATGTTCGCTACACAATAAAGGTTATTGATGAATAAATTTAAGGATTGCTTTACTTCGTTGCCTGGTCCTCTACGGTTTGGACTCTGACTGCCACGTAGCTAGTCTGTAAGGCTCGGCATGGCAGTAAGTATATATTACGTGTTCCTCAGGTTCGAGCAATTACTCTGTCCCGAACGTGCGTAGACGTCCCGTGTGCATGGTAGTGTTCCAGGTTCAAGTTATATAATGAAGGAGCTCCGTGCTTCCGATTTCTTGTTAAACAATCAACCTAATCTCAAGTTAACTTGCCGTCGCGCTCACAGCTATCTATCAAATCAGGAAAGTAGTGAGTCATAAAAACATGGAAGATACACTTATGTAACTGATGCATTAAGAGGGAATCGAACCCCCGGCGGGTCGAGCTTGAAGTTGTATGGCAACGACCCAGGTTACCACTACCCCATTAATGCAGACAGTTGCATAGTTGTTGTGGATTAATAGGATTAGGTAGAAAATGCAAATTGTTGGCTAATATTTATAAGATTTGACCCAGTTCTGCATTGGTTGTATTTCCCTTCTGTCTTTATTTTCTATCTATTGTAGTATGTAAAAAAAGATTTTAATTCCAAAAAAAATACTGATAACATTTGCAATGGGCTTCTTGAAGGGCCTATTCCCTAGACTATTATCTAAATGAATCAAAACCCAAAAATGGCTAAAGCAGGAAATGCTCTATGCATCACAATCTTCTCAAGATGAAATGATTTTGATCTTCTGTGAGTAACTGCTACAAAATGTCCGAAGCCACCCTCTAATAAAATTATATGAATTGTAGGCCATGGCTATCATTGGAATTGGATTTTGACATTAAGCAAAGCTTTCAGAATTAACAACAACCCCAAAACCAAAAAAAAATCTAAATCCCGGAGACTACCGGCAAGATGATCGATTGGCGGTAAGCTTACGCAGAATACTTACTGTATAGACATCGAATTTTATCCTTCCATTCCTACAGTCTTCACAACTCTCATGTTAACTTGAGCACCAAAACAGGCATTATAAAACAAAAGCTCGCGCACTTGTCTGAATTTAATCTTGAGAGTCCTGGGAAATTATTTAGTCTCCTCTTTCTGATGATCACTCCAAAACAAAGTCGTGAATGATGAAATCACCGCTCGTCATCCTAATGATAGGCTAGGTACCGGTAAGCATGTCTGCCACTTTTCCCATAAAAATAGGATCAGGACGATATGATTGGAAGCTTGTGACAGCGTTCTCATGAGTAGAATTTGGAAGGATCATGAGTCACGCGTGATTCATGTCTCGGGTTTGTTTGTATTACAGCTACGAGCATTTCCCCAGAAGAGATAATCCGATAAATCAGGAAAGTTTCCGCCGCCCAGGTCTCCACAGTTCAAGTTGTGTATGCTACATACGATCTTTCAGAGCGGTTTATTGGATACGATACGACAATCAGTGAGATCCATGGTGTTTACTTATCAGTTGACATGTAGAACGGTTCTTTGAATTCTTGGGAGAAACAAGAGATCAAGATATGTCGAACTGACGTCTTCATTTCTCAGGACCTGCGGGTACGGTCGTGGTCAAAGAGGAATGATGGTACTAGGTAGTGGTCAACAGACTACTACTTGTTGGTAAGTAGGTTATCCCGGACATGGTGGAGCCTGAAGCGACGAACCAAACAAATATGGAGACTACCTAGCGCTGATCCTAGCCTATAAAAGCAAAAGGCGGGATTCGGCGTCTCGGCACTTGCTTAAACTGGAGGTGAATCGGTCGTTTCGATCCTGTGCAACGCTGATTGACGAGCGCGGAATTAATCATCGGGGTTCCGTTGTTTAGCGAGCAATAAGTAATCTTTATGGGCCGTCTTGCTCCCTTTTTACGACACTTCCTGCTCCGCTTCGGTATATTTCACGATTTTCTCGCATGCGGTGAAATGAATACGAAGCAGCGGATTTATATGCTCGTCATCAAGAAGTTCATTTTCCTTGTCGTATCATTTCAGAGCAATCACCACCGGTGATCCTCAAGACTTTATGTTTTCTGATGTCAAGTGTCCAGGATGTCATTCAACTACATTCAACTAACTAGAAAGAAGCAATCTGCTCCGATCTTTCAATGTAGGTTCACATAACGCTAGGCGCAAGTCTAGAGGCCAATAGAGAATCTCCAATTTAAAGCATCCGAGCCTGAGATAACCATTTTGAATCTTTTCCCCTTCTTCCTTCTCATGTCTCTCCCCGATGGTGAGTACTACATTTTCGACAAATTCAATGAATTTGTCAGTGGTACAAGCAATGGGCCGCCTGTTACGGCCACTTTCGTCGGGACAAGTGACCAGCAGGTAAAAATTTGCTTTAATATTTTGAGAACGAGGTTATTAACTATCGGCCTACCAGTGGCAAGTCGTCAGCGGGGAAGGGGTTGCGCAATTTCTGCGAAACATTCGTTATGAAACATATATAGGGTTTTCCGACCACAACACAGTCCTTACTACTTCTCCTCTGCCCTGGTATATCAATGAGACAACAGACACAGACTGGTATCAGTGAGTAGCTTGTGTCAAAAACATTCGAATACTTGCTATAACGGAGCAGAATATCACGGAACTCAAATCAAGGAGGCCCTTTTTGGGTGACTAGTGGGGAAGTCAGCGAAAGTCATAATGGTTCTGTACGTCTAGTCTTTTCTAGAAATTCAAACCTTTCTGGCTCTTTACTGAACTAACTTCGACCTTCGCAGTTAATTCTCGACGATGGTGGCTGGTACTCTTGGTTCTTTCTGCCAGTGTCCCAGACATCAGACAGAAGCGCTGCCACTACCATGTTATCCTCTCTAATAGCGAACGGCCCTTCAGGTTCAGGTCCCGCCAGTCCTACAGAGTCAAGTTCAGGCTCAGACTCAAGTTCGACTATTCCGATTCCCGCTTCGACCTCAAGCGAAAGCTTGACTTCAAATATTCCAAATCCCTCCACGACTTCGGACTCGAGAATTGGCGGTTTTATAGGAACTGTCAGTGCTACTTCAGGTCGAGATACTGATTCCACAACGCCCTTCTCTATTTCAAGTTCGAGTTTCAGCTCGAGCTCAAGCCCAACCAGCCAAAATCCTCCTTCAGTATCGAGCTCACAAAGTAGTACGAGTTCTAGACATGTTGGGGCTATTGTCGGGGGTGTAGTCGGAGGGATTTTACTTTTGTTATTTGCGATCCTTGCTGCATGGTTTTTAGTACGCCGATCCCAGGCCCGCCTAGTACAAAGTAAGTTCAGAAAATATCTTCAGCCGCCGAAAAGTTGTTCATCCAATACTCGTCTTTAGGGCAAGCAGTTCAGGCCTTACAGTCACCAACAGCATTCACTTTGCGTGAGCCTGCAGCCACTAGCACACTCTCTGATAAAGCGAGTATGACCAAGTCGGCACTTAGGTCTCAGTCTCCACCACCCTACGAAGAATCGATGTCTTGATATAATTGTATTAGTTTCTGGCACTTTCCTTGATTTCTTTTTCTTTTCTCTATTTAGATCAAACAGGGGAAAGGTACGCTGGACTTTAACTGCACTCATTTTGTATTAATTATCAGTTCGTATACCACTTTGGGTTCCTGTAGATATCGTTCAGATTTCAAATGACATTTTGTCTGAAAGTTGAACTATTGCCAGCATATTGAAAACAATAAACTTGCGATAAACCCCCTTCGGGCCTCAAATGAGGAGCGTCTAAAATATCAATGCTAATCCGCTAATGGTCGAGATTCAACGTAGCTCAGGCACCTTAATGATATTTCTCTAAAAGCAATGTTCTGATGGGCTAGATTTATGTACTATGACTACGAATTTATGCGTAAATAGGCATCTCTCGCCAGTACTGCTAGAGGCAATGATTGCCAAATTTAGTATTGAGTAACTTTTCTGTTTAGATCAATGTCAGAGTGGTGACTGAAGAACTTATCATTAAGGTCCTAGTTCCTCGGATATCGACAACTCTAGTGAGGTGTGATGAATCTAGCTGCAACAGGTTATGAGCATGCGATGGATAGCTCGTCACTATGATCCAACGTAACGACCTGTTCAAATTCACATTGGTTTAGATAGGCCCTGTCTCCAGGGGCTTTTCTGTAATATCCAACCTCTGCGAAGTTCACAGTTGAGTTCCTTTCAACGCTATGTACTTCTTGAATGTTCCCTTCGATGCCAGTGTGCCATTCATATATTGACTCCATTCTAGTATGGATTAGTAGTGAGCAGCACAGATGATCTCTTCCCCATTCGCCACCGTTGTTTAGAATAAATTTAAATTCTGTGATTCACTTTTATTCTGTTTGCATCATTGCTATCCGCATATTACTTCGCGGTTCTGCAAAGTTTGTACGAATCTTGCGAACGTGTTGAAGTGGATACACTGACGGCCAAAAATCTTTTCACTCTCAAAAAGGGAAATATTCCCATTTACGGCAGTTCTGCATGTCGGCATTACTAAATCGGGCTTGGATCTTTTACCCTGAAAAGATTTTTGGCCGTCAGTGTAGTAAGCGAATGTTTTATCTGCATTGCAATATCATCTCCACTGGACAATTGAAATTGATAAACCTTACCACATATGCTTTCCGACTTCAAACATTTGAGATGTCACTCGAATACTATCACAGAAGAACATATACAGATATCTCCACAGCATCCCGAGACTTCGGAAACTTGAATATCAGAAACATTGTACACGTCTCCGGAATCTGTGCTAATTTATAAAGCGTTGCTCTGGGATGACCATCTTCTTGCCCTCCCCCATGTCTCTTTCTGACGGAGATTACTACATATTTGACAAATTCAGCCAATTTGTCACTGCAAATACCACTGATGGTGGACCACCTGTCATGGCGACTTTCATTGGGACAAATGATCAACAGGTAAAGAACACCATTGATGTCTCTAAAGAAGCCTTACCTATTAATCTACTGCACATATAGTGGCACATCATCGGTGGACAGGGCGTTGCACAATTCTTACGCAATATCCGTTATGAAACATATATAGGGTTTTTGAATCACAGCACAACTCTTACTACTTCTCCAATACCGTGGTATATCAACGAGACGACAGACACAGACTGGTACCAGTGAGTAGTACTTGTCACGTTGATATGATTCATGCAATATACCTACTGATCAGAATATCGCGAGATTCAAATCAAGGGGGTCCATTCTGGGTTGCAAATGGGGAAGTGAGCAATTCACAGAACGGTTCTGTATGTCCTCCCATTATCCCACACAGACATTATTTTGAATGACTGTTATAGTTGACCCTTAATGATGGTGGCTTTTATTCATGGTTCTTCCTGCCTGTATCTCAAGTCTCGAGCAATGGCAGTTCAGCAACCACAATGCTATCGTCACTGATAGGAACCGCGACTTCTGGTCTCACTCCTGATCCTACGGAATCAATTTCAACTCAGAATCCGACCTCTAGCTCAAAGAACGATATGAGCCCCAAAACCATTGGCGCTATTGTCGGAGGTGTGGTTGGAGGCATTTTACTTCTATCCCTTATAATCTTGGGTGCACGGTTATTGGCACGTCAATCTCGGGGTCGATCAGAAGAAAGTAAGTATACTACAGAAAACGTGGTTATGAATAATTCTGTTGACACTCGTATTCAGGAAAGGCAACTCAGACCATGCAATCGCCGGCGGCATTCACCTTGCAAGAACCCATAGCAGTCACTTCTGATAGAATAAGTACAGTCAAGCCAACAAGTCGACCCCGATCCCCACCGCCGTATGAAGAATCGACTGTTCTATAAAATCACTTAGAGATTACATTACTCCTCTAACAGTGTTTACCTTCGATTTCTGAAAACCTTTATTTGTAAAACGAGAGGACAACTCGGACTTGCCTACATTTTGTATCAATTATCCTAGAGAGCTTTATATCAATTCGATTCTATATTAGTCTAAAACTTGTTGAAAGTTCAGTTAGCTTCCATCAATCCAGAGGAAAACCTGTAGTGAAGATATGGCCTGTAAGTTGTAAGCATTTTATCCTCCTAATTCTTACCATACAATCAGAAGAATAGCTGGTTTTGAAGATACTTATCAGCAGAGCTGTTACAGAGACTCCGAGTTAGTGCAATAATTATTTGTGATTTTTTAGAAGTTGTCCGACAGTTCCTCCAGCATCGTACTTTGGAAAGCTTAGATTTTATTCCCCCATGCCCTGTGGCATCCATAGGTAGCAATTTGAGAGAGATATCTAGTGCTTACCTTCGAATTGTCATTTATCAACATGGGGTAGATTGCTACCTCCATTTTCGATTCAAATGGCTCGAACAAATTTTCCTCAAAAAATTATTTGCCAACCTAGAAAAAGCACATTTTTCGAAATTGCCTAGCATGGAAGGAGTTCATCGAGGAGGGTCTCACTTCCAGTGTCAAAACCTCAGAAATGATCTATGGATTCATTCCGCAACCTGTTTGATGGAAAAATATCAAGCTGTGGTTCAAGAGACATGGTCCAAAATATAGGATACCATCACTTTTCCGAGTGACCACGAATAATCAAAACATTCTGGATAACTTCGGTTGAGAGCCTGTTCGACAGAGATTAGCCGCGCGTTCAATTGGTAACGAATTCAAGAAATTAGGTATTGAAGATTATATTCTGAATTACTCACGAAACGATCAGTGATATGAAAAGTTGTCTTACCGCCACAACCAACCCTTTCGATTTGTAAATCAAACCGGTATGTACTTCAACTGCGATTTATTTATACATACTGCTTTTACACCTCATGTACTGATTTATAGGAGTACAGGCTGCACAAGAACAATATGATCATTTACAAGTTACTTATCATTGACACAATGTCCTTCGACCTTACTTGGTTCATTACAGAACCTGTAATAGATGAATATCAGTACATGGTCTACATGCAAGTAAAGGGCCTACCTTCTTTGAGTTGAACTAAGCTTTCTTCAATTCGCTCGAGGTAGTGCTACCACCAGGGTTCGACATGTGAAGTGTAGCTTCCTGCCCTCCACTCGCCATTGTGACCTTGTATGTATAATATCCTTCGCCAAATACTCCAGTGACATCCCCGCTCGAAGCCGTGCTGACTTCCCGGAAAGTAGAATTCTCAGTAACATTCCCCTTCTTGTTCCCATTCGCATCAACCGTCCACTCAAAGTACAGCCCAACAGGCGCGCCATTGGAAACGCCGCATGGGATGACAAGAGTGACCATTTCGTTATCTGCGTATGTGAGCCAGTTCAGCTTGCCAGTGAGCACGGTTGTGGAAGGTTTAGGGCTGTATTGCTTGGTCAAAGTCATAGGGTCGGAATGGTCGCCCTTGGGGTTTCGCATGGTCACAGTAAGAGTTTTAAAGTCGTTGGAAACAACGGCTTCGAAGCTATAGTAATTGAATGCAAAGCCAATTCGATATTCATTGTTGGTAGTAACGGTGCCGATGGTTCCTGTCTGCATCGTGGGGGTGAGTGGAGAACATGGTTTGTATGATAACGACCCGGCGGACGTACCATAGACACGTTTTTCTTCTTATTGCCACTGGCGTCTACTGTCCATTGCCAATGGGCGGAAACTGGGTCATTGAGAGCAACACCAGCAGGGAGAACAATGGTGAAGCATTCGTCAACTGCGTAGTTGAACCAGTTAAGCTTGCCGTTGTAAATGAACATGGTGGAGATAGAGAGTTTTCTTGTGAGTCGAGATAGAATGTCAGATGACTGTTGGGTCTGGGGGACAAGGAAGATAATTTTTGAGGTTTTATAGGCTTGGTTTGTTCGGTCCAATATTAATCTGGATGTTCCAAAATCTATAAACGTGGTGCATTCTCTACGCTCCGATGTAACAATTGGATCGAAAATTTAATAGCACAGATGAACCGCCGATTGGAGCGTGCTGTTCACAAAAACTTCTATGGAGATTATTGGCGTGCTGTCAACATTTACTTTCACTTACGGCCCTAAGACAGAATACGAGCTCAGAACCGTAAGTTAAAATGACTGAAATCGAGTACGACACAACAGGTTTGCAAAGAATTTTCTTGATTACTAGGGTGCATCTGCTGCAAGGATTTTGGAAGAAAAAAAGGGTCGAATGAATTAGGTTTTCCCTTCTAAAGCAGGTGGAGTAGTCCAAAAAACTCATTGCGGATGCACCCTACTACACTTCTAACCAAGGGAGTTTGTTGTACGCGAGCATCAACTGACATTCATTCCACAACAGCCCGAGCCTGCCGAGGTCTTTTTCGGAAGACCTATACGAATTCAAAAGAGTCAGAACCGAGATTAGGAGCTAGTTTGCCACTGCGTTACGGTGGCGGGAAATTGGAGAAGAGATTACTCTCCAACAGTGATGAAAGACAATCAAACTGCCTGACGCAGACAGGCTGCGCGCTTAAATTTTCATAGATTTTTCTATCGACCAGGCTCAAAATAGTATAGAAAGTAAGTTTGTCATGAATCGTGATGTTGCAACCTCAATAAAGTGGCAGAAAGCTCGTACAATTAGTTCTTCAAAGGAGATGGTACTCTTTCCCTCTCAAAGAAAAGCGGTATATACTGTATGAATAGTGACAGTCAGCTGGGATGAACGTTTGTGATAAGACAAAGTCACTTTACTGTAGATTTGCCATGAGTAAAATCTGGGGTAGATGACGTATCAATGTGAGAGCATTGGGGAAACGGGCACTTCTTCTGGAGCTGCTAAAAGCGAGGCAGACCATCGAGCGGCGTTGCAATGCATTCTTCTGAAGCTACTTCTAATCGCATCGCCTATGACATTGGATAGGGGGTAAATGATTTCCGCTACTCGGTTTCTGGTACATTCGCGAGGACCAGTCTGTCGGCTTCTGTCAAACTGCAGCAGTTGCCACATCCAACGTGAAGAGTAATCTGTGAGTTGGTGCCAAGCGACAGTTAGAATAGTACAAGAATGCCATGTACATATGTGCTCAACGACATTCGGCGGTCATATCTGCGAAAAGATAATCAGTCAACATTTCAGTCAAGGAGAATCGCTAAGCAGAGATTTTCTATATCCTTCTTTCCTGGAATCTCCACAATCCAATCCGATACACGACACTGTACTCCATCCCAGCTACACATCGTAACCAATGGTTGAAAGCGAGTTATAATCCGGTTCAGAAATTTGGTGAGAGTCGGAAGGTATTCCAGTGTTCGTAGAGAGCGGTTGATGACATCAGCGTACGCGGGGTTGTGTTCCAGACCAGGTGACCGCGCTCTTGATTTCGGTCGGAACTCGATGGCTTAGGACTCTTACCTGGGATTCGGATGTCCTTTACCTCTTCCTTATAACTAGCTTACCTAGTAAGAAATGGTTTCGTCGTTGCTAAGAACGACGACGACCAAGAGGTTATCTCCAAGTTTGTTGCGTAGTAGAGGTTACCACGACGAGTCGTTTGGGTATAGAAAGCCTCCTACTTTTGCATTTCCTGACTGTGCGTATCTCCTTGTCTATCCTATTTACTCTACTTATTCCTATATAGACACAGAAGCCCAACTTCAGAACCGTCACACGAACGCTGCTCTCCTTCGTTATGTCGATTCTGTTCGTACTCATGCTCACAGAGCGGCACGCATAGACCCGCTAGACCTTATTCATCGAGAATCTGAAGTTGCTGCGCTTAATCCTGGGAGGTATGGTCTCCCTGTCAGTGACCCAGGGGCAAAGCTTAACGTTAATGGGATCATTTGGACGAACCCCGAGGTCGAGGAGCAGAGGAGTAGCGAGGAAGAGTGGATGAGTATGGAGGAAATCAATAGGAGATTGAGAGAGGTGTATGTTGGGAGGATTGGATATGAGGTGAGTTCTTCCTTTCCGGTATTCCTCTACTACTTAACGATTGTGTTAGTACATGCACTCCCCATCCAAAACTGAACGTCTCTGGTTTTCCCACCTCCTAGAATCCAACTCTGTCCCCGCGTCCGCATTCCAAGCTCCTGAGTTGAGAAAACGTATACATGGTTTGTTGGCGCGTTCAGAGGTCTTTGACAACTTTTTGCAGCTCAAGTTTCCTAATCTCAAACGCGTGAGTCCGCTACAGCTTCAAAGTGCACGAGTATACTCATGTCAATTATAGTACGGTCTCGAAGGAGGCGAATCCATGCTCCCAGCTCTAGACTCGCTCTTTTCTTCCGCTGCTCGTGCGGGTTTGTCGAATATAATCGTTGCTATGCCTCATAGGGGGAGGCTCAACCTCCTGACGGATCCAGAGCTACTCAAATATGATTCTACGGCGTTGTTCTACAAGATTAAAGGAGGATCAGAGTGGCCCGAGGAGCTTATTGGTGAGGCTGGTGTAGAGGGTGATGTCTTGAGTCATTTGAGTGCGTACCTTATCGTTTTTCCTCACTATACGTGTACACTAATATTCTATGCCAGTATCCTCCGCCCACCTCAACTACCACTCGAACTCTATCAAAGTTTCCCTTCTTCCTAATCCTTCTCATTTGGAAGCAGTCAACGCCGTAGCACTAGGTAAAACCCGGGCGAAGCAATACTCTCTTCTCCGCACTTCGCCAGAGACTTGTCAGTTGGGCGATAAAGTGATGTGTGTCCAGCTACACGGGGACGCGTCATTCACTGGTCAAGGTGTGGTCATGGAAAGTCTAGGATTAAGTGGGTTACCGCATTATACGAGTGGTGGGACGGTACATCTGGTTGTTGAGTGAGTATCTGTATCCTGGTTCGGCCTTACAGGGAGTTGATAGGATTGGGTTGGTAGTAACAATATTGGATACACGACACCCATTGCTCAAGCCCGGTCTTCGCAGTACTGCTCTGATGTTGGAAAGATGATTGGAGCGCCGGTGCTACATGTTAATGGAGATTATCCTGAAGGTATGCCTCTTCTCGGTTTCCTTTCTAATCTCATACTACCGATCTCACTCTTTTCTCAGACGTCGCCCGTGCCCTTCACACCGCCTTCCTCTACCGTCAATTCTTCCGTAAAGATATTATCGTCGATCTGCTTGTCTACCGTCGTTGGGGCCACAACGAACTGGATGTACCCAACTTTACGAGTCCACTGATGTATGAAAAGATTGCGGAAAGAAAGAGTGTTCCGAGGATCTTTGAAGAAAGGTTGATCGTGAGTTGCCTTCCACGTTTGCTTCAAATTTACGTGGTGTTGATGTGCGCTTCTTGTCGTTTCGTAGACAGACGAAGTCATGACGGAACAAGAAATCGATTCAGTACGGAAGACATATCGTGCGCATCTGGATTCTGCATTGGCTGCGTTACCGGAACACAAACCCTCCCTATCTTCGCCGACCTCGCCTGTCTCCTCAACAAACCTAGAAATGAAATCCTCCTGGTCCTCGATAACTTGGCCCACTTCGTCTTCGGCTCTCCCTGACCCAGACACCGGTGTTGACCTTGACACGTTGAGAGAGTTGGGTAAAGCGAGTGTAAAGGTACCAGAGGGATTCGTAGTTCACGATAAGGTTGGGAGGTTTGTCAAGGCTAGACTAGGGGCTTTGGAGGGGAAGGGAGTCGATTGGGCCACTGCCGAGGTGTGTATTAACGATTCGCTTTCCTTTGTTTATTTAGTCTTTCACTTACTCGTTTATACCCATAGGCTCTCGCATTCGCTTCTTTAATGTCTGAAGGCACCGACGTCCGTATCTCAGGACAAGATGTAGGCAGGGGAACCTTTAGCCAGAGACATGCTATGCTTGTGGATCAAAGAACTGAGGGGGTTGTTGTTCCGCTCAACGAGTTCCTTCCTAGTTCTGGTGGGGCCAAAGTGGGTAAACTCGAACTCGCGAACAGTTCGTTGAGTGAGATGGCTGTGTTGGGCGTGAGTGCTCCCTTCTGCCTGCGCTGAGTTTGTACGGTGCTGACGTGACAATATGGGGTATTTAGTTTGAGTACGGTATCAGCTGGGAACGTCCAGACCTCTTACCCATCTGGGAAGCCCAGTTTGGAGATTTCTTCAACGGAGCGCAGATTATAATTGATACGTTTGTTGCTAGTGCAGAGAGTGAGTAGTTCGTAACCGCGTCGAGGGTTGTATCGAGAAACTGACGCGTCGTATCCCTCGTAGCGAAATGGCTCAAACAGAGTGGTATAACCCTTTTGTTACCCCACGGATTAGACGGTGCTGGGCCGGAACATTCGAGTTGTAGATTGGAAAGGTGGTTACAGCTAACCAACGACCGCTTCTCTCCGTCTTCCTCTTCCTCCAACGCCAACGCGGAAAGCACAATCAACATGCACGTAGTCTTCCCTACAACCCCAGCCCAATTCTTCCACCTCTTACGTCGTCAAATGAAGAGAAACTATCGAAAGCCACTTATCGTTGCTGGGCCTAAAGCTCTCCTTCGACTTCCAGCAGCTGCTTCGTCGTTGGAGGAGTTTGAGCCTGGGACCAAGTTCCAGCCGGTTCTTCCTGATCCTAGCCTAGTTGGGAAGGAGAAGGAGGCGAAAAGGGTTTTACTCGTTTCTGGGAAGATTTATTATGATTTGGTCAAAGAGAGAAAGGAGAAGGGGTTGGAAGGGAAAGTGGGGATTGTACGAGTCGAAGAACTTTCACCGTTCCCTTTCCGGGAACTTGGAGACGTTCTGAACAAGTATGACCTTGGGTCTGGGAAAGAGGTCTGGTGGGTTCAGGAAGAACCGAGGAATCAAGGTGCTTGGCCGCATGTTCAGGAGAGGTTGGGGAATGTTGAGGTGTTGGTGGAGAGTGGTGTGCAAGTCAAATATTGGGGAAGGAAGGAGAGTGCGTTGCCTGCGCCTGGGATTGGGAGGTTGTATAAGGAGCAGCAGGAGAGAGTCGTCAAGGGTGCTTTTGAGAGGTTGTAAGTCGGGTCAGTGATAGGTTGTGACGTGGATGTGGAATTTGAAAGCAACGGTAAAGCTTCAAGTCGTCGATAGAAGGATTATTCTAAACGTTTCAAAGCATCAAGGATTGTTTTTGTACTTATTTATCACTTGACAGGATACTGTTGATAAGCCAACTTGGCATCAATAAATTCATAAAAATTTGATCTCAACAGGAGAAGAAACAACTATGTCTAAGTATATCGTAACCTTACCCACCAAAAATTAGTAGGACTTGAGTCTCCGTTTCATCCTTCTTCTCCTATTCCTCCAAGTCAACAATACTATTACGAAAACGAAGATTCCAATCAAAAGCGTGTATCTTCTTCAACATTAGGAATGTTCGATATAAGTTGATAATCCAGAAAAATCCCTGGGGCTCTCAAATACATATGGGAGGAGAAAACTCAAAGTTTTGCATTACTGTCACTGTGCGTCATACATTTGACGCTTTAGTTATAACCAGATTATATCCAAAAAACTGGTTATAATTCAAGGTTATAATACTAATCGGGGTTACAGCTGGATAAAAACAGATTATAGATGGTTATAATCCTCTAGTGCCAAGATTATAGCCAGATTATAACCAGCTATAATTGACTATAATCTGGCTATAATGAGTTGAAACTTGACAATATTATAACATTTGTGAACTCCAATATTTTTGGATATAATCTGGTTATAATCAGGGTGCCAAATGTGTGACACCTGTTGCATTACTTAAATCATAATGGTACCTTGTTCTCATGTTTCCTCTGCTAAAATCATTCTGTATGTTACCAATGACCTTGATTTGAAGAGATTGAGGCATTGATGCTAAGTTACTATTACTGGCACACCAGTGCTTCCAATGTGTTAGCAGCATACACTGGGTGCAAAAACCCATAAACCCTTGATTTTACAGTGATTTTATGGTGAATTTATGAATTGGCAACATGTCTGTAACATCAGAGATTTTACAGGATGTTTTACAGCTCAACTCTTAGTGAAAAAATGTGAAATACTGAGCTGTAAAACATCCAGTAAAACTTCTGATTTTACAGACATGTTGCCAATTCATAAATTCACCATAAAATCACTGTAAAACCAAGGGTTTATGGGTTTTTGCACCCAGTGATATGTATCATTTGCATAAGTCGCGAGAATCCGCGCGTTGGCAAAAAATGTAACTCAACTTTTGGCCTAACAGTAAAACATTCATATCTCAACAACCACAACAATTTGAGGTAATGTCTGAATATCCACTTGTGCAGAAACCCCCAGACATGCCTGTAAGCCCATATTTTAAATAATTTGTTTTCTTTCCTATAATATTCACAATCCACTTTTTTTTGATATAATCATTGAATAATATTGCAATAACTATACTCTATGTACATATTGTATGGACAGATCAATGTGGGGGGTTTTTCTGGTTATATTAGTATGTGGTTGTATTCACAAATATCATTGGTTCTTGAGAAATGAGTAGATTGATGGGGCCATCACAAAAAATTACGCAAAAAATTATGCTTCACTTTGACCTATTATAACTTATTACAACTAGATTATAACCGATCAT
Source organism: Stygiomarasmius scandens (assembly GCA_037954225.1). Classification (NCBI taxonomy): domain Eukaryota; kingdom Fungi; phylum Basidiomycota; class Agaricomycetes; order Agaricales; family Campanellaceae; genus Stygiomarasmius; species Stygiomarasmius scandens. Next base: position 497,755 of record JBANRG010000041.1, on the reverse strand, counting down.
AATTGGGTATAAGGTGGTTATAATAGCTTATAATGGTCGTAATCCTCCAAATGAAGTGTCATTTTCTGTGATGGGCCATCAGGCTTATGTGTATCAAAAAAGTGGTTTGTGAATATTGAGAGAAATGAAACAAATTATTCAAATTCTGGGTTTACAGGTATGTCCAGGGGGTTTTTCTGCACAAGTGAATATTCAGACATTAGCTCAAATTGTTGTGGTTGTTGAGATCTGAATGATTTATTGCTAGGCCAAAAGTTGAATTACATTTTTTGCTGACACGCGGATTTTCACGACTTATGCAAACGACTGTAGGAAGCATCAGCAAATGGGTGATTTGATGGCGGATTCTTCTAGCTTTTCCACGCTTTCCGCTGGTTTGTATGCTATCCAAAACGTCGTAAAATTAAATATCCCCGGATTTATAGCATCCCCCCGGATATTCAGAGATTTGAATGCTCCGGATTGATTCCAAGCTTTAAGTGCCCCGGATATATTGTTCAAAATGTAATGTTCAGACCGGCTGGCCCTTTCACGTGTTGCTAAGGCCTACACTGACCTTATTTCTAGTAGCCAAGCATCATAAAAGATCAATAAATCAATGTATATGAAGTTTATCACAGAAGATTTGTGGCACCAGAATTTTCCCACGTAAATTATGCTGTCCAAAACGTCGCAAAATTAAATGCCACGGATTTATAGCAGCTCCCCCGGATATTCAGAGATTTGAGTGCCCCGGAATAATTACCAAACTTTGAGTGCCCCGGATATATTGTATAAAATATAGTATTCAGGCCAGCAGGCAATTTCAAATGGCTACTAAAACTTGTCCTGACCTCCTCACTGATAGATAGAGGTCATAAACAATCAATAAATCAGTGTGTAGTCTATCACAGACTACTGGCTCCAGAGTTTTCCCACACATACAGCAGTGCTCAAAAAGAAAACAACATAACCCAAAGTATTTTTAATACATTTAATGGAGATTGGGTAAGGCATCTGAGAACTCATAAATTCAGCCTCATCATAGATTGTCACAATTTTATATCAACAGTGTAGCAGTGCCATATGCCTCCTACACAATGATTTTTTATTCTGAAAAAGCTGGATCATTGTGCACAAGACAAATCATCCGATAATCAATTTTTAAATACATCTCATCAATGATCCAAAATTAAATCAAGGACAAGGCATTCAAAGGGAGAATCTACATTCACAAGTCACAGTAAAAATTCATAATTAAAACGATAAATATATCCTTGTTTCAGAGAATTGCTACCTTCCGCTCACTATCTCCAAATGGGATTTAATTACAAGGCCGAATGAAATGAAGACTTGTCCTTACTAAAGTTGACTCATGGATGTGGCTGTGTCAGTCACTTTGCTTATGCAAACTCCATATGGTATATCGTTGTAATCACAGCAACTTTGCCATTGGCATTCCCAGCATCAACTCGGCATTATTCCAGCAGGTTACGGCTCCGTACTTGCCATGTGCAGTGATGGCCCACTCCTATTTCATTGGCTGGCCTGACTGTTATGCTGTCCAAAATGTCGCAAAATTAAATATCCCCGGATTTATAGCATCCCCCCCCCCAGGATATTCAGAGATTTGAATGCCCCGGATTGATTCCAAGCTGTAAGTGCCCTGTTTGAAATGTAATGTTCAGACCGGCTGGCCCTTTCACGTGTTGCTAAGGCCTACACTGACCTTATTTCTGGTAGCCAAACATCAATAAGTCAATGTATATGGAGTTTATAACAGAAGATTTGTGGCACCAGAATTTTCCCATGTAAACTACCTACACTCCTCGTGATAAAATGAATGTAATTTGATCAGGTTCAAAGTGTGCAAGGTGCCATGGCAAGGCCTATCTACCCTTGGCAACACAATACTAGGAAAAAATGTTGAGGCTGATGTTACCTATACTGTAAGTCTGTATGACATCAGCATTTTGACAAATTACTGATAGCTGGTGGACTGGCAGGCACTTTGTATATTCTTAACACTATAAATTCACACTATACTGTTATGTACTCATTCACGTACATATTCAAAGTCCCCACAAGCAATATGGTGGACATCAGTCAGGAGGTGCCAGTTGCTAATGTTGATGAAGAGTGGCTACTGGTGGGAAAAAACGACATGGTTTGTCGGCTGGTATCTGGTTAACTGGTTCTGATCACCACCAGTTCATATTGATTAAAACCAGTAATGTGTTAAAATACTACTGATCATGATGAGCCGATTTTCTGCTAGACTGGAGGATCATTGTGCCTTTTTCCCCTGGATTCCCACACTTCCTACAATACTGAGCACAGGTGCACAAAGTGCGGAAGAGGGTAAATCATTGAACTTTTGATTTTCCCATAAAATAGACCGAGTCATTAATGTCGAACCGATACTGACATAAGTGCCAGCCGAATTTCGGCCTGTCATTTGTATGCTATGCGAGTAGGTCACGTGTAGTACAAGTAGTCACCAATGGCAAAATGCAGATGTATCCGGGGCACTCGCTATAATAAATACGGGGCAAAATTTACGTATTAATTTTGTGACAGATGGAACAGCATAAGATACATAATTTTGAGGTTTAAAGAAGAATATGAGTCCTTTATCACCGTGACTAGCTAGTCACCAATCAATCACTTGCAAAATTTTGAACTTGTGGGTCTGGGAGAATCTCTCCTAAGAACTGTTTACTATTGGATAAAGGTAATTATACACTGATACATCATGAAAAGCCGTGATTTAATTGACAGACTTGCCTGGATTTTTGGCTTGTTGTCAAGCTACAGGGGAGGCAAGCCCATTGTTAATTAATGATTTGCTAATAAATAAATGTCATTTGAAGGTAAATATGACTTGTGCAAAAAACCTACCAGGCTGGTCTGCTTGTCGCTTGACTCCCTTGACCACCTTGTAAAGCCGAAAAAAGCCGGTCAAGACGGGGATCAAAACTTGGATAATCACAATGTAGTGATCTACCACATTCTGTGGAGCTCGGTGGAGCTTTTTTCATATCGCCATACTAGTATAATAGTATTTATGACGCAGATTCAATCCAATGTAAAACAAAACTCAATCCAATCCAGTGATCATCCTGATAACCAGGTCACGGTTTCTTGTGGGGTTCTGTGAAGGCTTGACCTTGACTGATGGATTAATCTTAACACATTAAGGCTCAGGATGGATCCACCCGAGGATGACCTATATCCAGACTTGCAGGTAATTAGGTTTACAGTATCCATATAAACCATATGGATCCAACGGTGCACAGCCTAGAAGCATTCCATGGCAGCATTAGTGTGAAAGAGAAAGAACGGAAACTCAGGTCTTACTGTAAATAGCTGGTAATTGGGTTTCTAAATTTAAGACTTTGGAATGATTCAATTTTTTATTGATATACAGTTAGAAATACTATTTATTCAGTAGTACTGCAGGTATTTTCATTTTTTCATAAATCTAAACCTGTATCACCTCAGGCAACCCCATCAGGTAGGCCTACTTAGGTTGCTATAGCTGGGACAATTTACTAGCCTAAGTGGTGCCAAATACCTGGGGCTATCCCTACTCCCAGGCATTACCAGGGCAGGTCTAGTAGCACAAGTTTTATACATTTGTGCACTTTATACATTTTACATGCCAGTGCTTTGGAATTTGCTACTCTGGATTCATATTCCGGGGGGTGCCTCCAACAGAGCACATACTTCTTTCATGGTATTTGATACCTGGACCTTATTGTTATGGATATGCTCCTGTTCATGCTGCTAGAGGTGTTCGCAAGGGCTACTGAAAAGTGTTTGAATGATCAAAGTTGCAGAGAATCCAATCGGTCACATGTCATGCTGAAAGTTTCTGGAAACTCAGATAGGTCGGAAATTTTGTCTCCTTTGGCAAAGTGTACCACAGGAATATGCACGGGAACAACACCGCTTTATGTACGGAGCTATTACTGAGTTCTGGCTTTTCAATACAATTTGACTTCCTTTGTTTAGACTAGATGCTATATCACTGTTGCTATCATTGGATTAGGCTATATCGAGGTTTTTGAATGTTTTCATTGTCAGAATCGTATCTCTGCACCCGAAGGTTCCAATAGCTGTGAATATATCATATGTGATTCTTGTGATTGTGATGCTGATCTTGATACAAGTAAAAAAGATATTTGAGGGAAATACTTATCTTATGAAACATACAGTAACAAATGAGAATGAAGTCAGAAGGGTATACTTAAGTACTTGAAGATGTTCAACCCCCATCTGATTCCTCAACTTGTCACTCTATCTTCATGGCTTCTGTCACTGGAAAAATTCATCCCCTGTCAGATATTGACCTTTATGATTTGCATACAACTTTATCTGTGGTAGCTGTTACATTCCTCCTGCTTGGTGTTCAAGCTACAGCTACTTCATTGGTAGTCTTCTTATTTATGTATGTTTATCTCTCTCAGAATCATATACAATGATGAATTATTAAACATAATAGTGAACGAGGCATATCTCGACCCTATGCTCGCCTGACGCTTTTTGCTGTCACACTATCTATGATGCTTCTATCTGTTATTGGGGCAGTAGCGGATCTAGTTTCCAACTTACAGTGGATCACAACATTCGGTCTAAATCCAGCAAATTCTGAATCTCTTTCACTTCTAGAAGTAGTTTTTAACATAGGAGGGAGGATAAATGTAAGTTTGATGTAGTGCCAATTTGGAAATTTAACTGATGTGGTGTGTTCAATTCAAGTACATACTCAGTGATGCAATTGTAGTGTGGAGGGCCTGGATCCTGTTCCCAGGAAGTATAATTGTCAAAATTTTTCTAGTCCTTTGCATGCTTGGCACTTGTGGTAGGACATTTTCACATGAATAGTGATATTTTGACATAGAAAAATCATAGCTACCATTTTCCTGGACATTTCTGCAATAATATTGGAGCTGCTTTTTGATGATAGCTCAACAGCAGCAAGCACTTCTCCTGCCATTCTTCTTCCACTTTCAATACTCCTCACAAATGGGATTGCTACTCTTCTGATTGGATACAAAGCATGGTGAGTTTAGTAGATTATGTGGGCAGACTGCCTTGTTTTTCACTGTGTATTCTAGGCATCATCATCTAGATGTAAAAAAAAATCTCTCAGAGTCAAGTTCCATTAGTAAAGTCCAAAAAATTTTAGTTTTATTGGTTGAATCAGGTGTGATCTACTGTATCTCTTGGGTAAGTATCAATCCAAATGTAATTTCTCCATATCATTTAAGCTTGTTTGCCCTTTCTTTAGATTGGATTTATGTTCATCAATGATGGGAATCTACAAAGCACCAGTGCACAAGTTTATCTTAATGCTCTGCCATCAATATCGGTAGGATCTTTCCATTAAATTTCAAAAGCTCCACTTCATTAATTGTCCATTGTGTTAAAGGGCGTATATCCACTTCTCATTATTCTTATATCAGCCACTGAGAGTTCTGGTAACACATTGAACACAATATCCTTATCTCAATCCATTAGATTTGCTTCAGTGCCTTTACATAATGTGGATTCTGAGGTTGAATCCAATAATGCTGGTATTCAACCTTCAATTACTGCAGAGGAAAATGGTCAGAATGGAGCTTCTGAATCTGAGAGAGCACCAGAGAGGGAGTTATAATCTTTGTCAATTTGTTCATGTTTCTCTGTAAGTATGGTTTGGATTATTTTGCTGAATTCTGGTGTTTTGCCATTATGAAAGATTTATTCCTTTTTCTTTTGTCAATCATAATTTAACCAGGAGTAAATACAAACATATATCAAATGTAATGATAGTTCTTTTTGGAAACAGAAACAAAAACTTGGCTACAACAAAATAACACATACTGGTTGCAAAAACCTGTATTTCCCAGGAATTACATTACAAGACCCTCTTAAGGACCTGTTCTTGCGATAGCCAGCTGAGCACCTCCAGCTATGGTTACTATCATTGCCCATTGTCAAGATGATACATTTGATAATTGTTGAAATCAAAGTTCAGGGGGCCTTGTTTTTATGCTGTTCAAATTGTACAAAAATTATTTCCCCACACACTCAATGATTTCCCACACCCAAAAAGTCAACCCCCGTACAATCGGGGTCAGTTCCCGCACACTTTTTGTAACTTCCATAAGCTCCTTGGAAAAGATATAAGCCTAAAATCAAACAAACCTTAACTCTATGTTTTATTCAACTATAACTGTACTTGAATAGATTTTTGACAAATTTACAAAACTAGGTGAATTTATTCAATATGGTAAGGGAACAGACCATTACTAATTGCTCTGGTCATTATTGGATACAGGATACAACATTTATTAATTTATTTTTGCAGTACACAAACATGGCACTACAAAGAGAAGCCATAATTTCATAGATATGAGGTATTTCATGGTGTTACAAATTCATTTTGTTGAAACACAATTTATCTACAATTATGGTCATGGCAATAAATTATTTGACATCCCTCTGGCATTTCTTCCATAAGATCCATGGCTGGGAGTTGTATCAGCAATAAATTCGGCTTGAACTAATGCTATATTGCTAGGAACATTCAGTCTCAAGTCATTATTTTTGATATTACTTTAAGTCTTCACTGGATGCAAAAATCTGTAATTCATCAGAAATACAGTGATATTATAAAAAATAAACAGTGAAATCACAGTTTGAAAGGGGTTTACAGTCAATATACTGTAACTCCCTGTAAAAAAGTGGAAATACATACATGTTTCCAATTCATATTTTCTTTGTTCGTAGTTTTCTTTGCTACTAATGACCACAAAGAAGGTGGGTATTCAAGGCTGATGTTGTGTTTACTACTGATTTAAATTCCTCAGTATTTGATGCAAGCTTCAATACAGACATTGCAACTACTAAGGTGATTAACACTGATTCATGTATACATTATGAGGCCGACCTTAGGAGAACTCGTCCTTACTAAATTCGACTCGCACAGGTGGCTGTGTCATTTTCTCTGTACAATCTCCATTTAGCAAATCAATTATCTTATCTTATCAATACTGATTATGGCCTCGTACTTGCCATGCGCTAGCAATGGCCCATATATTTTATGTTTACCTGCTGGCAATCAGAGACCTGCATTACCAAAGTTACAATCAATGAATAATGGGAACAGCTTAGTCCGAAAGTAAGTATTAATCTGTCTGGGAGGCAGAAACATGTTACTCAATTTTTTCTGCCTTTTCGAAATATTTGACAATAGAGATGGTTAGCAACGCACTTCGGATTTATGTGCACGTGGTTTTGACATTTACATACTTTCTTAGCCGACGATGCCGAAAAGTTCAAAGGAATCTTTTCGAAGAAGCGCGGAAAATTGAGACATGAAATGTGTTTAGAACATGTGTAAGTACCTTCAGGATGCCAGATACTGAGAGGTGTAGCATTCCTCAAAGTGACCTTACCGTACCCAATGTGCCAGACGGGCTTTCAGGGTCTCAACTTTTAGGCGAGACCAAATCGGATACATCCGAAAAGTCAAAAATGGGCGTTGCTAACCATCTCTAATGATCTTAAATTGAACATTGTCCGATTGTTGTCAGCGTGAGAGCCTCCCTCTATAAACATTACATAATATTTTTCAGCTGTCTTTCGACCACCACGCAGATGCCTGAGACAAAAACTCCTTTTTCTGAGCTGGGAATCTCGGGGACCTTACTAGAAACTCTCCCAGCTTAAAGTCACAGCATCTACCCCTATACAAGAAAAATGCATGCTCCTGGACTTGAAGGAAGAGATATAATTGGAATAGCTCCTACTGGGTCTGGCAAGACTGCTGTGTTTGCGCTCCCTATTTTGCATTGTCTCTGGGAAAGGCCACAAGGCTTATTTGCATGTATCCTTGTTCCAACTCAAGAGTTAGCCTACCAAATAGCTGCACAATTTGACGTCCTTGAAGCCACTATGGGAGTCAGGTCAGTTGCCATTATTGGCGGAGATGAGGACTGGATAAAACAAGCGGTAGCGCTTGCCAAAAAACCTCATATTGTTGTGGCAACACCAGGAAGGTTGGACCATTTGAAAGCCACGAAAGGATATCAAGTTTTTAGTGTGTGGTCTTCTGCAGTGAATTGATTTGGCTCTTAGGCTGATCTTTTAAGTCTTGGATGAAGCCAATAGGCTGTTGGGCTCTGACTTTGATGTCTCCATCGAAGAGATTCTGAAAGTTGTTCCCTCGGAATGCACAACTTATCTGTTCTCTGCAACTCTCACATCACAAGTCACTACCCTGAAACGGGCCAATTTACGAAATCCTGTACATGTGCAGGTCTCTAATAAGCAAATCGAGCTCAAAGTGGAACCAATGTTTCCACAATGAATTTGACCTCATCTATTTACAGATACACAACTGCCTCTACTCTCCTTCAATTCTATCTCCTTTGCCTCTGGTCAAAAAGGAGGTGATGCTTGTGCCTTTGGTCAATTCTATGGCTCAAAATTCTGTCATTGTGTTCATGAGGACTGCAGCCACTGTGTGCAGGTGATTTTCAGTTATCCAACTACTTCTTAAGTATTCATTGCTTTTCAGGTTCAGCATTGTTTTGCATTCTCTTGGCTTTCAGACCATACCTCTCCATGGTGAACTTTCCCAAAGTCAGCATCTAGGAGCTTTGAACAAGTTCAAAAGTGAAGGATCCAATATTCTTGTTGCGACAGATATTGCGAGTCAGTGAGCTTTGTGTGTCATAGTAGCAGTATCAATTGTTAAATATCATTTCAATTCAGTGGATTGGACATTCCTTCCATCAACATTGTCATCAATTTTGATTCCCCTACAAATTCCAAGGATTACATTCACTGGGTGGGACGCACTGTGCATGCAGGCTGTTCAGGAAAGTTGGTTCTTATGATATCTCAGTATGATATTGAATTTATGCAATGATTGGAGAAAACACTGGAACGGAAATTGGACCAGTATGACCTCAATCAAGATGAGGTTGATATTCTTAGGGAACGGGTTGATGAAGCAGGGTGATTAGCTGCTGGTCAGATGAAAGAGCAAGATTTGAAAGGTGGACATGGCAAGCAGAGGCACAAGCTAATAGATGAGAGAGATAGAGATGACAATGTAGTTGAAGCAGGAATGCCTATTATTTCTCATAAAAGGCATAGGCAGGTGTAAGTTTTCCTCATTATTTTGTCTACCTTGCTTTCAGTTTGTTCTATTGCTATGCGAAGTATGAAAGTTCTATCCCCAAAAAGCTGTTATAGAAAAGGATATGGTCAAGGGCTGAATCTTCCAGTATAAATACGACATACGGAATAAACCCACATTGAGTATTCAAGTATTGTTTTGCTTATCTATGTACTCACAACATACAACGGCTATGAGTAACTTATTCTTATGTATAGTAAGTAATTTTGAAAAGAGATCAAGCAATCAAATATTTAATTTTGGTGTAGACTGAATATGATACCACCAAGGGAAGCCATGATTTTGAAGATACAAAGTATTGGGTTCAGTGAATTTTATTTTAAATATAACCTAACGACATTCTAAGGCAGTGAACTAAAATATACCACAGTAACATATATATTGATCAAAGTTCAAAATAATATAACTTACATTTCATAAGTTTTAAATATCTCTCAGTGAAACATCTTGACATTGTGAACCTTACGGCCTTGTTTGCATGCGTAAGTGATGGCCCACTTCTTTTTCACGCTGTTTATACTTACTGCAGGTACACTCTGAATTTATCTAAAATAAGTTTAGGCAAACCTGGGGTATCACTGATCCCCTGGTAAATGATAACTTCTTAATTTATCTGAAATGGGCAAATAGAGCCCTTTAGCAACGAAACCAGCATCATCATCTGAGCAATTTTCTAGCCGGCACTCGACTGAAAATTCATGAAACATGAACAATTCAACGAAAAGTCTTGCTTATACTTCCAACACTGACCTTAGTGTTGCTTCAAGAAATCTACATAAAGAGATAAAAAAGATTTGCTAGGTTCCTGTCCCCTAAGTCACTTCAATAGTCATTGTCGGAGGCTGCTGGCACTCTTATGAAACTGAATATCTCGCGTACTCAAACATGGACTGGTCAGATACATCTAAAAAGTTAAAAATGGCCGTTGCTAAACAGCTCTGATTTATCGCATTCAGTAATATACCCATCCCCGGGTATCTTTTGATGCATGATTGTGTTTCATGTATGGTCATTTCCCCTTCCAATGAGCCTTAAATCCACACATTACTGAAGCAGAATTCATAACCATCCTTCAGATGTCGTCTCCACAGATATCCCTGCCTCTTACAGCAGCCGATGTTGAAACTTTCACAGAATGGTTACTGCAGCGGGCAGTTGGTTTTCTGTTTTATGGAATGTGCGTAACATGCTCTGGGATAGCTATCTATCAGTTTGCGTAAGTGTTATATGTGTTGCTTCTCTATTTTGATCAGTATAAGATTTACCAGCCATACCCAGGTCAAGAGGATCCAATCAATCAAAACCTCGCTGGATCCTTTTCCATATAACGATTCTACTGCTTTTGTCATCCACTGCGTGTGTGGTGCTGGACACTATGTTCAGCATAATTGCACTACCGCTACAAAGCTACAATCCGCCAGATACAGAGTACACATATTCACTTCTTTTAAGGATCGAAAATTCTTTGGACTGCATCTTGAGATCAAATGTATGAATATTTTAAATAAACATTTCCTTCTTAAACTCATAATTCATCTAGTATCTGATCAGTGACGCTATTGTAGTGTGGAAAACCTGGATCTTGTTCCAACATAGTCGCTTCGCTAAAACCATATTGATGATGTGTATGACTGGTTCCACTGGTATGCATTTATGTCATATTCTGTTTAGTTTTCTCAATTCTGTACACAGCAGGAGTAATGTTCAGTGTTGCCAGAGTTTTTAAGACTGGGCTCTTTGAAGGGAATACAGACGGAATCATAGTTCTCACAATTTCGTTGCTTATAACGAATCTCATTGCAACACTTTTGGTTGGATATAAATCATGGTAAGAGATAATACCATGACATAACGAAAAGAATACAGGCTAATAATCTCTAGGCACCATCATAAGTTGATCCAAAAAAATCTAAGCATGAGTATCAGTAAAGCAAGCAAAGTACAAAAGATTCTGCTACTCCTAGTGGAATCAGGCTTTATCTACTGTATTATGTCTGTATAACTATGGGTATGTCAAAAGTCTGATTCTTGCTTATTTTTAGGAAATTAACGCAAGCATTTGTTGTACAATTTTAGATTGCTTTCACAATCATAACCTCAATAATCAACAAAGATACTGTGCGTGCATTTCAAGTATATGCATCTGCAATGCCCAATATATCTGTAAGCTCATTCTATTCTCAAAAATCTCACAATATACTCAATCAGTTGTCAAGGCACTCTATCCAGTCCTTGTTATTTTGATAGCAGCTCACGAAAGCTCTACAGATGATAATCTGAGTGTTTCTTTGTTACAATCCATTCAATTTGCTTCAATATCTGAAGTCTGACATAGAACCACCAGCAAGTAGAGTCCTTGTTAGTGATAGGCTAGATTACTGAGGAAAATATATTCTGCCCTGGACAAGGGCCACAATGGAAATTTTTTTGTCCATGTATTGTGTATTCCTTCACCTGTCTGGCATCAAATACTGGAGATTCACATTGGAAAAGCATCTAAGGATTTGTGATGATTTGATATCTGATTGCTTATGCTAGTTGGAAGTAGTCCCATCCTTGTGCTATCAACAAGTATTATTTGGATAAAGCTCACTGGCAGCCTGGGGGCAAGACCACAGCAGAACCTTAAGCTCTAGCTTTACTCCTCTGAGCCAACATACTGATCTCAGATTTCTGGCATGCTACTAGCAAGAAAACAAGCAAGGGATAGATTGCCTATGATAAAAATTCAAGTTTAGTTTGTGTATTAAACATTTGACAGTCTGCTCATACTGTGTACTTACAGCAAGATGAGGAAGGAATGTTTTTTCAATAAACATAGCATAGGGGCCAAGTGCACCAGACTCTGCAATCAGAGCAAAGGTCTGATGATAATGATGAATTGAATAATTAGTAGCAAATATATGGTAATGGAAAAGAAATACCCATAGAATGAGGTACAAAAATCCAGACTCGACTATTATCAAAAGGATTTTCTGTACCTCGTTTTGTGGCTCTGATATTTGTTCTGCTATCAAGTTATCAGGAAGTTGGCTAGAATTTCTAAGAGCCTGGCGGTGATGCCTGAATAAATATACAAAGATCAGTATGTAATACTTGAATGCAGCATCACTCTTTAGAGTCACCAGAATTTGTATCCAATCATCATTGTAGCAACAACATTTGTGAGCAAGAATGGTAGAAGTATAGCAGTAGTTGTCACTGCCATCGAGCCAAAAACAGAGTTTGGAATTGGTAGATCTGAAGCGATCATCGAAGCTAGAGCAGCTAAATAGTGTAAGAGAATTTGATGAAAATCAGTTTATTCATTTACTGCCATTCACAAACCTGTAGATCCAATCATTAAGATACTCAATACAATACGACATTGTCGATTGACTAATACCCATGCCCTCCAGACTACGACTGCATCACTGAAAAAATACTGTAAAAGATAAAGGGCTACACAGACATTTTCACTTGACAGAATACTTACATTTAAAGATCCAAATACAGCAGACGCAATTGACATTTGATTATATTTTCGCCACAAATGATCAGAAGCTTCAGAGTTTTGCGTAGCAGAAGCCCGAAGAATGTGGATGACAGTAGCATCAAGAGCCAGTCTGAGAGCAAAAAATATTGTTGAAGAAGTAAACATTGCTAGAGACAGTAGAAAAAGGACACGGCGAGGGGCTGAAGGTTTCTTCAAGCCTTCTCTGTTTTGACAGATTGCATTATTAGCATACATGGAAGAATCAAAATGGTTCAGCTTTCCTCGGGAAAATCATGTATATGAATACGATTTCTAGTGCGATAAGATTTCCTATCGAATTCTGTGAATGATGTTTCCAGAGATAAATAAGGTAGGGGCGCTCACCATAGAATACACCGGCAGTTGTGTTGGATGTAAGGGATGTTTCATAAGCAGTTACGAAGTCATCAATAATGTCGGCGGTGGCCATGGATCTCTTGCTTCAGTTGAGCAGCCTGCAATGAATGTTATATACGATTCTACAGCAGTATATATTGGTTCTTCAGCCCGACGTCCGGGATCAGATTTCTGATTGATGCCTTTGGTAAATGATGGGATACAGCGAGTGACTTTACTTATATGATTGCAATCAAGAATTGTAGGAACATTAGTCCAATGCTTCAACCGAATAAGAATCGGATATGCAATGCTATGATGAATTTAGGGCTATAGGTCAAATTGAAGGAGCCCTGAGAGACTACTAAGTAGAATAACCTAGGAGAGTGTAAAGAATCTTATCGTAAGATACGACGCGCGGAATATTCACACAAAAGTTTTTTGTCTTATCTCGGAGTAGTTACACATTCGGCACCTTGGGGACAAGAACGAGCGATTTGGTCGGTCTGTTTGGCCGGTCAAGATACTTGTTCTTGCCGCGGTTGATGAGTCCAGGAAGATTACAGTAGCGATAACGCGTTACCAGCGAGCCAAGGCCTGACTGCGTGTTCGAGAGAAGCTAAGAAACATGAAGGAAAGGGCACCTTACGCAGAATTATAAGAAGCGACGAAATGTAGTCCGGGCAGTCGGGAATGATGCATCGAAAAAAGAAACAACTATTACAATTTGGTATGTTAGCCTACATTCTTGTACTTATTTAAATACTTCAGTCTTCATTTTAGTCCTCAAAGTTCGTTATAAGCAATTCACAACCATCCTTACTAAATTGGAATTCTCACTACCTAAGCCCTAGCTTTACTCATTTGGGCCAACATACTGATCTCAGATTTCTGGTGTATTACCAGCAAGAAGACGAGTAGAGGATAGAGTGCCTTTGATAAAAATTAAAGTTTAGTTTGTGTATTACAGTATTTGAAAGCAGCAAAGCAGGCTAAATGACCACTGGCAATGTACACTTACAGTGAGATGGGGAAGAAACACTTTTTCAATAAACATAGCACGACTTGGAGGGCCAAATGTGCCAGAATCTGCAATTAGAGCAAAGGTCTGATAATGGGTGAACAATAAGGAATTGAGTAATTAACAAACATGACAAAAATCACTGGAAAAGAAATATATACCCATATAATAAGGTACAAAAATCCAGACTCGATTATTACCAAAAGAATTTTCTGTACCTCGCTTTGTGGCTCTGGTTTTAGTTCTGTTGTCCGATTGTTGGGAAGTTGGCTAGAACCTTTAAAAGCTTGGCGGTTATGCCTGGACAAAACATGCAGGTATCAGTGTGATATTTGAATGCAGCATTGCTTTCTAGAGTCACCAGAATTTATATGCAATCATCATTGTAGCAGCAACGTTTGTGAGCAGTAATGGTAGAAATATAGCGCTAGCTGTCACTGCTATCGGGCCAAAAACAGAATTTGAAATTTGCAGATCTGAAGCGATCATTGAAGCTAGAGCAGCTAAAAGGCATAGAAATGTTGATATCAATCGATTTGTTTACTGCCATTAACAAACCTGTAGAGCCAATCATTAAGATACTCAGTACAATACGGCATTGTCGATTGACTAATACCCACGCCCTCCAGACTACGACTGCATCACTGAAAAAATACTGTAAAAGATAAAGGGCCAGACAGACATTTTCACTTGACAGAATACTTACATTTAAAGATCCAAAAACAGCAGACGCAATTGACATTTGATTGTATTTTCGCCATAAATGATCAGAAGCTTCAGAGTTTTGTGTAGCAGAAGCCCGAAGAATATGAACGGTAGTAACGTCAAGAGCCAGTCTGAGAGCAAAAAATATTGTTGAAGAAATAAACATTGCCAGAGACAATAGACAAAGGACACAGCGAGGGGCTGAGGGCTTCTTGAAGCCTTCTCTGTTTTGACAGATTGCATTATTAGTATACGTCGAAGAATCCTAATGGTTCAGCTTTCCTCAGGAAAATCATGTATATAAATACAATCTCTAGTGCGATAAGATTTCCTACCGAGTTTTAGTATGAATTTTCCAGAGATGAATAAGGGGCGCTCACCGTAGAATACACCAGCAGTTGTGTTGGATGTAAGGGATGTTTCATAAGCAGTTACGAAGTCATCAATAATGTCGGTGGTCATGGTTCTCTTGCTTCAGTTGAGTGACAATACAGCCTGCAATGAACCTTATATATGTTTCTACAACAGTGAATATTGGATCCTACCACTCGACGTCTGGGATCAGGTTTCTGATTGATGTCCTTCAACGTAGTGGTGGAGTAGGGTGGAGTCACGGTAACTCCATATGATTGCAATCAAGAAAACCGGCGACTGGTTGGTAGAAAAAGGGATCCTGAGAGACTAAACTTAGCACAGTCAAAAGAATCTTATTATAAAACACGACGCGCGCGGGATGTTTGACTGATAGGAAAGTTTCTTATGATGAGTTTGTGATGAGTCCAAGAAGATTATAGTGGTGATAACGCATTTGTCAGAACCAATTGCCTAATGGCGTGTTCAGGAGAGGCTGAGGAACAAAATGGGAATGGTTTGCTTGAGCAGCCGCCGCTATACGCTGTAACTTGTTGAATGTATGGAGATCAAGCGCGCGCGGCTATGTAGTGTTAGCACTGGAGGAGAGGGGAACGCAAACCATTTAGCTGTGAGTTGCCTATTGATGGATTGGTTTTGTACTCGTAAAGTAGTAGTAAATGCTGAGAAGACCTCGTTTGTCAAGAATACGTCATCAGACTGGCTGCGTCAGACTGAATTGATTTCATTTCAACTGTACAGTCACGCTCCTTCAAACCTTGAATTTCTGTTTCTGCTTATTGCTATGCATAATGCTTTCAGTTTGTCGTGCTGAAGATGGACAGGTGTTCCAGGTGTGTAAAGCATAAATCGTATACCCAATTCTTCCAACAAGGCACAGACAGAAGCAACCTGGCAAGAAATAGGAAATCTCGAACACTTTCTCCAAGAAGTAACCCAATCCAGCGCAGAATCGATCCTCGCATACCTCTCAGATGGCCGCCGACTCACCAACGAAAATCTCGTAGAACTAGGTGGAATCCAAGACCAAACCATATTCACATTCAACAAAACATACCTAGACTATGACCTCGATCAACTCTTGCCCAGTCTCCAAGTGGACCCTCAGCTTCAGCCTCCGATAGAAGAGGATATGTCCGCTACGCCCCCATTCCGGCCTTCCCAACTGGCTACTTCGTATCTACGTACAGCGCACACGCATTGGTCGCATATACAGCAGATAATCATGTCTCTAGCGAATCAGCGTGAAGCGCTCGTAGTCGCTCTTCGTTCGTTGGATATGCATATCTTGAATATCCTTGATACGTTTGACACGCTTTCTGGGTTGTCGAGTAAAGAGCTCACGAGACAAGCGAGTTTGCTTGGGGGGATAGAGACGGATTTGGAGTTGATTGGGAGGGTGAGGATACATAGAGAGTTTTTTTCGATGGAGAGGAAGAGGGCGATTGAGAGCGGAGAGGAGAAGGAGAGGACGTTGGCGGACTATGTGAGTAATATAAAGATGAGGCAGGTTGCGGAGACGTGTAGGAAGACTCATGGTGAGTGATGATCTCTTCTAGTGTTGCCGGTGCTGACCCGGTATAGAGGAGCTTAGGGCAAGGTTTACTGAGATGGAAATGGCAGTCAAGCGGTTACAGGAAGGCGCAGAGGTCATTCGGGCAAGTGTGGAGGATACTGGGTGAGTGGCACTGGACGTTGACACGCAGAAGACTCATTGCTTATCAGCCTACTCAATGACGCTGATGCCTACTATGGACGTGCTCAGAGTGTTTTCGAGAAACTATCAGACCTCGCTGATTCACTACAGAGTGTGTCCTTATTCTATTCTATTCTTCCTGTTCTTTTCTAACTGTATCCAGGCCCAAACCCAACCTCCGACACCGACACATCTCTCCGAGACCTCAAACAGCTCGACACCTCCCTCCGAGAAACTCTTCTCTCCGTCGTCTCCTCTAAAAACGCCTATACTTCCCATGTTCTCGTTACCCTTCGCAATATCGGTTTGTTGAATAATGAACTATTACGTATACCACCTGGACTCGCTGCACTCAATGCTAGTTTCCGTGGAAGTGGAGAGGGAGGCGGGAAAAAGGGCGGAACCATGAGCTTTTCACATATAGAAAGGTTGCATGGGATGATTTATGCGTATGGTGCGACAGTAGTGGAGATTGTTAGGAGAAAAGAGTTTTGTGAGTTTTGCCTTTTTACACACACGCCTTCATTTTCGTTACTCTTGCTTCTTTTCTTGACAATATTTATGTGGACGTAAACGCTAACCGACTCTCCCCACTTGTACAGCCAGATTCTTCTACCAACGTGCGCAAAGCATCCTAGACGTCATGGCTAAACTATCGTACGTATTACTTTACCACTGTGTGTATACTCCCTGCTAACTTGTCTTCGTTTCATTTCTTATCATTTCTCCCTCTCAGCTCAAGCGAACGCAAACGCCGTCAAATCTATCGCTCCGAAATCCAAGGCCAACTCCCATTCGAAGTAAAGTGGATGTCGGAAGAGTATGATCCGGTACCTAGCGTTGATCTCAAGTTTTTTGGAAGACGTGCCGATGGAGATGGAGATGAGGGAGAGTATGGGTATGGGTATGAGGAGGGATATAGGTTGGAGAGGGGGGATATTGATGGTGTGTTTCGTTATATACTCTCTCCGATTTCAACGCTCAACTACGGCTGTGTTGTAGGTCTCTTTCGCCTCTTGGATGACCTCGAGTCACTAGGTCGGACGAGTAACGATGCTTCAGTCCTAAGTGCAGTCGTAGAGTGCAGGACTGGATTGGAGAAACAGGTTGCGAAAATGGACGGGTTGGAGGCTGGGTTTGATAAGATTGCAGAGAGGAGTTGTATGTCAACCTTTTCCTTTTTCTTTCGTCGGGCTAATATACGAGTGACTGCAGTATTATCATCATCTAGGATATCGCATTCTAGGCGACGGTGTGAGTAGTTAATCCTAATCTCCTTCTACAGTCATTTTGACGATAACATCTAGCTATAGAACAAGACGAACACCTCTTGCAAGAACTCATCGACCAACTCCGTTCCGTCCAAGACTCT
This sequence comes from Stygiomarasmius scandens, assembly GCA_037954225.1. Taxonomy (NCBI): domain Eukaryota; kingdom Fungi; phylum Basidiomycota; class Agaricomycetes; order Agaricales; family Campanellaceae; genus Stygiomarasmius; species Stygiomarasmius scandens. The sequence continues at coordinate 479,561 of JBANRG010000041.1, read as the reverse complement.
AAATCCCACCTCGAATCCCAATTCCAAGCCGAACGTCTTGGTCTCAAATCCGAGATACACCGCCTACAAACTCTTTCTAAATCTTTCGAAACAGACGTTAACACCGAGCGTGATCGTGCAGACCGCCTAGACCGTGAACTAGCACAGATAAAGGCCCGGCTCGACGTGGAGGGTACGGGAAAGAGGACGTTGGAAGAGAGGTACCACGAATTGGTAAGAGAGTTGGAGAGGCAGAGGGTTGAAAAAGAGAGGGCTCTACACGATGCTACAGAACAAACTCGTGCAGCCGAAATGCTCAAAGCCGAACTTGCCCAAGTCAAGAGCGACTTTGAAGATGTCAAAGCTCTCGAATCGAGGAATTCGGCTAGGATGGCTAGTTTACTCGAGGAACAAGCCAACAACTTGCGTATCCTAGAAGAAGCCCGTGCGAGAGGAGAGGATTTGGAGGAACAGATCCAGAGAGCGAGGGCGGAGAGTGAAGAGGTCAAAGGAGCGTTGAAGGGGGCTAGCGAGGATAAAGATAGGCTGTTAAAGATGCAGGCGAGTGAGCATGAGAGGATTATGAGGGATCATATTGCAGAGGCAGACGGGGATCGGGCAGTGTTGGAGAGACAGTTTTGGGAGGTCAAGGCGGTGTTGGAGAGGGAGCAGGGTGTGGCTTCGGACCTCAAGAACGACTTGCAAACCAAGAACGCAGAGATGGAGGGTGTCAAGGTCGAGTTGATGAGGACGAAGAAGGAACTGGAGGAAGCGAGACACGTGGAGAGGGTTTTGAGGGATGATTTGAGAGCGGGTAAATCTTCACAGGAAGAGTATGAGCAAAAGGTGGAGGACAAGGAAAGACTCGTTGCCCAGATTTTGGATGTGGCGTTGGCGTTTAGAGCGAGCCATGTCAAGGCTCTAGGAACGGCCCAGGCTATTGCTTCGCATCCGAGGCAGCACCAGCAACAGTCTGCTTCGCTGGCAGAATCGGCATTCGGGCCTCTGTCCAGGCATAGTGTCATCGGTGGACTCCAGGTCGATGAACCGGCACCAATAGAAATCATCGATCCCTCGGACCCATCCAGCGCTCTTGAATCGCTTAGATTGTTCGATCATGATCATTTTAACGAAGCTATAGCCAAAACGGGAGGCGTAGTTCGTAAATGGCAAAAGCAATGCAAAGAGTATAGGGAGCGGGCAAAGGGCAAGATTTCGTTTAGAAACTTTCAAAAGGGAGATCTGGCATTATTTTTGCCGACGAGGAATTCGGTCTCGAAGCCTTGGGCTGCCTTTAATGGTATGTACTGATCTTGTCAGTTCTTCTATGTTCTTTCGTTGTTTCGTTAGGAGGTAGCGATGCCTCGTGTTATCCTTCTACGCGTTCCTTCATATGTCTCCAATTCTTTCATTTCATTAAGGAGGTACTGACAAATGATATCCGACAATCTTCCTCGTTTGACAGTATCCTTCCCGCACTACTTTCTTCAAGCTACTGGTCACTTGGCAGAACAATTGAAATCTAGAGAATGGATCGTTGCTAGGATCACGTCCATCACTGAACGTGTCGTTGATAGGAATGTGAGTGCCTTGGTCTAATACCGGAGAAACTGTTTATCCTGATGACATTCGCGCGCACCTAGGATCCAAACAGTAACCCCTATGGACTCGGAGATGGCGTCAAGTATTATATGCTCGAAGTCGAAGACTGGACCCAACCCAATAGCCACAACAGTAATAAACGGCGAGTTTCTTCCAGGAAGCAAGGTAACGGGGGTAACGATGGGGCTGGAATCGGGACTGGAGAAACACTCAAGTTATCCACTTCGCCTTCTGCGATGGGGGATAGTACGCCTATGCTACCACCGCCAGAACCGGAAGTGGAAGATACGTTCCAGGTGGCTGCCCAATCCCCTTCCTCTCATTTGTTTGTGCCTAGGGCACGAGCTACTTCGTCGTCTCCGAGTACGAGTGCTACGGCAAGACCGTCCTCATTGTCTCGGTTGTTAGCGCAAGCTTCTTCAGAGATGCCTCCGGAGACTCCCGAGGATGCTGCAGCTCCACTCTCTCCGAAGTCGCCGCCCGAAGTAGTGGAATCTCCAAAAGAAGACAAGGACAGAGAGAAAGAAGACCAGGAAGCCCAAAGCAAAACAGAGTTTCCTACAACCTCTCCGCCACCGCCTCCTTCCCCATCTCTACCTTCCGGATCCGTACCTCGGCAAGTAGGAGCTGGTCCTCTCAACCCTCAGTCTCCTCTACGTCCAGGCTCCCGAGCTTCACGGCAGTCTACGACATCTCGGTTCTCTGTCTCTGGCGGTAGCCGTCTACCACTGGGAACTGCGACATCAGGATCACCAGTCAAGGCTGTGGCTACGACGGCTCTTTCGTCAGACCGAATAGCTTCTCCGACTTCTTACGGGCCCGAGACAACAGACACCAACACTCCATCCCCTGAAGGTTCTATTTCAGAGGGTATCACGAATCTATTGAAGAACACTACGAGTTCTAATTCTAACTCTCGCCGTAGGACCGCATCGTATCACATCGCTCGAGGTTCTCCTCTGGCAGTCTCTGAGGGCTCGGGGCCTAGTACTACATCGTCTAGTAATACTGTGAAACCGAGTACCTCGGGCCCCTTTTCTTTCGCTAGTTGGGGGTTCGGTCGTAGGAAGAAACCAGAGATGAGTAATCTGGCTCCTACGTTGGAAACTTCTTCTGCTGGTGGGGAAAACTCGAGACCTAGTGATTCATCTACGGCGAGCGAGATGTTAAGGCGGTTCTGACTTGACGTCGTTCCTTGTTTCGTTCCTGTCGTTTATCTACATAGAGCATATATTATGTATTCCCTCTCTCTCTATCTTTAACTCGCCGGGTTCTTCTGACAATACTAGCTGCCTTCTACCGCGTATCCTAATGCGTATTCATTCTTCGTGATGTTCTCCCATGACTGTCTTGTGGTGGCCGAGTGGGTCTACACACAGTCATTCAAATCTATTTCTGCAACGGAATGCAAGTTAGTTTTGCCATCAGATCGTGGTATGTAGTGCGTATCACATTACAAGACCGGTTTCGGTACCTTTATCAGCCACCCCACACACGTACTTATCCCAGCTGGGGAAATCTGCTCCAGGTTCTAGTCCCACCAATTGATGTCGCTCTCCCGTATCGGGATTTTATGGTCCACCGACTCCATAGCTTTGTTACAGGACCCGGTGAATATTCGGACGCTAGGCTTACGATCTCATAATTGATTTGATTTTCTGGGCTTTCTGGACCGTCGATGTCAGGTATGAGCGTATGGACGGAAAAATCTCGGGAGATGGATACGAAAATTTTCATTGTCGCTATGTAGCAGCCCATAGTAAAATTTGATGGCAGCAAGGTACGGATCACCCCACAATTCAAGAGTACCAGACGACTATTCATCATAAGCGAAGAACGCGGAGGTATGTCCATCTCTGACATGTCTGGGACCAAACCCAGACCCGTCCGTTCCTATGGTCTCATCTCCAAAATGGCACCGACGGTTGTAGGTCATATCCTAGGTCATGCTACAGAGCTTGTGAGTATTTGGCGGTCCGAGTAGCGCAAGCACTTTTTTTAGTACTCATTTCAATCGCTCCGTTACCAACCCTGGCCGGACTCGAGAGGAGCGAGCGTGAGACTGGCTCGTCCTAGCCCGTCAACTTCGTATTGTGGTTGATTCATTTCTCGAGCATGCATCGCTGCCTCTAGATGCCATTTAGAGCGCCTTCGAAGGATCGATTATCATTCAAACCTCGAATCGAATCTGGACAAATTTTCAACCTTTGAGTGCGAGCCATCAGCTGACAATAGAAACACCCGATGCAATCTGTCAAGATACGTTATGTTGAATCGGTTCGGGTGACTTACCTGTGACAATAGACCTTTCCGGCGTACCTCTGGAATATTTCGTCAATAGGGTCGCTCGCTCTATATAATAAGATGAGAGACGGTTTGATGTATTGGCTCCCATTTCCCCCCGAAGCTCTTCACAATGGCTGGTGGTGCAGTTGCCAACACTGGAGATAATTTTGGCTTTCAACATCTCGTTGACCCTCGGAAGAAATGGTACAATAACAGAAGGTGCGCCGCTATGCTTTCCAACCTGAATTTCTGGTTAACTTCGGAATAACAGGCTCATTGCACTTAATGCCTGGATTGTCCTCCTGTGCGTACATCAATGTATCCTCAATCTGCTGCTGGCCTGACCGAAACGCAAAGCCTCATTACTGCCTCCACCAACGGATATGATGGAAGTATGATGAATGGACTGCAATCTTTGCCTCAATGGGAGAACTACTTCAACAATCCTTCTGCTAGTCAACTCGGTCTTCTCAACGCCATTCAAGTGAGTAGTGCTCCGTTGTGGTTTATTCTACCGCTAACCCCTATCTCCGAAGAACATTGGTGCATTGGCTGCCTACCCATTCGCTCCCTACTTGTCAGATGGTATTGGTCGTAAAAAGGCCATTATCGTTGGAGCATCTATTATGTGTGCAGCTACTGCTGTCCAAACAGCAGCTCAGTCCGTTGGAATGTTCGTCGGCGCCAGGTGAGTTTGCACCGTAATGAAACATATTCGGATATTGAAAAATATCGGCAGATTTTTGATTGGTTTCGGCTTGACGTTTGCGGGTGTGTAAAAGGTCCTTTCGTTGTAGAAGACAACTGACAAGCTACATATTCGCGCTCAGCCAATGCTGCACCAATGTTGGTCACGGAAATTTCATATCCCACTTATCGTGCACCTTTGACCTCAACCTACAACTCTCTTTGGTATTCTGGAGCGATTATGTATGTATCACCTCTTTGCATCTTTCCTTCGCTCAACTTTGAAAAAACAGCGCAGCATGGACGACTTTTGGTACCTTCAAAGTGAATAACACTTGGGCATGGCGTATCCCCTCGGCTTTGCAAGGTCTTCCCTCCGTACTTCAAATCTTCTTGATTTGGTTTATGCCTGAATCGCCAAGATGGCTGGTGAGCAAAGGAAGGGAAGATGAGGCATTGAAAATTTTGGCTTATTACCACGGAGATAGTAATAGGTGAGTAACTTCTAAAATAATGCGCTACTCCACTTTCTGATGCTTTCCGCCGCAAGGGATGATCCTCTCGTGAGATACGAGTTCGAAGAGATTAAAGCATCCATCGACTTTGATACAAATGGTATGGTTTATGATTGCGTTACTTATTGGCTTGCTCATCGTTCGTGTATAGTCGCCGCCAACGTCGGTTGGAAAGCCCTCTTTTCCACTCCGGGGAACCGTAAGCGTATGCGGATCATTATCGCCATCGCTTTCTTCTCTCAGTGGTCGGGTAACGGATTGGCATCATATTACCTCAACAAAATTCTGGACGACATCAATATCAAGGATGCGACCATTCAGGTAATTCACATCGTCCATTGTTGGATATTTCGTGCTTATGTGAATGTAGCTTCTAATCAACGGTATTCTCGCAATCTGGAATCTCTTCTGGGCTCTCCTTGCCTCCGCCATGGTCAACAGATTTGGACGCAGATTGATGTTTATGACCTCTTGCATTGGAATGCTGGTCTTCTTCATCGCCCAGACAATCTCGTTCTCGTTGTTCTCACAACACGGATCCCCAGATGCTGCTCACGCCGTCATCGCATTCCTGTTCCTGTTCTATGCTGCATACGAGTGAGGCTACACTTAATAATCAGTATCGGATCTGATTGCTAACTAAAAACCAGTATTGCATTCACTCCTTTGATTGTTTCATATACCGTAGAAATTCTTCCCTACCACCTTCGTGCCAAGGGTTTCAACGTGTTCAACTTCACGATCTCGGTGGCAATTATCTTCAACCAATATGTTAACCCCATTGCTTTAGGTCAGTCTCAGTGCTTCTTTAGTTATCGACGTATTGATCGGTTCTTCTAGGCAAGCTCACATGGCGCTACTACGTATGTATTCAAGCAATAACAATGCTGCTAAAAATTCACCTATCATCGTAGATCGTTTATTGTTGCTGGATCGGCTTTGAGACCGTATACTGCTACCTGTGTAAGTACTGAAATCACCGAAGGAATTACCCCCACTTTACTTACTCTTTTATCTACAGTCGTTGTGGAAACTAAAGGACTCACTCTCGAAGAAACCGCCGCTCTATTCGACGGTGAAGATGCTGCCAAACACATTGCTGGTGAAGCCAACACTCATGCACATGGCACCCACGATGAGAAGGCATCGAACAGTGAAGAGTCTATTCGCGAGCACTCTATGCCTGTGGTCTCAAAGGTTTAAATTGGTCGACTTGGGGTTAGGATATGAGCTACGGTTTTTTTAATTTTTCTAATCTTAGGATTCACTGTAAATTAAGTCAGTTTTCTGAATGAACACTGAAAGAGACAGAATGATCGAAGCTGCAGGGATGAATTGATACTAAAAATTGGTTACAAGGCTATTTTGTCACAATAACTCTTTGGCTTTACTTGTCTAGATCAACGGTTACGGGGTCCGTCTGGGGTCCCAGACACCAAGTTGGTTACCTGAATGGACAGAGTTCGTTAGCGGTCCGGCACCGAGACCAAAATTTTCACCACTTTCTTTGTATTCGTCCCTCAATATCATCTTGCCTGACTTTCTCGTCCGGTTTTACTGCATCGTGCTCTCTATATTTGGGCAGTACATCCCACGGAAGGTAAATTCTATTATCATTGATTCATCTGGTCAAGCAGTAAGTAGAAATGCTGGGATCGAGCAATCGAAGATTCTACAAGAATGTTTATGGTTTAGACTAGTGGAGAGTGGCCTTTTGGATCTGATCTTCAATCTTCAAAAGGCGTTATAGCCATTTACAACATAGACCCTTTGAGCGCGCACCATCAGCTGATGGTCCGGTGTAATCTGCCAAGATACGTTGGGTTGAATCGGTTCAGGTGACTATTTTTTCCCGGCGTACCTTTGGAATATTTCGCAATATAGGGCCGCTCTATATAATAGGACGAGAGAATGGTCTGATGTATTGGCTCCCATTTTCCCCCGAAGCTTTACACAATGGCCGGTGGTGCAGTTGCCAACGCTGGAGATGACTTTGGTTTCCAACATCTCGTGGACCCCCGCAGGAAATGGTACAATAACAGCAGGTACGCCGCTGTATTTTTCAACGTGAATTTCTGGTTACCTTTGCGATAACAGACTCATTGCGCTGCATGCTTGGATTGCCCTCCTGTGTGTATATTCATTGTTCTTTTTGATATACTACCGGTCTGACCATAGTGTAAAGCCTCATTACTTCCTCCACCAACGGATACGATGGAAGCATGATGAATGGGCTGCAATCCCTGCCCCAGTGGAAGGATTACTTTCATGATCCTTCCGACAGTCAACTTGGTCTTCTCAATGCCATTCAAGTAAGTGATGTTACGTTGCAGTTCGCTCCACCGCTAATCCCTTATGCCTGAAGAACATCGGCGCATTGGCTGCCTACCCTTTTGCACCCTACTTATCAGATGGTATCGGTCGTAAAAAGACAATCATCCTCGGAGCACTCATTATGTGTGCTGCTACTGCTATCCAAACAGCAGCTCAATCCGTAGGGATGTTCATCGGCGCGAGGTAAGTTTGCACTGGAATGAAATATATTCGGATACTAAACATCATCACAGATTTTTGATTGGCTTCGGCTTGACGTTTGCGGGTGTGAAGGATTTTTTCACCATAGAAAACAACTAACGAGCTATGTTTACATTTAGCCAATGCTGCACCTATGCTGGTCACGGAAATTTCATATCCCACCTATCGTGCGCCTTTAACCTCAACCTACAACTCTCTTTGGTATTCTGGAGCGATTATGTATGTGTCACTTATCTATCTCTTCCTTCGCTAACTTTGAAGAACAGCGCGGCATGGACGACTTTTGGTACTTTTAAGGTGAATAACACTTGGGCATGGCGTATCCCCTCGGCTTTGCAAGGTCTTCCCTCTGTACTTCAAATCCTCTTGGTTTGGTTCATGCCAGAATCACCGAGGTGGTTGGTGAGCAAAGGAAGGGAAGATGAAGCATTGAAAATTTTGGCGTATTATCACGGAGATAGTAACCGGTAAGTAACGTGTAGATTACTGCACTAATATCTCCTAATCTTCTTCAGTGACGATGCTCTCGTGAGATACGAATTCGAAGAAATTAAAGCGTCTATTGATTTTGATAAAAACGGTATGATTCAAGATTGCGGCAGCGTTTGCTTGCTCATTATCTCTAATTAGTCGCCGCCAACGTCGGCTGGAAAGCTCTTTTTTCCACCCCTGGGAACCGTAAACGTATGGGGATTATCATCCCCATTGCCTTCTTCTCTCAGTGGTCCGGCAACGGGCTGGCTTCGTATTATCTCAACAAAATTCTGACAGACATTAACATCACGGACACAACTATTCAGGCAAGCTACATATCATTGACTGACTAACGGCATCCTCACGACTTCTCCGATCTAGCTTCTGATCAACGGTATTCTCGCAATCTGGAATCTTTTTTGGGCCCTCCTCGCCTCTGGCATGGTCAATAGATTCGGACGCAGATTGATGTTCATGACCTCTTGCATTGGAATGTTGCTCTTCTTCATCGCGCAAACTATTTCGTTCTCGTTATTCTCCCAACGCGGTTCACCAGACGCTGCTCATGCCGTCATTGCATTCTTGTTCCTGTTCTATGCCGCATACGAGTGAGGCTAAGTTCGATGATTTGTAACATATTTATTTGCTGACCAAAAACTAGTATTGCGTTCTCTCCTTTGATTGTCTCATATACCGTAGAAATTCTTCCCTACCACCTGCGTGCCAAGGGTTTCAACGTATTCAACTTCACGATCTCGGTGGCAATCATCTTCAATCAATACGTTAACCCGATTGCTCTAGGTCAGTCTCTCTGCTTTTTTAGTCATCAATGTAGTATTAATCGGGATCTTGTAGGTAAAATCTCATGGCGCTACTACGTACGTATCCAAGCAATAAAAACGCTACGTAAAGTTCAACTATCTTTTAGATCGTCTACTGTTGCTGGATCGGTTTCGAGACTGTGTATTGCTACCTTTGTAAGTCCTCTGTCCCTGATGCAACTACATTTACTGACTTCATACCATAGTTATTGTGGAAACCAAAGGACTTACTCTCGAAGAAACTGCCGCTCTATTCGATGGTGAAGATGCCGCCAAGCATATCGCTGGCGAAGCAAACGCTCATGCACGTATTGTTCACGACGAGAAGGCGTCAGACAGTGCAGATTCTATTCGCGAGCATTCCATGCCTGTGGTTTCAAAGGTTTAAAAATCCGGGTAAGGATATGAGCTACGTTTTTTTTAGGATTCACTGTAAATTAAGTCAGTTTTTTGAATATGAGAAAGAGACATGAATGATCTTAGCTGCAAGGGTGAATTGATACTAAGAGTTGGTTGCAAGGCTATTTTGTAAGATAACTCTTGAGTGGACCTTGTTTACATGCTGTCATTTCAATCGGGGCATTGTGTAACGGATATAGATTTGCCGGGTTCCTATGCCGGTAGGCAGATTACATAATTACCTTTTACCTTGCCTGTTACTGCCACGTCGTGTCCGTAGACTGTACTCTAACTCTATTTCAGAATAGATATAGGTCATACGCAGTCATGTGTGGTTCAGGTGGGGTAGAAGCGTTACACTTTTTTGCATATCCGGCTTCTATTCTGACGTAGTCCATAGGGACAGCTCACATCAGACCTACTTGTGTTAGGCAAATCTAGACTGCACCACAGCACGTAGGCGCCTTTGCACTTCCATTCAACACTCCACAACCAACTCTACTCTTGCCTACATTTAAGCTCTGCCCTGCTTTGCCCCACTATAACCATTCTTACCATTTCTACCTAACTCCAGTGATATGCCAGCGGTTCAAGTAGGGTCTGAGATATGTTTACTCCCCTCCTGCTCATGCCCAACCATAGAGGGATATGGATTGCGACTCCCACAATCTCCTTTTCCCCGTCCAACTGCTCCTAGGACCAGGTTGAAGATGCAGCATGCTGCTGTGCTCCCTGTGTCTAAAGATACAGTACCACTGTCCCCACCAGCACTATCACCTCAAATGAGTTGAGTTGAGTTGAAGTATGTAATCCCTGCATGACGTTCAACTCCTCCTCAGCCACCTCCACCTATTGCTCAATTGGCACCAGTGTCATGGGCTGATGATATCCCAGATTATGGTGTGGAAAGATTTCCAAGCTGCAAGAAACGACGCCACCACCGGACTCGTTGTCGCCCACACTGTCACTCCCATGGATCTGAGCATCCCAAAAGTGCTCCTAGTGCTGCTCCCAAACTGACACCTCTTGTCCCAGCACCTATTCCTATTGCAGATGTGCTCACACCACAAGCTTACTGTGACCTGCAGAAATCTCTGGGACCTGCCTATCGGAATTGCATGATCTTACTTGTTATGCTACCTCATCCATTGGCTAGGAGTGGGGTTTGATAGTTTCTTTTCTTTTCTTCTAATTTCTTTCCATGCTCTTTTACCTTATACTACCTTTTATTGAAAACCCTTTCTGGGTTTTGTGGGGGAGTATGTAACGGATATAGATTTGCCGGGTTCCTATGCCGGTAGGCAGATTACATAATTACCTTTTACCTTGCCTGTTACTGCCACGTCGTGTCCATAGACTGTACCGACAACCATTTGCTTCAGATTCAAATAATAGCGTGACCCATGATGGCCTTGAATTTGAATTGTATTAGAACAAAACACCATTACGCTTGATTCGAATTGAATTCGAATCCTATTCGAATCAGCTAATACTTCACTCTACCGTCATGCAACCGTCATGCACAAATATTGCGAGTACATTAAGCAACTAAAAACAAACGATGCACAGATATTGCGAGTACATCAAGTAACTAAACTACAAACAATGTATAAAGTCCAAACACACTACGTAGCGGCCTGTAGCAGTTGCGGGAAGAAACCATTGGATTTTGTTCAATACTCTTGACCTTTGATTGGTGGCATGGCAATTCAGTCATTCATTATTCGATCAAATAATCCAAACGACGATTCTGCTTCAAATAGCATTAGAAAACGAACGGTTCAAATATTGCAAGGCACAAATTTCTGAATCCAATTAGGATCGGAAAACAAATTCAAATGCATACTCTAATTGCAATTCGGATAATATTCTAATCAAGGTCTCTGTACCAAGTTCAAAGCTTGTGAGTCAAAGCTTTAGCGACATCAGAAACCAACTCACATATAATCATCGCCATCACTATCATCGGCGTCAAATTTCTCTCATTCGCGCGCTTCCTGCTCAGCTCCCTCTTCTTCCTGTTGTAGCAGTGTATCCCAGTCAACATCCCAATTCGGACGTTCCGCCTTGACATGATCTGCGAGTCTCACACCTTCCTCAGGCCAACTACCCCCCGCTTCGAGAAACTTTATCTTCCCATTTTGTGCTCTTCTAGCAAAGGAACTTGCTTGGCTGCATGCATAGGCCACGTAACCGGGATTATGCTTCCACTTTTCAGCAACACGTCCCCAGATATCCTCCATTTTCTCAAAGCCCCTTATACATCGGCGGAACTCTTCGCCCAGAATCTCAACTTCCTCTTGCCATCGTTCCAGCTCTGCGCGCGCCCTAAACCAACGAACTTTGCTTTCTAAAGGGAATCAGCAATGGTAGACCCTTGATAAAGTGACTGCACCTTCTCGGTTGTTTTCGGTCCTCTCCTCCTCTGACATGGATCCCAAGGATCCGGTACGAAAAAGCCAGCTCTCTTCTTTACTGCCCTCACCAAGCTCAATGTAGTCACGCACGTTCTTGTTGAATAGGTCTTTCTCCGTCAACTCCGGATACATCGCGTCGCCCCTGTCCATGCCCAAGCTGATCATCGCATCCCGAGATGATATGTATTTAGTCTTCTGCCTAGTAACTTTGTCCTGGCTTTGTTGCACAACATCTAGACTGCGCATGTTCCTTTGGCTTCCAACGATATAGTTCTGCGGCTTTTTCTTCGCGTCGAGCACGGTCTTCTTCAAGCGTAACGCAGACTGGAGGCATTGAATAGCATCGTGGGCCTCCCCTAGAGCTCCGGACGAGTCCACTCACGGGTAACCCGCACCTTCAACTCGCGAGTTTTCAACTCAAAAATTTCAGATTCCCATTTGCAAAAACCCGTGGGAATCCATACTCCCAACCCGCAGGTCCTATACTTGCAAGTTGCAGGTATCTACAAGTCTGGAGGTACCATGCAAATACTTGCGAATACTTGCAGATACTCGAGAGCTCTAGTATAATTTGTGCAAAATAGAAAGTGTATAAAGATATAATAGCTAATGAAACATTGGTTAATTTAGTCCGAGTCTGAATCTGAGTCAGTCTCCTCCTCTTCCTCCTCCTCTTCATCTCCTGTCTCCTCATCATCATCATCAACAACAATCACATCTTTACTCTTACCCTTTTCTTCGACATCCTCTCTTTTATTTTGAGTACCAACCCGTTTCAATTTATTGCTGAAGTGTTTGTTGAGTGATTTGATGGGCAATAAATCATGATCGTTCCAAGCCGCAATTGTCATAGCAGATCGGATGCTCTCATTTGCCAGTGTGTGTCTCCGCTTGCTGACCATTAACCCACCCCGAGAGAAATCACGCTCAACATCAGTGGAGGCAGCTGGAGATAAACATTAACAAAAACAATAGTAATTCTGACAAAAGAAACACAAACCAGGGATGGACAGTAAGTCTATGGCCATTCTTGCTAAGTCCTTGTCAACCGGTTCAACTTTGTCCTGGGCTTTGAGGCACCACCACTTGAGAGGATCACCATTACAGTTGGTAGCCTCAAGGTTGACAGTATCAGCTGACAGGTATATGGAGAGGGCATCGTTTGCAGTGCTGGTAGTTTGAGTACCTCGTCGCTTCAAAGCAGCAAACGCATCATCAGAGTCATCCTGGTAAGAGGCAGGTCAATCATTGTATTGAATAAAGCAAGACATTTCTTACCTCAATGATAGCCACGGCGGTCTCTGTGGCCTTTGCTACCGGCTTGTACCACCTTTCCCAGTGGCAGCGAAGCGTCTTCTCAGCGGCTTCAATCCAGTCTTGTGGCCAGTCGGCAACCTGAAAATAGGATCTCTTGAACTCGGGGTTCATGACTATACCAAGTTAAATGTCAGAAGCAATATGTGAGCCCAAAATGAAAGTGCTTACGCATGGCGCTTCGATAAACAAGTGAGTCATCTGTCAATGCATAGTATTTGTTCAAAATATTGGTAGCGAACTTGGCTCCCATGCGAATCGTGTCCTCATACTTGTTGTTGGAGGCGACTTTGTCAAGCTTAGACAAAATGATGTCCATGAGAGGGATAACTTGATGGATGAGTGGCCGGTGCTTGTTTTGCGACATCTTCTCAGTGAACTGGACGAAAGGCTGGAGAGAAATAGTTTTAAAAGTAAGAACATTGATAGAAAGTAGACATACCTTAAGTACTTCATCAAGCTCCCTGATCAACTTCCACTCGCGAGCCGTGAAGGAGTGAAGTTCCTTGTGAGCCTTTGTGAGACGGTCGACAGCTGCCTTGACCTTTGAAACAGAGGAGAACATTACACCATATGTATTCCAGCGGCTCTTCACAGTTCGTTTGAGCGTATAATACTTGATTTGCTCTTTTCCACAATATAACTCAAGCTCGGAACGTAAGGGCTGGGAAAAATGAACACGCTTGGTGAGCTTCTGAACCTGCAGGTGTGATTTCCTGTTATTAGAGAGCCATTTCGTGAGAACATAGGACTCACATTCCGAACAATGTTACGTGCCTCCTTCCAGTCTTCGTCCGAGACTGAAAGGATCATTTCATCAATCTCATCCTCAACATCCTTTAACGCTGCAGCAAGTATATCCTGGTCCTCCTGCTCCCGGCCATAATCTGCTAGGAGACCCTCATCATCCTCATCCTCCTCTAAACCATCGTCCGCAATATCTTCGTCTTCGTCGTCTTCAATCTCGATGAATTTGCCATTAACTTTAACCTTTTTTGCAGTCTTGAACTTGGAAAGAAAGGCCTAGTATTTCGGATTAGCAGACCGTAGCACAGCCAAGAAAGGTTGAGGCTCACCGAGACAACCAAGTTTAGGACATGACACATGCAACGTACTCGGGCGCTAACACCAGCAGGGCAGTCTTGGAACTCGATCTCTAAGGCATTGAGCATGCTATCGTTGTTGGAGGCATTGTCGCCGACAAGGCCAAATATCTGTAAGCGTGTCAGACAAAATTTATTATCAATACTTCAATCTACCTTTTTCTCGATACCAAAACTGCGCAATGTCTCCATCATTGCTGAGGCCAGATTGGTTCCAGTGTGTCTCTTGTTTCGAAGCCTGTTGTTAGATTAGCTAGACTGTATAGAATAATGATGGGAATAAGAATCACTTACGGCTTGAAATCCAGAGTCATATTGATCAAACTACCGGTCCCAATGTCACAGTAGTTCACGTCAATGCCAAGAAAGGAGAGGACGTTAGGGGCAGTCCAGCCGTCAAATGTGAGGTGGAGATATCCGGGATGAGCTTGGAGCGCTTTGGCAACTTCAGGGATCGACAGCTGATATATCTCTTTGATGTCGTCGGAGGCTGTGTCTGTGATGACGACATTGGCGTTGAGAATCTTGAAAGCGTCTACGAGCTCCGGGTCCTTTAGAATGACGAAGGGACGTTGACGCCGAGCAATCCACAGCGCTAATTTGACTCGAAGAGCGCCTTGATCGTAACTGCCCGCAGTGACATAACCAGTAATCGTTTGGTTGGCTGGGGCAATTTTGCCATCACACGATTTGACGTGGTCAGCAAGATTAGAGGTGGTGGTGTCATAACGAGCTCTCTTCACAGCATACGAGGGGTTGCCAGGATGTCTATGACACAGCGTAAGACATATAGTTTTCAACGCTGAGGGTATAGACTCACTTTTTGCAGCGGAAAATGTATTTAACAACGCCCGACTCTTCAGAAATCTCGGGATCAAGGAAATGGTTGTAGACCGTTGACTTCCAGAGACCTCGCTGCAAAGCTAAAGAACGACAAATGAGAAGATAGTTGAAAATGTATAGCAAAAGGACGCACCCAGAACCTCCTCAGGCGATTTCTTGGTCCACTTTTTGATCTGAAGGAACGCCTGGTCTTTCTGAACCTGACCCTTAGCAGCCTTCACCGCATCCTTCGAAGAAAGCTTTGGCTTCTTTGTTGGAGGCTCGTCTTCAGCGTTGGCTTGATACTTTCGTTTGGTCGCCTTCTTCTTCTTGGTAGTATCTACTGCTTTGGTGGTGGCCTTTGTCTTTGTCTTCGAGGATTTTGGCGAAGTTAAAGGGGGCTGAGAGGATTGTGCCATGATAAGCTAGCGGTGGCAGTAGAATGTGGTTGGTTCGGTTGAGAGAGCTTTATGGGCAGGGGATGAACCGATGCGTGAAGACGCATTGGACAGGAGAACAATGGGCCGGTCAAGATCACAGCCAAATTGCAACAAGATGTGTCGGTCAAGACTGCAGAAAAGGAAAATGAACGACGAATTGACCCTGCTATATTAGAGGGGTAAGTAACACACAATCTTAAGGAAGCAGTGACACGCACTATGACCCTATTGAAAGTACGCTTGCATGAGAACCATCGATAGTTTAATGTCATCTCGGACACCTGCACTAAATAGCAGCATGCATGTAGATTGTTAGTATACAGCAGCAATAGCATAGTGGAATTGATGTACCGTGCCCGTCTCAAAAATGTCCTGAAAGACCCGCGTTCCTGAGGGAGCAAAACTGCTGTCGAGGACGGCTTATGGCGGTGAAGAGTCGCAAAGGGAGGGAGGTATTCATGTCAAGTGTCACAAGAAGTTGAGTCAGAGCGTCATGGATGGAAGAGGAAGGAAAAGACACCGCCCGTTGGTTGCTGACAGACACGTCAGCAACATTGAAACAGGCGGGGTTATTTAAATGACTCAGCACAACACCGACGCGTCCAGACGCATCTGAGTTCTTTTTGCTGCCTCCAAGGTCGGGGCTGCATACTTCACTCAGATGGTCAGACGGTGCTAGTGTTGGCTGCGTAAAAATCTCTTACTGGTCATGTGAGGCAGGTATCTTTGTATATTGTTCCTTTTTTGCCGGTCCTGTCTTTTGTATGCCGTCTGCAGGCCTGTGCGCTTTGTCTTACAATGGCCTAATCTGACACAACACCTGGACGCTTTGAGCATGATCAAGTATAAAAAGCGACTTTTTTCACTACTGCTGCAGCAATGTCTATCGCCTCCGAGAACCAGTACCATTTCTCCCTGCTCCCCTTTGCCAACTCCGACTTTGACTCTACGTCAATGCCACCAGTGGACACTCCAGCTCGACGATGCCGAATTCCCCATGTGGTGCCAACACGTTGGTCCAGCAACCAACAAATCCTGGAGCTGATTATGAACGAAGGTTCTAAGCATCAAGTGAGTGATTTCATCTCATTTTGGGCTCTGTATCGTCATTGATCTTGATCATCAGGCCTTTGCTCAGATTCAGTTGCAAAACACATGTGTAAATCACAGTGAAGTTGTGTACAATGCACTCCGTGGCTGGTTCGCCCTGCCGGCTGAAGGACCCACTTTCTAGATAGGAGTTCACTGAAGTACATTTTATGAAGGAATAATTCCGGAGTTAGTGCAAGTTTGTATTTGTAGTGTATGACAAGTCTATGATTTATTTTGTTGAGCCACACCCCAACCATTAAGTATTATTGGCAAGAATTTTCACGGGTACTCGTACAAGTTTGGTCAAACGCAATAAATCAGACTCCCACCCGCCCAAACTTGCACCCCGCCAGACCCGCAACCCGCGATTACAAGTTTCCCATGAGTTTTAGCGGGGGTACCTCCTGAGTACTCACGAGTTTTGCCACCTCCGCCGAAGCTCTAGCCTCCCCTCGCCTTAAACGTAGTTCAACCTCCGCCATCCTCTGCAAATTGTGGGTTTCCCGCTCTTCAGCACTCAAATCAGATGGCAAGAACAGCTTTTCAGTCTCCGGTTTGGTGAAGTCTTGTTCAAGAACAGGGTCCAGAAGTGAAGGGCAATGTTTTGCCTGGTTTCTTCTCCAACGGTCAATTGCGATGCGCAGATTGAGTTGTTGTTTCTGGGCCTCTGATATCTGGGCGGGTGTTTGATCTGGCTTGTTCAGAAGGGCCTTGACACTACATCTATAGCCTTGTTATTCATAGTGGTGGCTGCAAGGAAAAATACTCACTGTCGGGACTGCAGCTTCAGCCCCTCATTGAGGAACATTGAAGTCAGACCTTTTGATTTCTGATCTAAAGCCCGATTCTCATTAACTTCCTGCTCCAAAAGTTCTTTAAGCACTTTGTCTTGACCCGGAACTGGCACTAATCAGTGATACACTACAGCAACGACACGCGAAGATGGCTTACGTTTACTCTCCCTCATCCGATAGACACTTGTCCATACCTTACCATCAAAAACTGGTTCCGTTGAGAGTTGCAGCCACTGCTCGACGTTAGTCTGACCATTCTGTTTGCATAGAGATTTGTAATGCACTAGCTTTCTTCGGGCCACGGCCTTGGCATTGAGGAGGTTGTGAAAGAGGGAATTGACTTCCAAAAATGACCTTGAGAATTACGCAGTAGCGACAAAAACTGACTACATACCTAATTTATGCATCTTCGTCAGATTCCAATCATTCTGGATTGCATTCAACGTGTCAATGCGATGTCCGGCGTTCATTTCCCTTGTCATTGCTCCAGCTTGCTTTGCCTCGGCCCAAGTTCCTTCAATTCCTTCGCCATAGGTACGGCCCACGAATTTAGTGAAGTTGAGAGAAAAACGATATTGACAATCGGCAATGTGCCCTTGCAAATGCATTTTTGGTACAAGGCAGGTGAGACCAGCAACAACAGTTTCCAAGCCCTTTCCACTGAAGGCGGTGCTCCCGAAATTTTCGGCAAACCGGTCCGGAAGGTGGACATAGTACTGACAGGCTATGTCATACGTGAGGACGATGGTGGACACAAGTAGCAAGGACGAGAGCACTCCGATCAAAGCATAGTCTGTTAGAGCAAACCTGGAAAACGCAGTCATAAATTACTGTTCTCCTTGAACCAGTAGCAACGCACTTTTCACTGCGACTAAGATCAACCATTCCTCTGTGTTGAAAGACACTATGTCTGGCGCAGGTCACGCCAACAACCCCTGATGTGACGCATATGGAAAACTTAGCCTTGTTCTGCAGTTGAGCCGCCTTGAGGTTCACACAAGTCGTTTTCTAGTCAAACATATAGTGAGTGACTCGTTTCTGCATGAGGGTTATATTTACCTCAACAGTAGCATTACATGTCTTACTGTAATGTTCATATTCATCGTGTTTGGGAAAAAGACCCATGTCTTTGGTTAGGGCAACATCGTCAGGGTCATCAGTCTTTGCTTTACGCTGTAGTCCAAAATGACCATCAGCAGAAAGGAACAGGGTCTCAAGATGTCTAAAGAATACATAAGTACGATGTCATTAGTACTAAACAACACCTACTTCATCTCATCCTCGTCAAGAACTTCCTCCTCCATGTTAAACCCAGGTTGTGGACATGCATAGCATGGCACAATCATACTGCGTTTAGGCCAACCTGGTACAACTGTTTGGAAGACTTCATCAATATTGTGGCCTTGCCCGCTTTGCTTATACATCTGTAGCGCTCTCCAGACTCGCATGACACGCAGAAACTGAAGATGGACATCCTGACGGCTGCAGATAAGCGAAATTATGGTGCAACAAAGAATGAACATACTGGAGATTCTGTAGGAAAGTCGTAACTTGTGCGGCACCCGAGAACAATGCATATATCATGCGCCGACTTCTTTGCCACGAGCGTTTCAAGGTTGTACAATTCCAGAAGCGCGAAAGTAAAGCCCGTTTCAGGATTGTCGTTTGTCGCTGGGAAAATTCCACTCTGCAACAGCAAATCCATCTGGTCAAGTCCTGAACGACATTTGCAAAACGCAATACGGGTTCTATGCATGCCGTTGACATCGACCACTGTAAACCATTTAGCATCGGTCTTGTAGTTGACATGCCGACACTGGGATCCATTGTGACCAAATGTAAACACGTAACCTAGCTGACATATGTCCTTACGAACGAAGTGACCTTTTTCAGGATCCCAGATGTCGGCCCAGTGTGTTGGATTGTGAAGATGCAGTTGCACAAAGCAGGTTTCACAGGTACAAGGTGCAAAGAGACAGTCTGCGCAGCGAACAGTCCGCTTCCTGATACCACAGGTGCAAGGAGTATTCAAACGCTCATCATGGTCCCCACGAAATAGATATTTGACCCAGAAGAAGAGCACTCCTAAAAATGGTAACATGTAGGTCGATGCCCCCTAAGATTGTCAATCATTAGTTGATGTCAAAGTCGAAAATTCAGACATACATAAGTCCTCGCACGTCCCTGCACATCATGTAGTACAGAATCTTGTGATGCTTTTGCTGAGGTACCGGAAACGTCATCCACGGGCACGGAATCTTGCGGTGTCTTTGCCGTGGAATCTAGGTTTACAGGCCGAGTCTCGGAAATGTATTGTCGGGATCCTGCGTTTGCACTTGGGCCAGCAGACGAGGCGACGGATATGTTTTTTGTCGAAGTGTCGAGGACAGCTCTCTCAGCAGGGGTGATTGGCTTGAGCTTCAAACCTTTCTGCCCTCTGGCCATTGCACTATAGACTGTGGTAGTGATGGTACAGGAGAAAGCGGAGGTAAAATGACAAAAAGAAAACAATAACAATAAAAGTATCATGTGAAATTTACATCCTTGGTGGTCAAAGAGAATCGCCGACAAAAAACGATAAAAGACAGGATCTAAGCCGCTTCAAGTCCCATAACAATCCTATTCCTCATGTCTCCCAACAAGAAATCATACTCTCTGATGTTCTCTGGCGAGAAACAAGCTAGGCTGTTTCAAATCGCCTACGAAGGTTTTGTCCCGGACGAAGCTGATATAAAATGTCCTTTAGGGTTTAAGCACAGGCTCGATGTCAACCTTGGATATGGCTCGGAGCAGAACTTTGGGAAAATTCAGTTTGCAGTGAGTTTCGTTCTGTATTTTCCGACGTAATTTGACTTATACCCCCACATTCCAGTGTAAATGCCGCTCTGGGGATAATCAAAGTATGATAACGTGGATGAGTTCGGCTCTCACCGGGGCCGAGCATGGCAGCGCCAAGAAGAAGTTGAGCGATTGGGAACAAGAGCTTAAAGCTCGGCAGAAAGCTCGAGGGAAAGTCAAGAAGCCAGTCAAAAAGAAGACTGCAGTGTCCGCAAGCGATGAGTATGACAAGAATGGTCAAGATGGAGATGTGGACGACAGTCATCAGGAAGAGAAGATAGTGACAAAGGGCAGGGGTGCGCAAAAGGAAACAGTCATGGCTCCCCCGGTCAAACAAGGTCAGTTTACAAATTGTATAAACAGGACACGTCTGACGCGTCCAAATCGTAGCAATAAAGTCTCTTCCAGAACCATTTCCCATGTCCCCACCGGCCCAACATCGCAGTTCCACTGGCCCATCCCATATTCGTACTCCAAGTCCTGCATTTGAACAGGCAGACGTATGGGTTTTTCCGACTCCTCCGGCCACATCCCCTATTCAGGCTTCACTCCAGAAGGGGAAAAGACGTGCTGATACTTTAGAAGGCGATACGCCCAAGAAACGGAAGAAACTTGTCACGCTTGGAGAACCGATTGACTTGACTATGTCTGAGGAAAAACCGGAGGCCAAATTAACCCACTCTGAAGGTGCAGAACAACAGATGCTTGGGTCAGAAGTGATAGACTTGACGGAAGTTTAAGAACTACGGATGCGTTCTGTAATAGATAGTATACGATGTTCTACTCAGTAGCCATACATAATATGAAGGAGGACTTACCACTGTAAATAGTGCCGTATATCGTCTTGAATCAGCTTTTCCGTTCAGATGAGGCCCGAAGATTACGATGCAAGGATGCCCGAGCACTAAAGTCTCTTAACCGTTGTTGAGGACATGCACATAATCACTACCATGGCAGCATCCAATAAAATGGGCAAAGGAGAGGAGTTCGCTCAACAATCGTTGAGGAACATACACTACAGTGTAGTGATGGAGTGGAAAGGGATGCGACACTGATGAATAGTCACGTTACATTTGCAGAGGTTAAATAATATTATTGTAAATTTTAATTAGAATGCATAGGTAAATACATATCTATCGCCTCTTATGCGCCGGACTGCCTGTGTGTTTGTTGTCTGCATTAGGATCTTTGGCTTTCCTGATGCGGGAAGATACCCTATGACCTTCATTAACAGTCCCTACTATCTCCAAGTCCTCCCCAACATCCCCGTCAGCTTGATTAACTGAGTCATTGACACCTTTCAATCTCTTCCCGTCTGCCGGCATTTTCGACAACTCGGAAGTTACCTCGTCGAGTTTGCGTTTCTGTCCTCGCCTTGTCGTAGTCGACACCTCGTCTTCATCAGCGTCCGTGCACACCGAACTCGTGGGATGATCAACAACATTGTCAATGGAGGCGTCAATTACTGACTTCTGGGACAAGGGTGGTATCTTGATCCTCAGTGACGCAGAGGAAGATGATTGTTCAGAGTCCTGTTCTGAAGTGGACTCAATGAGTTCGGCATCCGGTGATGCATCGACATGCAACATAGAAGGAAATGGCCGTTCGAAATCACCACTTGTAAGGTCACTTGAAGACTGCGTAGTGGACGGAATGTCCAGGAAGGAAGGCAATACCGGAGAAGTTTGTGAGCCCGGACTAGGTGTTTCATGAGATGGCGTAGAAATCACAGGAGGGAAAGCTGAGAGCGGAGCAGATGCTGGAGGAGTTTGCGGAACAAAATGAGACATAGTCTGTGGAAAAGACGACATAGGAAAGAGTGTTGAGGCCAGAGTGGACGCCGAAGAAGTCTGCGAAGCAGAATAAGGTATGGTCTGCGCAGGAGACAGAAAAGATGGCGTCGGAGAGTTTGACAAGGCTGGAGCGGATACAGAAGATGTTTGCAAAACAGATCGGGACACAGTTGGCATGGCCTGCGCCAGAGTGGACGCCGAAGAAGTCTGCGAAGCAGAATAAGGCATGGTCTGCGCAGAAGACGGAAAAGATGGTGTCGGAGAGGCCAGAGTGGACGCCGAAGAAGTCTGCAAAGCAGAATAAGGTATGGTCTGCACAGGAGACAGAAAAGATGGCGTCGGAGAGTTTGACAAGGCTGGAGCGGATACAGAAGATGTTTGCAAAACAGATCGGGACACAGTTGGCATGGCCTGCGCCAGAGTGGACGCCGAAGAAGTCTGCGAAGCAGAATAAGGTATGGTCTGTGCAGGAGACGGAAAAGATGGTGTCGGAGAGGCCAGAGTGGACGCCGAAGAAGTCTGCGAAGCAGAATAAGGTATGGTCTGCGCAGGAGACGGAAAAGATGGCATCGGAGAGTTTGACAAGGCTGGAGCTGATACGGAAGATGTTTGCAAAACAGATCGAGACACAGTTGGCATGGCCTGCACAGGAGATGGAAACGATGTCATGGACGCCATAGGAGAAATTGTCAAGGCCGGAGTGGACTGGAAGACAGACAAAGGTCCCCAGGAATCATTTGGTGTCATGGAAGATACAGATAGCTCCGCTGCGGGATCTGAGGGAAATGGAGACAACGACGAAGGGCACAATAATGGATCTAAAGGGAACATAGAGTCCTCACAGTCGGATGAAGTGAGGAAATTGAAGATAGAATCGGTGGGGTATTCTGACTGAAAACCGATGATGTACTCGGCAAAGGTGTACAGGCGAGAGTGCCTGCTCTCTATATCCGCGAGAAATTGGTTTCTGTGAACCTCAGGTCGCAGGTACATCTTGGGTCGTTGAATCAATGACTCCCAAGACATAGGTTGAGCACCAGGGACATCATGTTCTAATCGAAGAGTAAGTAAACCCGGCTCAAATCTCGATAAATAACGGTGCTTACCCCAGCTAACACACAGAAAATCCCTCAGAAATTGCAGATACGCCGCAGGACCTCTTTGCGATTGTGAAAAATCTTCCGATGAAGCGAGAAGAAAGCGGCCTGTGTCGTTCTGTTTGAACTGCTGCTTGGCGAGAGTAAGCTTGTTCCCTGAATAGACAGGTTATTTTCTGTCTGAGGTTGCATGCAAATCATACTCACGATGTACATTTCTACCCACAAAATCTGCCCATTGTTGTTCCAATTGACCCTGGGCCTGTGCTCCCAAGTAATCTGTGAAGTTGGCTCCAGAGAAATGGCTAATAGGCGTCAGAAAATGGAAACAAGCCACATAAAAGTGACCTACACTTGAGTTTGAATCTCGTCTTTTTCATTCCGATATGCCATCAGGAGGTAGAACGAAGTGTTGCCAATCTGACCAGCACCATGACCAATGGCTCTTAGCATTGTCGCTTTGATGAAATCTGAGGTTTGTATTTGGTTTCTACATATTCAACAGTGAGATATTATACTTGAAACATGAGGAGATTCGTACTCACTTATATATATTGTCTGAGGCTGACTGTTGTTTCTTTATGACCGTTGCCTCTGCAAGATATCTTGATCTCTCCTCCTCCGACAAACTCGCCCACTTCCTGGATAAGAGATTCTTGTAGATGCCGACATGGTGGGTATGGTCTAATCCGTTCATTTGCCGCCACTGATTAGTCTCTTCATTAACAGCATCCTTGACGGATTGTTCGAACAGAGAAAAAGCGGAGGCGGCTTCGGGTCCTCCTTCCGCAGAAGCGAGCATGAAGAGAGGAACTGGGGTTTGCGAGCTCGAAGAATCATGGACAATGTCGCGTTTGCGATTTACAAAGTATTGTCGGATTTTCTAGAAACTTTTCTATAAGTGAAACAGGGATCTTAATGCTGAAAGTGACATACCTTTTGGTAGTTGTCTGGCCTGTCTTTCTCTGGAACCAGATGCTCGTATTGACGAATCTTGACACTCTTGAATGCCGACTCGAGCGTTGGTTCCAAAGGAAGCTCTGGACGTGCCGGTAATCGTTTTTGCGACTGTAACTGAGACCATTGAGTCTTCTGCATCTCCAGCCAGTAACTGTCCTTGACACGGTTGGGGTTGAAGTTGGCGTTACCATTGAGCCAGGGGTATTCAGATTCGTCGACAGGAAGAGGTATCTCTGGCCAGGCTAGCTCAGCTTCTTCGTCGGTGAGCGAAAGACGATTCTGTTTGGTTTTCATCGTGAAGGACTAAAGGACAAATCTTACCGTGATATTTGCAGTATTATAGTATCAGTGGCATCAAAGCGCATGCTGCGTCGTTGAAGAATAGTTCAAAGCGTCCGTCTTTTGGCCATGCACAGCAACAACCAATCAAACTCACTCAACATTGTTGAGGACAGCTTCACGACTACAGTTGTGGCATAGAGCATAGGATTCGAAGCTGAGTATAGAGTCACTCGACAATGTCGAGGACTAGCTCACGAGCAAAGTCGTGGTAAGAGTTGGTAGGAGTGAAGCTGATCCTATGATGCGCTCGGTTTCACTTCCGGAATATTCTCACGGCTCGGGTGGTACACTTATATTCGTATTGTAATACTCGGTGTGTACATGCATGTAAGTAGATACAATAAGTAGCATTTGTGTGGTTGGTAATATTGCGAAACTAGATTCTACGAGGTAGAACAGGTGCATAGCCAATGTAATTAAAATGCGCTTGGACGTAGAAGCAAACCAAGGCTCGCACCCACTCCTCTCTGGGTCTCTCCATTTGCGGAAGGTTCTCATCCTCGCCTCTATTCCATACACTGGGCTTGGTTCCCGGCCAAGAGTTCAACAACGTCCAAAATGATCGCAATGGCTCCACTCGTTCTCGCCATTTGTCGGACGCAAATCCATGGTTTGAAGTGAGCGACGGCAAAGTAAACAAATCTCTAGATCCTCCGAATATAACCTCAATGAGCATCACCCTCTTGCGACGATGATTTGCCAGGGCAACACCGAGCTCTGCATGAGTCAATGAAGAGGAAGGCTGAGGCCGACTGGTATCCAAGAGCTCATCAAGATGTGACAACTGGAAACGGAAGTTAATCAGACTAAGCTCTCGGATGAGTTGCTTGGCTTGCTGATTGGAGGGGACAGGCAGAGCCGAACTGAGAGATGTCGAAGCAGTGGGTGCATACTGTGACAGGGTAGAGACAACTAGTTCAGTAGCTAATTTGTGTTCTTCTTCCTGAGCATTTTGGGGAACATTTTTTGTCCAGAGTCCCGATGAGTTCAGACCCAATACTTTCCTCCATAGCGCAACTGTGAGAGGTTGCTGTTGAGAGATTCTACAGCATTGTAACCAAGCTTGACGGATATGAGCCCATTGCGAGATATACGAGTCCTGTCGTGCACAAGTCTCAGGCCCAAAGATCAAGGCTGGGTCTGGAACGATGGTTTTGACTTTTGGTCGTTGACCAGAGGAGTAACGACAGTCAATATGCAGGGTATCGATGGTCTTGTTTGCATCATGCCAAGCTGGAATTGGGGGTGGGACAAAGTCGTGGTCGCAAGGGAGGTCAGCGAAAACGTCTCGATGAACTTTTGGAGCTGTAAAGGGCATTGGTATGCAACATAATAGCGGTAAAGATGACTCACAATTTTTGGTCGGATGCTTCCCTCTGCGTTTCTGCGAGTCTTTTTCGTACGGAGCTTTTGGGCTCGGCATTTTTGAAGACGAAGATCTCATCGGGCCTGCTGTTGAAGTTGATGCTGGTGAGTGTGCAAGGGAAATGATACGCTTCCCAGACCCAAGAGTGTATGAAGAAGAGTATTGGCCAGGAAGATGCATATTTTGGAATGGACTTTCCATGCTGTAAGAAGAAATTGATGCTTGTCGTATGGTTGCAAACTTTTGGTCCGCACCGGCTTGACCAGAGAAGATGACGGGGTAAGGAGGTGAAGATGCAACTGAGATGCATTGGGGTATGTCGAGCTCACAGACCTCCAAAATATTCTGTCGATCAAAATCACTGAAGATCTGGACGTAGTAGACAGGCAATCCGGCTGCGAAAAGCGAGAGAGCATCATTATCATTCCACACAAATGCACCCATATGTCGATCAACTTTGCAGTTGCGTGCTTCACGAGTAGACATCCTGGGAATGAAGATATCCACATAGTCCATTAGGGCAAGGGAGTAGAGACAGGCTCGCTGAATCTCTACGAAACCTTCAGTATGACTCCGCAGGGACGAGGATACTGAAGTTAGCCTGTTGAGGCATAGAGTAATGGTGGAATCGAATTCATTTAGGAGGGAGAGAGCCAAATCATCTCTGCGTTGCGTAGCACAGAACGATTTATGGCGAGAACGGACGTATTCAACGGAGCTTAAAAGACGGTCTGCTAAGTTCTGGTTGATGACCCCTTGACCAGTGACGTATCCGTCAGGGGTAAAAGAAAGGTCGGATGAGCTGAGAGAATGCCAAAGACAAGCATGATCGTAATACGGGTCATCGGGAGTAGTGGGATAGATTGGAAGACTAGCCAAGTAGGCATTATTGCAGTTAAACGGTTGAGGCCACTGCAGTGGGTCATCTTCTCCGTAGCGTGCATCCGCACGGCGATATAGATCACGAGTAGAACCAAAAGGAGGGCGATGAATCGATAGGCAATTTGGGGAAGTAATGAAAGTGCCAGTTCGTTCATGAATGGCAGCGGTCAATCCATCAGTAAAGGATATGGCAGCTAGTGATGGATTTAATATTAGGTACCAAGGGTGTATGCGGTAGAAGACTCACCTGAACTGTCTTTATTGTGGGTAAGATCTGCGAGAATTGACACCATAGTCACTTGAAATGGTCACTCGACTTAGCGTCAAGGACAGGCCACGACAAATGTCGTGCCGAGAGTATGTACGTGGATTTCGGAAGAGAATAGGTACAAATTGAGAGTAGAGTTGCGTTAAGTTGTTCAAATAACGCGTCGCACTGGGATGGAATAAGATTCCCACGCACAGACCACAGCGACTATTATAAGCAACTTGCTGTGCTTTCTTCGTTGCTTCGACCTTGACTTTCGTCAAGAGTTCATCCTCAAATACGTTTGAGCGATAGTATTCTACTCGCATGCATTGACCTTGACTCTTGTCAAGAGTCCGCCCTCGAATACATTTGAGTGGATTATTCCCGACGCATGTGAAATCCTCAAGATCTTTCCCGATCCAATCCGTTCCCAACTTATTGTTTTTGGACGCTTACCGGATAATAAACCATAACAAGAACGGACCCATATAAATGACAATAAAACAAGTCTTTAGGCTTCTCCCTCCCCTATCACCCTTTGCTCCTGACGTAGCAATGGTGGGTACAGATACGGAACCCCAGTCTGTTCAACAGTATCTTCAGGATCTACATTCTTGGACTTTCCTGCGCAGCCATAGAGTTGTGTGTTCGTATGATGTGATTTGCCGAGCATCTTATAATCGTGGAGACGGTGAAACCACTGAGACGTGCTGGGTTTCTGGCCACGGCAATGCTACAATACCTGTAAGCAAATGGTATCCCAAATACACTTTTTGTTCCTTATTATCCTTGTAGACACCTACACCGGAAAGTGATAACCATGTACCTCAGTACCCGAATAAGTCAGGTAAGTACGTGTACTCTGATGTTGAGTCATCTCTGAAAATAGTGGTAACAGCAGTCGTGAACAGTGGTGATGAGAAAGAAAGGGGTAAGTATAAGTCTCTGATTCTATACATACGCTTTACTGATATAGAATTTAAAGTCGAAGCTGCAAATGAAGTGCCAATGGCTACGCAGAAGAGCGAGAACGGTGATATTTCCGGTGAGCAATTTCCCAAACTCATGAACGAAATCAACATATTGACTCCTTTTCAACGCAACAGACTCATGAATCATAATTTAACTAGTTGACGATCTGACGCGGGGAAATGACTGCAACACGGTTCATTCAAAGAGTAATTATGTATATATCTCTATGTACATTTGTCATTTATCCTGAAAGCGTCCTATTCATCTTCATCTTCTCCAGTGAGGTCAATAACTTCATGTGCGTTCGGCGTTACGGCTGCTATATTGGAACGTCTGGCCTTCTTCCGTACCGGTTCTTCGTCATCAGAATGTGTCATGGCTCGTTTCTTGGGGTTACCGCTGGAAGTGGAAAATGTCGGTTGTTTATCGTCATCAGAATGGTGCAAAGCCCGTTTCTTTGGGTTACTGTTAGTGGAAGAAGTACGTGTGCGTCTGGACAGGATCTCCGGAGGGGCTACTAGACATGTTGTTTTTAATTGGTAAGTGATCAACGATGGAGACGCACCTTTGTTAGTGGAAGAAGTATGTGTGCGTCTGGACAGGATCTCGGGAGGGGCTACTAGACATGTTGTTTTTAATTGGTAAGTGATCAACAATGGAGACGCACCTTCCAGACGATCAAAACGGTCTGTCAGGTTCAACCAAGCTTTGTGGATACACCTTTGATGATCTTTGTCGGGACGGAATAACACTAGAGGACAATTACAGTCATTTTCAATCTCCTAGAAAGCATATGAAGGTGAGTATCTATCAGTGTGATAAGAAGGTTGCAACTGACATCCACTTTATGCAAATAACCGAGCTCATTGGCTTTGGTATCAAGAGAAATTGTAGCCCGATGAAAAACCTTGGGGTTTCGTTTACACTGCGGTGCTTCGAAAACAAATGGATCGGCTTTGGAAACAAGCATAAAAAGAGCGGCTTCGCGACTAGTGCTGTGCTGGAACCAATCTTGTACTTCGAGAGGGGCCTGAAGAGGATTGGTAAGAGAAATTTTGTCACTAAAGGGAATGAGATGGCGAAGGTCGTGATCAACGCTGAAGATCATGTCTTGGATGAGGAGTTCTTTGCTGAAGCTTCGTCTGGCCCTGTACTTATAATAAAGTTGCTTTTTGTTCTACAGTGCCTTTCACATTGGCAATGCCACTGGGTCAAGTGTGTCTCAATAGCTTGTCTTGTGGATTTTGACTTGGGTCAAATCGAAGGTAAATAACAAAAGAAGTAAGTCATGCAAGTCGTTACATTATGTATACAAATCAAAGTCCTGTATCTAGTCATGCGTCAAATCAACGACCGGTGTGTCTGCCGGTACCTGCTCTGGAGACAAGACGATGATATGGACAACCTGAGGTATCTCCTGCTCCTGGTTGACATCAACACTTCCCTCATACATCCCGACTATCTCTTGCCCGTCGTTCAATTCATTTTCACGCATATCATCGTCCACGTCCAAATCCGAGTCATCAGACTCATAAATGCTGTAGTCGTCGTCGGTGTATTCCGTATAAGGGAGGAGACGTTCGAAAATGCCTTTCAATGCTGGGATGGTAGTGTATTCGAGTTGGTCCCAAAGGGCTTCGTTGCGAACACTTTCATGTGCAAGAGTACCCGGACACCAAGGTTCTCCAGTCATGTCAAAAATGGCGCGTAAGGATTCGAGAGCATTCAGGCGGTTGCCACTTATGTGTGGACCCAACCAATGCCGAGTGCAGCGAGACTCTGGCTGGTGATGTTCCACATTGTAGCACTGAAAGCAGGATATCAGACATCTTGAAGCCATGCAAGAGAGTAACTCACAATTCGATACGGTCTTCCAACGTCGTGCCAATTAACTTTGCCATAGTCAACCTGCTTTAGACCCCAGTGGTGGTCATATCCCCATCCGATGTGACGGTCCTGCGTCAGATACATGCGAATTTCTTGCGTCAATTTTTCTTCAGTACTTTGACGGATGAGTGACATTTCTTGAGGTGTTATCTGATTGGGATGGATAGGGGGAACGAACTGGGTGCGGGGCATGGTAGAGAAAAGGTTAGATTGGTATCTAATGTGTGGATGGAAATAGTTTATAAGTGAGCTGCTCCGAAGCTTTGACCGACGCCTCAACAACACATGGGACCCACGTAACAGCATGACCCAACTAAGATGGTCCAAATTGACAAAAAGCACAACAATAGAAACGCTTTGACTGACGTTTTGACCACCTGGACTGCCTTGACCTCATGACAATTGACCTCGCAACAATGGAAGCCGATACTTTGGACGATACCATTGCAATGAATGATGATTCGAATCAGAGATGTGATTGGAATTCAAAGCTTTATTGAGATTGAAGTCCAATTGATTATAACTGTGGTTCTAAACAGAATTGGAATATAATTGGAATCAACTAGGGATTTAAAATCGAAGTCAAACCTGGTTAGAATCGCGATTTCATTCAAGCGAGCGAAGATTCAAATCAAGGTCAAATGTAATTAGAATTATTGTTTCATTCAAACCGTAGACGCGAGCGCAAGACAGGAATGCCACCCAGGAAAGCTAGAAGGGGTAGACCATCTTGATTTTTATAATGCAGGTGTTATATTCGGAGTCTACGAGTCCGTACAGTATTAAAATTAATATGTGTGCAGAACACACACTATCAACAATATGCTATAGATAGAATTAAGCTTACAGTGTTATTCGAAATCTACTAACCCAGCGCTTTGAATCAAAATATGATTCAAATTGATTCAAACATGTGGTTTGTGTGATTGGAACTACAGACGATCGTGGGGCACGCTATTATTCGAATGTAAAGAAAAAGAAAGTAGACTGTACTCTAACTCTATTTCAGAATAGATATAGGTCATACGCAGTCGTGTGTGGTTCAGGTGGGGTAGAAGCGTTACACATTGTGAGTGTCACGAATAAAATTTCATACAATTTTCGTCGGTTTTCACCATAGGACGCAAATTTTCGGTCTTCTCCATATTCATCACACACCTTCCGTGACTGCGAAGGGAACACAACATGTTGAACCCAGTACAATGATCGCTTTAGCTCAAATCTGACTGGAGGTGAGATCCAGGGAAGCTACTCGAAAGCAAGCCAGATTTTTCAAAGGTGACAAAGGGATCCTTTTTCACTTTGTAAGACCTTTAAAGCTTGCTTTTGAGTCGGCTTCCCGTTGGCAAGCAAAGCCATTGCTTCACTGGACTTCGCCTCTGGTATCCTTTCTGTCAATCTTCGCAGAAGCCCATGACATAAAGCTAACGGACCACTACTTCACAAAGCTCGTAACTTAAGCACATCGTGCTTTGCGGGATACTTTTGCGAACTTATCTGTATGTAATTACCCTTTTTGCATCTACACATTTCATATCTGCATTTCAAAATTGATTCCGTGCCTTCTTCAAGTCTTTCTCTTTGGCGTTGCCAAATCCAATTTGGTAGGGACATTTGCAGTCTGGGAACAGCTCCCTGTAATTTTTGGACAGGAATGCTACTGGATCAAGACAGGACTTGTGATAAGGTCAATTGTGATCAAGCGTTCGGTTACGAGTCCGGAGTTACGTTCTACTAGTTCTAACTCCGTTTGGACTACTACATGTGACCTTGCCGGGTCTCGGCAACACTGATAGCTATTTCCGGCCTCGTGCGCTAGCAAATTTTTGACAAGGGGTGGCCAATTCGCACAAAGCCGGTCTTACGTGACAAGCCTAAAGTAGCAAACTCGAGCTAGTAGGAAGCTGAGAATCTGAGAATACGGCTGAATACGGGTGGCCGAAGGAGTATTATGTGAAGGGTGGTTACGGGGTCTATCCATAAGTGGAAGTCGGGTAGGTGACGGCAAGGTAGCGGGCTTACTTGGAGTCTAGGAATTCGGTCCGGCATCGAGACTGCATTTTTGCCGTTTTCCTTGTATCCGCTCTATCTTGCCTAAATCTTCACTCTTTCTCGGCTGGTTTTACTGCATCGTGCTTCAATATTTGGGCAGTACATCACACGAAAGGCATAAACTCTATTAGCGTTGACTCACCTGGTCAAGCTGACGAGACAGTAGGTCATGCTAAAGGATCGAGCGGCGAAGCTTCTACAGGAACGTTCATGTTTTTTTGGATGTGGAGCTTAGTTTCTTCAATCCTCAAAAGGCATTATAGTTGAATCAGTCCAGGTGACTACCTGTGGCCATAGACTTCCCCGGCGTATCTTTGGAATATTTTGCAATTGGGTCGCTCGCTCTATATAACGAGACAAGAGAATGATTTGACGTATTGGCTCCCATTTCCCCCAGAAGCTCTTCACAATGGCCGGCGGCGTAGTTGCTAACGCTGGAGATAATCTTGGTTTTCACCATCTCGTGAACCCCCGGAGGAAATGGTACAATAACAGCAGGTACGTCACTGTGTTTTCCAACGTGAATTTCTAGTTACACTTAGGGAAACAGGCTCATCGCGCTGCATGCTTGGATTGCCCTCGTGTGTGTATATCCATTGTCCTTTCAATCTGCTACCGGGCTGACCAAAGTATAAAGCCTCATCACTTCCTCCACCAGCGGATATGATGGAAGTATGATGAATGGACTGCAATCACTACCCCAATGGAAGGATTACTTTCATGATCCTTCCGATAGTCAACTCGGTCTTCTCAATGCCATTCAAGTAAGTAGTGTTATGTTGTAGTTCGATCCATCGCTAAACCCTATCACTAAAGAACATTGGTTCACTGGCCGCCTACCCTTTTGCACCCTACCTTTCAGATGGTATTGGTCGTAAAAAGACAATCATCCTCGGAGCATTCATTATGTGTGCTGCTACTGCTATTCAAACAGCAGCTCAGTCTGTAGGGATGTTCATCGGTGCAAGGTGTGTTTGCACTAGAATGCATATATTCGGATACTAAACGTCGTTACAGATTTTTGATTGGCTTCGGCTTGTCATTCGCGAGTGGGTAAAAAATTGCTTAACTTCAAAAGACAACTGACAAGCTACCTGTTTACATTCAGCCAATGCTGCACCTATGCTGGTCACGGAAATTTCATATCCCACTTATCGTGCACCTTTAACCTCAACCTACAACTCTCTCTGGCATTCTGGTTCGATTATGTATGTGTCACTGCTCTGTATCCTTCCTTCGCTCAACTTTGAAAAACAGCGCAGCATGGACGACTTTCGGTACCTTCAAGGTGAATAGCACTTGGGCATGGCGTATTCCCTCGGCTTTGCAAGGTCTTCCCTCCGTAGTTCAAATCCTGTTCATTTGGTTTATGCCCGAATCGCCGAGATGGCTGGTGAGCAAAGGAAGGGAAGACGAAGCATTGAAAATTTTGGCTTATTACCACGGTGACAGTAATAGGCAAGTAGCCCTCTAACGTACTGCGTTACCCCAACTTCCTGACGCTTTCCGCTGCAAGGGATGATCCTCTTGTGAGATACGAATTCGAAGAAATTAAAGCATCTATCGACTTTGATACAAATGGTATGAGTTATAATTGCGTTACCTGTTTGCTTGCCCATTGTTTGTGAATAGTCCGCGCCAACGTCGGTTGGAAAGCCCTCTTTGCCACTCCAGGGAACCGTAAGCGTATGCGAATCGTCATTGCTATCGCCTTCTTCTCTCAGTGGTCGGGTAACGGATTGGCATCATATTACCTCAACAAAATTTTGGACGACCTTAATATCACGGATACAACCATTCAGGTAAGCCATATCATTGATTGACCAAGGACATACCTCTTACGATCTTCTCGGATTTAGCTTCTGATCAACGGTATTCATGCAATCTGGAGTCTTTTCTGGGCTCTCCTAGCCTCTGGCATGGTCAATAGATTCGGACGCAGATCAATGTTTATGACCTCTTGCATTGGAATGCTGCTCTTCTTCATCGCGCAAACCATTTCGTTCTCGTTATTTTCCCAACGCGGTTCGCCAGATGCTGCTCATGCCGTCATTGCTTTTTTGTTCTTGTTCTCCGTTGCATACAAGTGAGGCTACGTTCGATGACTGTATCAGATTTATTTGCTGACCAAAAATCACCGGCAGCATGGCGTTCTCTCCTTTGATTGTTTCATATACCGTAGAAATTCTTCCCTATCACCTTCGTGCCAAGGGTTTCAATGTGTTCAACTTCACAATCTCGGTGGCAATTATCTTCAACCAATACGTTAATCCGATTGCTCTAGGTCAGTCTCTGCTTCTTTTATAGTCATCAATGTATTCATCGGGATCCTGTAGGTAAACTCACATGGCGCTACTACGTACGTATCCAGGCAATAAAAATTTGATCATTATCGAAAATTCACTTATCTTTCTAGATCGTTTACTGTTGCTGGATTGGTTTCGAGACCGTGTATTGCTACCTTTGTAAGTCCTCTGTCCCTTATGCAACTATACCACATTTCACTTTTATATAATAGTTATTGTGGAAACCAAAGGACTTACTCTCGAAGAAACTGCCGCTCTATTCGATGGTGAAGATGCTGCCAAGCATATCGCTGGCGAAGCAAATGCTCATGCACGCCACGGTATTGTCCACGACGAGAAGGCATCAGATAGTGCTGATTCTATTCGCGAGCATTCCATGCCTGTGATTTCAAAGGATTAAATCCGGGTTAGAATATGAGCTATGGTTTTCTTTAATCTTTCTAATCTTAGGATTCACTGTAAAGTAAGTCAGTTTTTTGAATATGATCCCTGAAAGAGACGTGAGTGATCTAAGCTGTAGAAGTGAGTTCATACCAAAAATTGGTTGCAAGACTATTTTGCCACAATAACTCTGGAGTGGCTGACTATTACTGCAGTGCAAGATGTATTTCTGCCCCACATCATGTCTGATCCTGCTCGCCTTATCCAGCTCATTGAAAAAATGCAAAGTTAACATCAAATTGATGGCTAACTATGCGGCCGAAAAGGGGACAAAAATGATTTCCGAAATAAACATAACCTACCTACCTCTGAAATGTAAACTTTGATCACTCCAAAATATGAACTTTGACTGCTCCGAACTATGAACTTTGACCACTCCAAAAGATAAACATTGACCACTCTGAAGTATAAACTTCGGCTCACACGTTATGTCTGTGTGCGTTAAGTCACTTAACACACTTAACACTGCTGACTCGGATATTTCCAAAATGGGACTCAATTTTCCCAGGTTCTTCCTTTGCGCTAAGTTTGCACGGCTGTACCATTTATGAATGTTACTACCTATGTACCTTCCGATAACACTCTTTAAAAATGTATAGTATAGAAATTTAGCTACATAAAGCTTTAAAAAACTCTGCAGTCCTCATAAACAATGGTATAATCTCAATGGACATCCTTTCACCTAATAATATGGACTTATTTGGAGTGGTAGTCATAAAACCAAGCACAGAGTATTATAGTTTAAATGATAGAATAT
Organism: Stygiomarasmius scandens; assembly: GCA_037954225.1. NCBI lineage: Eukaryota > Fungi > Basidiomycota > Agaricomycetes > Agaricales > Campanellaceae > Stygiomarasmius > Stygiomarasmius scandens. The sequence continues at coordinate 444,338 of JBANRG010000041.1, read as the reverse complement.
GTGGTACAAATTGTAATTTTTTTATGCAGAACTTGTGTCTACAGTACAAAGCTTATTAGTATTTGAACATCTAATTACTTGTACAGAGGTAACTTGAGTGTGCTGCAGGCTTGAAAAAATTTACCTATAGATTCAAGAACTTAAAATTAGTTTGAAAGGGAAGAAATTTGGCATAATGAAACTACAAAAAAGCTATCTTAGTCCAGGCAAATATATTCATCCTCCAAGCATTTAGGTAATTAAACCCAGACACAGTTGTATTATGGGCTCATTCCGCAAGAGAAGTTTAAATACACTACAGGAATATTCTAAAGGGCTAGCATGTAGACAGAAAGTAACAAAAAAGATAATACAATATGACAGTTGATGATAAGGATTGAACCTGTGCCAGGCCGAAACGGAGGTCACACCTTAACCACTTGACTATATGACCATCTTTGCACGCTGAATTTATGCGAGACTTAACACTCTTGAATAGAGGTGTTTAGCAACGGCCATTTTTTGGGTTTTTACATTAAACCGAGACCGACTCGCTTAAATATCTCGACCCTGAAGCTCGGCTTGAAGAATGTAAGAATGGTCAACAACTCCTGATAAGGGCTATTATCTACCAAAATGCACACTCAAGAGGTACATTGAGCCATTCTAAGTCCATTTGTGCTTGAAGGAAAGGCAAGTTTCCTGTGCTGACTTGATGAAAGGCCTTCTGAGTTACTCGGCCCGTCGGTTAAGCACTTGGATAAATATTTCGGTTAAGCAGCATATAAATCCGAAGTGCACAGCTAAACACCTCTAATAATCTTGATTATACAGACATGACGTGTGAGCCATAATATTGACCTTGACACCGTAATCTTCGATTTTCGCCGTGGGCAACGCAAAATTTTCTTTTTTGGGACGTGTTCACCACCGCAAAGGGAGCATAGCGGCCACCAGGATTCCAAGGGACACCTCAAGGGACACCCCAAGGGACACCCAAGGGACACCTCAGGTACACTCAAGGTACCCCCTCAAGTTACCTAACATTACAAGAACATCTATCTGCTCATGTCAACAGCACTTTTAGTGTATATCTGTCACCATATGAGGTGCTCAACATTGGTGGCTGTGCTGAAGACTTTGATTTTCTCCTTTGAATGTACTTGATTATACATAATATTTGATTATCATATCACAAACAAGTTAAGGTACCACGGAATCCTAAATACTTGGATCCCAATATCTTACTACATGGAATAGGAAAATATTTTGAAAATTTCAAGTCTGACCACCCCTTGATTTTGTTGGGGAACATACAAGATTTGGCAATAAATAGTATTGCAATAAACCATTAAACTTGTGTTTTATTATAACTTGCTTATATCTACATGCAGTGACACAATGATATAACACATGCAAATTACCTTCACTATGTCCAATAATATTATTATGGAGGAAAAGTCCAAATTACCAACACATCAGACTGCAATATGATTTTTGAAGTGGTGTTCATTAATTAGAAGTTCTGAAGGTTTTGACCATAGACAAACTGAACAAAAGTTGAATTTATGTTTGAACTTTGGGCAAATATAACAATAATCAGTTCAAACTAGTTTTAACTTGTGAGAAGAAGTGGATTCACACAAGAAGATGTTGTTATATATACATATGATTACATATTACTTTACCACATGACGTTCATCGACGCATACACGTTGTCTCACTTTCTCTCCTCCTCATCCTTTCACATCTCTGTGTTAGCCTGAGGAGGTATGTGTATTCTTTATATTCTTCTTATATTACTCAGTACTGATTCTACCTATTAGAGTACTTACCTCCGGTGTATTTCTATAGGTACTATAAGATCCTTTCACATCTCTGTGTTAGCCTGAGGAGAGTACTTACCTCTGGTGTATTTCTATAGGTTGGAACTATAGGTTATGGGCCTTCCTTTCCTTCCTTAAAAGATTTACAAACACAGAACCATTTCCGGATCACCACCCCACCACCCCACGTCTGCAGAATTTCCTTTCTGTTTGATCGATCATGGAGAAATTTTCATCGATTTCAAACAGACCAACGGGTATGTCGGATTTTAACCCCGACGGGTCTACTGCCGCGGGACCTTTTAATACTGCATGCTCTACAGTGGCTGGAGGGGAGATTCCTGGCGTTCAACATCCTTTTACGATCCCGTCTCCTCACACTGCTGCAAACGTACAGTTTCGCAACTCCCGTCGAGACGCTCCATTAATTTTTTCGACCCCTCGACAAAGGTCCACATATACTGAGGCATCTCTAGGGTCTGCTTTTCAAGCGTTGACTTCCAGAGATCGCCCGTTGCCTCCAGTCCCTCAGTTGCTGGAGCCCCAGCTCATTCACATGTACCTACACCACCGTCAGCTCCCCGGGACAACCCAACTCCTGGAACGGCTCATTCTCCACTACCTGTGAACTCGCCAGTGGCGTCTGTTGCTGACGATTCGCAACTGGTTTTCTTGAAACATTATTTGCTTGGGGAGCAAATGCGAACTCATTCTGCTCTGGCTCCAGCGGCTTTTCTCCATGACGTTGGTGAACAGCTCTTTCTTGGTACTCGTGCACCTATCAATGGTGCACCTCGTTTCCTGGTCTTTTCTCATCAGAACATACAGACCTCGCCTCCGCCGCCAGTTCCTGGCCCACCGTTGTCTGCATATGTCTCTTGCGCTTTCTCACCAGCTTCGGTCGGCCACGGTACAACACCAATCGGTCCCATCAACTACCAACCGATTCATTCCCCTCTTGGTCTGCAACCTCTTAGTCCACAGTTATTCGCATCAGTACCAACCTTACCCATGACATCTCAAATGCCGGATCACTTCTACTACCCGCTTCCTGCTGTCGACAACACGTCTTTTCAAACCCAGGTCACAGTCGCGAACACTTTTACTCACTTGAACGGTTCGGAGAATATTCTTGACTGGGATAACCAGGTATCTGGCGTTATCAGTAGTCTGGGTCTTACGGGTCACATTTGTGGACCTACCCCTCTTAACGAGCCTGCAACTCATCTCAACACGCCATATTTTCCTCCTCCACCTCTTACTCATGCGAGTACTCCTGGAGACTACGACAAACATCAGCGTTGGTCCACCAATGACAACGCTGTTCGTACTCTCCTTTTACTACGTGTTTCGGAGAGCGTTCGGAGCTGTCTACCCAAATATGTCAAGAATGGGAGCCGTACCACAGCTAGAGAGTTCTATGAGGAGATGCATCGCATTTGGGGACTACGAAACAAGGCTCACGCTGCTGTTGCAGAACGAAAACTTTTCTCGTCAAAGGCTTCATCTCTCCGTGACGTTACGGATTATGTCAAGACATACCGGACTCAGGTCAATATGCTCAACTTATGGTTGCCTTTCCTGGACTGGTCTCGAGTTATCTGTCATTTTGGTGAAGGATTACCCAGTGATTTAAACTTGGTGGATTTACGGAACGACGCTGAACACATCGCCAACATGGGGGTGTCCTGCTGTCAACGCTCTGACTTTGAAGACATCTTGAGTTGGGTCTTGGATCGGGTCATTTCTCGTCTGGCTTCTTCCCCTTCTTCCTCTTCTGAAAACCACACCAAAAAGGGCAGACATTTCCACCGAGCGGCTGACAAGGATTGTCCTGACTGCTTGCGCTGTTCAGGTTGTGGGGGTTGGCATAGACTGTATGGGAAATGTAATCATTGCAAGACAAACGGGATTCTGGAAGGGACTTTCAGTAAACGTACGAAGACTACCTCTACTTCTGTCACAACTACTACGTCTACTTCCAATGCTGTAGCAGCCGTAGCTACACCTGCTTCCAATACAACTGTTCTTGACTGTTATGCTGGGTGCCTATTAGATCATGAACCTCTTGCTCCCCTCAGCAATCTCTCATCTACATTAAACGTGACTGAGCTCCCTGCCTATGTTCAAACATATGATAGTCTTCTTGATTCCGGTTGCACTCACCACCTCATTCAAGACATTGGAAACTTTGTCTCTTATGATCCAGCTGGCAGCATGAGCGTGAAAACAGCGAGTAGTGGGATACTCACCACACAGGGTAGTGGTACCTGTCTCTTTCAGTTGCATACTGACTCTGGCATGGAGATTATTCTCCGGATGCATGGCTGCTTACATGCACCTACGGCTCCCTTTAACCTTTTCTCTGCTGGATGCCTTGTAGAGCGGGATTTTGTCTTCACACTCACGCATGACAGTGGTTCCATTCACCTTCCTCCTAATGTAACGACCAGCTCTGGGGAACGTATTGTTTGGTCTGCAGACTATCGTGACCGGCTCTGGTTTCCCCGTGGATCTTTCTGCCCTTCGGAATGCTCTCAAATATCCCTGCTCCCGAGTCAGTCTACTGGACCTATCTGCACTACGACCACGATGGCAATGGTTAACTTCTTATCCCCAGTTCAGGATGGTGAACTCTGGCACCGTCGACTTGGTCACACTGGACACTGGTGAGTTAACAAAATACTCACAGGAAGTTATGCAACCAGTATTGAATGGAACAGCAGAATGTCAGAAGGTCTATGCCCTTCCTGTGTGATCGGTAAAGGTACTGAACGTCCATACGCTCACCACGGGAATCATGCCAGCGCTCCGCTCGAGCTACTTCACATGGATACTTGTGGTCTGTATCCAGTGGTATCTCCCCATGGATCTTCACACTTTCACGTTATCCTCGACGACTTTACAAACTTCGCATCTGGTACTGGGCTACGCCGAAAGAATCAGGCAAGTCGACACATAAAGTCCACTATTCCCTCCCTTGAGAATTCTCCTGTGGCAAAAGAAAATGAACTCACTGTTCGTTTCCTACGTCACGATGGTGCTATGGAGTTTTTGGATCAAACTGTCGTTGACTGGTTAGCTGATTGTGGTATTGTGCAACAACGCACTGCACCATATGCTCATGCTCAAAATGGGAAGATTGAATGGTACCTTCGTACTGTTCAGGAGATGGCACAGACTATTATCACTGAGGCAGGTCTTCCACCTCAGTTCTGGGAGGATGCTGTCCTCTACGCCATCTACACACTTAACCATCTCCCGACTACCACTCTACCCCAGGACATTACTCCGTACGAAGCATTGAATCGTAAGAAGCCTGACCTTACACACTTGTGCCCTTTTGGTGTCCAATGTTGGTTTCTGATTCCGAAGGAACTCCAGCAGAAAGGTGGACCACGTTACCTGGAGGCGATATTTGTTGGTTATGAGGAGAACAGAGTTGGCTGGAAGATCCGGGATGTCCATGGGAAGTATCATTTCAGTCGTGATGTGGTTTTTAATGAGTCTGCATATGGTCGTTTAGGTTCTTGCTGTAAATCCTCTTCTACTATGGACTCACCTCCCACCTCTGTTCTTGGCCCTAGAGACCCAATTGTCACTCGTTCCAAAGCCAAGGCGGTGGTTACTAGTACCAAAGCGCTTTCCCTCTCCATGTTCACTTCAGCTCCCTCCTCTGACCCTTTATATGCACTCCTTGCCTCAATTGACATTGTCAACTCGATTGACCAACGAAACGAGTTTACTAGCCTTGATGACATGTACGCATTCTTTTCTGTCCCATCTGATCCCATCATTCCAACACATTTACCCACTCGAAAACATTGGGATCTCAACTCACCTCCTCCAAACTTTCGTGAAGCCTTGGCCTGTCCTGACTCCGAACTATGGCGTGAAGCTATGTCTCGAGAAATCGACAGTCTTCGTCTTCTTGAGGTCTTTGAGCGAATCGAGGCCTTACCCCCTGGTCGTAAGGCGCTCCTTCTCCAGTGGGTGTTTGCGTATAAATACAATGCTGCTGGTGCCGTTATAAAGGGAAAAGAAAAAGCTCACATTGTTGCTCGTGGTGATACTCAGTGTCCAGAGGATTATGGGCGTACTAGCTCACCAGTTCCCGATATTAATTCCATACGCTGGTTACTTGCATTTGCGGCTTCTTGGGATTGGTCTCTTTGTACCTTTGATTTCAAGACTGCTTTCTTAAATGCTCCCCTTGAACATGATGTGTATGTGCACCAAATTCCCACTTTTCCTGAACAGGCTTTCCCCAGCAGATACTATCGTCTGCATAGAGCACTCTACGGTCTTCGGCAGTTGGCATATGAGTGGTACTGGGAGATCAGCACTTTCCTCCTATCGCTTGGTTTCACGATTTGCCCAGCGGATGGGGGTGTTTTTGTGGGGCAATGGTTAGCTGATGATATTCCTGATGTTCCCTTACCTGCAGGTCTTGTTGAACACATTGTCATACTTTGCCTCCATGTCGATGATGGTCTTTCCGCTCACAACAATGACCTTATCTATGACTGGCTTGTTTCCAAGATCAGGGAAAAGTATGGCCTCATAGACAATGGACCTGTTGGTATGTACCTCAGTATGCGTATCACCAGAGACCGCCCTTCTAGACGACTTTGGATATCCCAATCTGTTTATGTTAATGAACTATTGGAATCTTTTGGGATGTCTACTGTCTCACCTACTTCTGTTCCACTCCACCATCATGTTCATCAACTTCCTTCTATTCCTGAAGGCGGTTTCCCCGAAGCACCGACAGATCCTAGAGCGCTCCTAAAATGGTATCAATCACTAATCGGATCTATCCAATGGTTGGCAAACGTATCACATCCTGATCTCGTCTTCGCTGTTATTGCACTCAGCCAATTTAATTCTAGCCCAACTCTTGAACAAGCCTTTGCAGCAAAAGGGATTCTCCGATATCTCGCTGGTACTAGGACTCTATCACTTCAGTATGGGGGTGAGCTTCGTTCCCTTCCCCCCGAAATCAACTCGCATGATGTGTCTGTGGGGTATTCAGATGCTGATTGGGCCTCAGCTGAGGAGGATCGCAAGTCTATTTCTGGTTTTGCTTTCTTCATTAACAATGGTCTCATCTCGTGGTCCTGCCGTCGCCAAAAGACTGTTGCATTAAGCTCGACTGAAGCTGAATACATGGCTCTTACGCATGCAATGCAACAAGCGCTATGGATTTGCAGCTTTTCTACGCTACTTGGTTTCCCTACATCTTCGCCTTTTATACTTTTCTCTGATAACACGGCAGCTATAGAATTATCAAAAGGCTACAGTCTTTCATCTCGCTCAAAACATATTGATGTACGTTATCACTTTATACGTTCTCACCTCACCTCTGGAGTCTTTGGCCTTCACTGGACTTCCACACATACAATGCTTGCTGATATCTTTACCAAACCATTGCCTCGAGCGACACATTCCATTCACGTCGCATCGCTGGGATTAGTTAAACTATAATTATCGGTTAACCCTTTTGTTCCCTCACACTTTCTTTTTCATCTTTTTTCTTACTTATCCTCATACACTCTGTTCTTCGGATGGGGGTGTGTTGTTATATATACATATGATTACATATTACTTTACCACGTGACGTTCATCGACGCATACACGTTGTCTCACTTTCTCTCCTCCTCATCCTTTCACATCTCTGTGTTAGCCTGAGGAGGTATGTGTATTCTTTATATTCTTCTTATATTACTCAGTACTGATTCTACCTATTAGAGTACTTACCTCCGGTGTATTTCTATAGGTACTATAAGATCCTTTCACATCTCTGTGTTAGCCTGAGGAGAGTACTTACCTCCAGTGTATTTCTATAGGTTGGAACTATAGAAGAGAAGAGAGGCAAACAGTTCAATCCAATGATTTATTCCAGTGGTTTACCTACAGTATAAGTACTAACTAAATATCAAATAGGAATACAAGAACAGTAAGTACAAATTTGACCTTTGAACTGAAGCAGTGAATTTTTCTCAGATGCACTGAGGCGGTATATGCAACACTTTAATGAATTATGTAGTAAGTCAAGGTATGCTCACCTTTATCTCAAGGGACACTCAAGGGACACTCAAGGCACCTCAAGGGAGACCCAAGGTATCTCAAGGGACACTCCAGGCACCTCAAGGGACACTCAAGGTATCTCAAGAGACACTAAGGATATCTTGAAATATGCTTAGAGCATGTCTTGAGTAGCATCAGTTTACGTAGAAGTAGTAAAATACATGAATGAAGGGGGTATGCATTATCGGCGCCCTGGTATTGTATAGTGTGATGTCATTATATATCATCGATATACAACATATTTACTCACGGTATCCTTAAAAGGAAACTCAAGGGACACTCAAGGGACACTCAAGGGACACTCAAGGGACACCCAAGGTGCGTCAAGGTGGGGTCCCTTGGGGGGGTCCCTTGAATTCCTATATGCCGGGAGCATAGCATGTGACTGACGAATTGATCCACTGATGACTGCTTTAGCTCAAATCTTTTTTTGTCACTGAATCTTCGCAGAAGCCCATGACCTAAACGGAGCACTGCTTCGCAAAGTTCGCAACTCAAGCTCATCGTGCTTCGCGCGATATTAGTACGAAAATCTATCTGTATGTACTTACACTTTTTACACCTAGTCGTATAAAATTGATATCTTGGTGCCTTTTCAAGTCTTTTTTTGGCATTGCCAACTTCCATTTGGTAGGGACATTTGCAGCCTGGGAACAGTTCTGCAATTTTTGGACAGGAATGCTTCTGGTACAAAGATAAGACTGAGTAGATTATAACATCAAGCAACCTTGTGAGCAATAGGTCGTACTAAGATCGAGCAATTGAAGCTTCTGCAATCCTCAAAAGGCATCATAGCCATTCACGTTGGCTTGAATCGGTCCAGGTGACTATCTGCGAATATAGACTTCCCCGGCGTATCTTTGGAATATTTTGCGATTGGGTCGCTCGCTCTATATAATGAGACAAGAGAATGGTTTGACGTATTGGCTCCCATTTCCCCCCGAAGCTCTTCACAATGGCCGGCGGCGCAGTTGCCAACGCTGGAGATAATCTTGGTTTTCAACATCTCGTGGACCCCCGGAGGAAATGGTACAATAACAGCAGGTACGTCACTGTGTTTTCCAACGTGAATTTCTAGTTACACTTAGGAAAACAGGCTCATCGCGCTGCATGCTTGGATTGCCCTCGTGTGTGTATACCCATTGTCCTTTTGATCTGCTACCCTGACCAAATTGTAAAGCCTCATTACTTCCTCCACCAGCGGATATGATGGAAGTATGATGAATGGACTGCAATCACTACCCCAATGGAAAGATTACTTTCATGATCCTTCCGACAGTCAACTCGGTCTTCTCAATGCTATTCAAGTAAGTAATGTTATGTTGCAGTTCGATCCATCGCTAAACCCCTGTCACTAAAGAACATTGGTTCATTGGCTGCCTACCCTTTTGCACCCTACCTTTCAGATGGTATTGGTCGTAAAAAGACAATCATCCTCGGAGCATTCATTATGTGTGCTGCTACTGCTATTCAAACAGCAGCTCAGTCTGTAGGGATGTTCATTGGCGCGAGGTAAATCTGCACTGGAATGAAACATATTCGGATATTAGACATTATCACAGATTGTTAATTGGCTTCGGTTTATCGTTTGCGAGTGTGTAAAAGATTGTTTAACTTTTCTAGACAACTGACGTACCTGTTTACGTTTAGCCAATGCTGCACCTATGTTGGTCACGGAAATTTCATATCCCACTTATCGTGCACCTTTAACCTCAACCTACAACTCTCTCTGGCATTCTGGTGCAATTATGTATGTGTTACTTCTCTATATCCTTTCCTCCACTCAACTTTGAAAAACAGCGCAGCATGGACGACTTTTGGTACCTTTAAGGTGAATAATACTTGGGCGTGGCGTATCCCCTCAGCTTTGCAAGGTCTTCCCTCCGTACTTCAAATTCTCTTGGTTTGGTTTATGCCTGAATCGCCGAGGTGGCTGGTGAGCAAAGGAAGAGAAGATGAAGCATTGGAAATTTTGGCTTATTACCACGGTGACAGTAATAGGCAAGTAGCCTCTAACATACTGCGTTACCCCACTTCCTGACGCTTTCCACTGCAAGGGATGATTCTCTCGTGAGATATGAGTTCGAAGAAATTAAAGTATCGATCGACTTTGATACAAATAGTATGATCGATATCTATGATTGCGTTACTACTGGTTAACTTGCTCATTGTTTGTGTATAGTTGCCGCCAACGTCGGTTGGAAAGCCCTCTTTTCCACTCCAGGGAACCGTAAGCGTATGCGGGTCATCATCGCCATTGCCTTCTTCTCTCAGTGGTCGGGTAACGGATTGGCATCATATTACCTCAACAAAATTTTGGACGATCTTAACATCACAGACACAACTATTCAAGTAAGCTATATCATTGATTGACCGATGACATCCACCTTATGATTTTAGCTTCTGATCAACGGTATTCTCACAATCTGGAGCCTTCTCTGGGCTCTCCTAGCCTCTGGCATGGTCAATAGATTCGGACGCAGATCGATGTTTATGACCTCTTGCATTGGAATGTTAATTTTCTTCATCGCGCAAACCATTTCGTTCTCGTTATTCTCCCAACACGGTTCGCCAGATGCTGCCCATGCAGTCATTGCTTTTTTGTTCTTGTTTTCTGTTGCATACAAGTGAGGCTACATCCAATAATTTGTATCAGACTTATTTGCTGATCAAAAACTAGTATGGCATTCTCTCCTTTGATTGTTTCATATACCGTAGAAATTCTTCCCTACCACCTGCGTGCCAAGGGTTTCAACGTATTCAATTTCACAATCTCGGTGGCAATCATCTTCAACCAATACGTTAACCCGATTGCTCTAGGTCAGTCTCTCTGCTTTTTTATAGTCATCAATGTAGTATTAATCGGGATCTTCTAGGCAAAATCACATGGCGCTACTACGTACGTATCCAGGCAATTAATATGTCAATGAAGATTCACTTAACCTTCTAGATTGTTTACTGTTGCTGGATCGGTTTTGAGACCGTGTATTGTTACCTTTGTAAGCACTCTGTCCCTTATGCAATTATACAACGTTTCACTGACTTTATACCATAGTTATTGTGGAGACCAAAGGACTTACTCTCGAAGAAACTGCCGCTCTATTCGATGGTGAAGATGCTGCCAAGCATATCGCTGGCGAAGCAAATGCTCACGCACGTCACGGTGTTGTCCACGATGAGAAGGTCTCAGATAGTGCTGATTCTATTCGCGAACATTCCATGCCTGTAGTTTCAAAGGCTTAAATCCGGGGTTAGGATATGACTACGATTTTCTTTAAACTTTAATCTTTTTAGGATTCACTGTAAATTAAGTTGGTTTTCTGAATATGAACTCTGGGTGATCCGGGTTGCCGATATTAAAAAGTGGTAACGGGGCTAGTATTTTATCATGATGAAACCGAATAACTCTTCTTAATAATATTTATTATAAAAAGGTGAAGACTTATATATCTTGTTTCCAGTAATGATGCATTTTTGCCACACTGTCTGCAAGTTTCACCATCAAGCAGCTCGATCCTTTGTGTACATCCAGAAGTCTATGACCCGAATCTGATGGACTACCACTTCTATTGTCTTTTTGCCAGGAGCGAAGCTCAGTTCGTGATTCGAAGTCATGTTCTGCCACCGTGCGAAAAACCTATCTTTACTACCTCCTTGGATAGGATAGGATAGGATAACCGGCACTGTGGACCCATTAAGGATGCGACCGGGTTCCACGCAACACACGGGGCATCAATGTGTGCCGTGGGCACCCAACCGCAACATCGCTATGATATTCACCCATAGAGTGAAGTCGCACGACATCATGGTTGAGCACGAATTCAAGGTCAGGCTGCAACAGCCGCGTCGATATTTCAAAATTGATGTTTTCATGCCTCTTCAAATTCGACGTTAGCAATCCACTCGGTTTGATGGGGGCATTTGCAGCCTGGGGGGAGGAGTTTTAACCGGTATGTAGACCAAGTGCTAAAATCTCTGCAATTTTCGGATGAGAATAGCACTGGAGTCGAATAGATCACATTGTTAAGCTAACCTTGTGAGCACTCAGGATTTTATCTTGCCAACGTCTGATTGTAATGACAAGGACCTCTGCAGCTGGATTCTTTTTGCCGCCCCAACATCTTGCTTGAACCTTCACTCTTTCCTGCCTGGTTTCGCTGTGTCATGCTCTCGATGCTTGAACAGTACTACGGAGGCTCTCACGAAAGATGAACCCTATTATCGTAGACTCACCTGGTCAAGCTAACGAGATAGTGGGCATGATTAAGATTAGTAACCCAATGTTAGATCCCAGGATCGAACAATCGAAGATTCTATTAAGAATATTCATGGTTCAAAATTATGAAAAGCGGCCTTTTGGGGGTGGAGCTTGAGGCCTGAGGTCTCTTCAATCCTCAAAAAAGCATCATGGTCATTTACAATATATGTATGGGACCCTTGGTCATCGGAACTGGATAGAAGGCTTAGTGGGTTCTTATCTCGGAACTCGTACCTTCCGTTATCTCTATTTATGAACTTGACGCACAACATGAACAGAAATAGCTACATATCTTCATTCGACAGAAGTATATAGATGATCATTGATCTTCTTGCGTACATGGAACCCTCATGTCCAGTCCACCTAATGGCCAGAACCAGACGGTTCAGCCTAGCGCGGAGGAACTAAAGCAGATCGGAGAACTGCTCACTCTCATAGGACAACTGGCCGTTAAAATGGCCGTTGTTTTCATGATTTATGGTATTTATCTTGCGTTCACTCTGCTCTCCGCTCACGTTCTTTTGTGAGTCTGAACATATACGCTCGACCGTTAAAGATTTTGAGAATTTGACAGATCTCGTGGGATCATCAAATCCAAGGCTCGGCTGGCTCTTTTTCTTGTCACAGTATTTGAACTCCTTGTTTCGACAACCTACGTCGTGCTTGTATTCGTGCTCGATGCCTCGACGTTCACGACTATGACCGCTACTCAGCTCGCAAATCCTCAATGGTTTTATCATTTTGCGTGGGTCTTAGCACGATACAAAATTGGCTTAGATTTCACAACCAGACTTAATGTTCGTGTTGCGGGAAATATGGATATGTAGTCACTGACTTGTTCCAAGTTTCTCCTCAGCGATGGAATAGTAGTATGGCGAACTTGGGTTATGTATCCACATAATTGGCCTGCCAGAGCTACTCTCATGATCTGCATGTTTATATCCAGCAGTATGCATTTCGTCTCGGGATCGCAGCACCGAACTGAATGTCTACGCAGTCTGCACTTTCGTCGATGCTGGTTTGGGTGCCTCAAGAGAACTTCACAATATCACAGACGTGTATGGTGAACCAGCCGGCGAAGCACTTTTAACAGCCCTTCCCCTATTACTCACAAATCTTATTGCGACCTCACTCGTTTATTACAAGACATGGTTAGTAGATTTCCTCTCTTTTGTTATCTATTTAGGATCATCGCAACAGGACTCATCGCAAGGATGTTCACTGGAATCTAATGTCAAGCGATGGCACGGGCTCTCGCGTCCAGAAAATTCTATGGCTACTCATAGAATCTGGATTGGTTTACTGCGCAATTTGGGTAGGATGTTCTAATAAACATATACTATGTGATTGCTAATGCGAGTGCAGACTTCATATATCATTGTCGTGATAAAAAGTAAGCACTCGACGGAACAGGACAAAATTCCCTTCTCGGCTATGCTTTATGCACAAGTCACGCCCTTGCTCGCGGTAAGTGTTGCTTTTGGCTTCAACTCTTAGTGGATACCAAACGATTTTTTTGTTCGTTAGGCGTTGTTTCCTGTCGTTGTGATTTATATGGCAGCACTCGAGGAGAAAAATTCAGATTCCTCGAGCTGTAAGCCCTCGTCTCCAGCCAGCGCTTCTCTAACTCGGTCGATTCAGTTCGCCTCTGCACGATCGGCAGAGTCTCGACCAACAAGAGGTCACCAGAGGCTTGCGTCGGATGAGCCATTGCAAATCCAAAGCTTCGTGTTTGAGCCATTGTTGCTGAGTGACATCGAACGATACACTGGATATGATTCCCGCATTAAACCGCCTCTTGATAATAAAATATCTGAAACCTCCACTTCCAGTTACTAGTCTGGTGTATTTGTATTTTATAGCGAGCAATCCTTACGGCTAGATGCGATATGATTGTGTGACCACAAACCTCTTCTAAGTTTACAGTTGTAATCTACGTACATGCTATGCAAGAGTCCTGGTGGTAGATCCAATCGATGAATTCACAAATCTAAGACCAAGGGTTGGAATTTATTCCTTGCGCCGAAGTCGACTTTTTCTTCCCTGCTCCTAGATCTGCTGGTACAGCCCATGGATCGGATCCCCCTCCACCGAAACCACCCGAATCCCCCAAAGAAGAGGCAGTGATGGATCCGTCTGCACCTCCAAACGATAGACCAGCACCAGCACCAGATTCGAAAGGATTTGTGCTCGAGGTCGCGGATACATTAGATCCTAGCCCTGGTGGCGAAAAGGGATTGTAAGCCAACGAAGACGTTGATGCGCCAAATGGTGAGGTCGCGGTCCGTCCTAGCGAGCCTAAGCCCGAATTAGAACCAGGTGAAAGAGGATTACTAGCTGAAGAGGAAGTCGACGCATCCCAAATGCTTCCATCGTATCCACCGAAAGAAATGGTAGGTTCTGTAGGTGGGGGAGAGGAAAATGATGACGAATTAAACGAAGGAATATCGTAAGCTGATGTTGACACCGAGGATCCAAACGAGGAGTATACAGACGACCTTCCGGTTCTATCCTTGTCAGGAGGCTGTGGGGGAGCTAGTGGTGATGTAGGTGTATGTGGTAAGTCTGGCGAAGGAGGTCCGGACCGGTCCCTCCTGCCAAGAGGAGGCGCATCATTCAAAGACAACGATCGGCCGAACCCTCGAACCAAGTCGGAGTCACTTCCAGACATCGATGGCACACCTAGGCCGAGCGAAGACCTCTCTTCATGAGCCAGGGGTGTTCTTGATCTCGGGGTACTAGATGATGAACTAGGAATAGGATTGGTTGTTGTCAGTAATTCTACAGGAAGAGACTCCGTCCTGTTCGTAGGCGGAGGTATAGCAATGCCACCAGCTCCCGTAGTCGTTGCCGATTCTGCACTTGCAGAACCGGGGAAAGTTCCACCTGACGAAGGTGTTTTGGGCATGTCGAAGAGTACATCTCGTCCGGCGGCGTTGCCTTCATTATCTTCAAGCTCCTTCTCTAATAAGCCCTTGATCGCAGCGAGGTCAAAGCCAGCAGTTTTAGGTGGCAGTTCAGACTCGGAAGGTGTCTCGGCCCCTGATCCCCCGGTATCCTGAGTGCCGTGGCTAGATTTCAATGGTGTCCCGGGTGCAGATGCAGGGCCTGGTTCGCTTTCTCTAGGTGGAAGATCTTCTTCTTCTAAACTCTGTCTATCTTTGCTAGTCGTGGTTCCTGTACTCGAGACAGAGGTAGACCTCGACCCTTTGGGCCCTTGATATCCCGAAGGAGGTCTTTGGACATGCCCTGCGGTCATGGCGGTATTTTTCTTTCCCCAATTCTTTTTCCCAAACCACCCTCCAGATTTCTTGGCTTGCTCCTCTTCCTCTCGGACGACGACACGGTCACCTTCGAAATCAGGTTCCTACAGCAACCCGGAAACTGTAAATTTTACCTTTTCCCCGTATGAAAGAAAGTTACGCACCACAGGGTCATCGAAGAAATCTGCGGTAACCACGAAACCCAACTCATCTAGGATCAACGGAAGGAAAGTTCTATAACTCATATGTCCAGAAATCTTGTCAGTGACATCGACATTCTCCAAGCCATCAACGTTTTCCACGGGTCTCAGCCCCGCTACTGCACCGACACCTCCGGCACCGGTAGCTGCAGAAGCTCGGAACAGGTAGTTGAGTACCCAGTCGTTTCGGGCGTAACAGTTAACGTATCTGATATCATGTTAGTACAATTATGCCAATGACGAAGCAGGAATACATACCTGCCACCAACAACACTCCTCGTCTTCTGCCAATTACTCTGACTAGCTGTTACCGTCGCACCCAGCAAAAACACGTCCTGGACAATCCCATATACGCCAGAGCTTCCAGCTCCCTCCATTCCCACACCTGCCTTCTTACCCTTGAACTTTTTAAACGTCGAGGAAGCTTCTTTCTCTCCCCGTTTTGCCAGCTCGAGAAGAGCATAGTAGATCACACGAGCACCGAGAGAGAACCCGATAAGTGTGATAGGTCGGACACCGAGATGACGCTGGACGAGGAGGTCGGCGAGGATACGGCCTGCAGCTTCGGAACGGGTGAGAGCGTTAGACCAGGGGTTGTCGATTAGATAACCGAGTTTAGTTAGAACTAAGAATATGTCAGTTTCATCGACGACAGGTAATATGTGAACGAAGTGGTGTAGAATGGGTGAACAGATTGTTACAAACAATACGAAAGGGAGAAAATGGTAATAGATATTACAGTGCGATGTCACAATTAAACCGACTCACTGATAGGCCATTGCAAAGCTGTCATCAGCGTGGCCATGACGGTTGCTTGAAGAACCGTCTGACCAATTTGTGTAAGGACCTCACCAGTGAGAATGCGCAAGGCTGAACCCGTTTCCCGAATCATCTCAGGTTCCCATAAAAGCGAGAACACATCGCCAACTACCGGGTCCAAGACCGAGAATGGCAGGCGCGGGTCGTCAAGAGGACCATTCAAGAAACTTTACGAGTTTTATGTCAGAAAAAATTGATGTGACTGGCAAGAAAGCTCACCCAGGTATAGTCAAAATGCAACTAACTCTCTTGTTATTATGTAACGGCAACAACTCAAACGTCCTCACCTCCTTCGTTCTCTTGGCCATACCTTTAACAGCGATACCCGACCCAGTCAACACACCTCCCGTAGTAATCACTGCTGCACCACCAGTCGATGCTAAGAAAGTAGTTGCACCAGAGATACCGATGGTCGAGAATGCAGTTCCAAGTCCCAGACCAATGACTGGCGCAAGCAAGCCGGCAGAAAGACCAATGACAAGTCCACCACCAAGGGTAGCGAGACCCATAAGCATGTACCTTCGGTTTTTCTCTGCACGGATACGCGAGTCGAGCATAGTCTTAGCCTGTTCTTCTGTACCACCCACGTCCTCTTGGATTTCTAGAGCTTCTGTTACACGAGCCTCGAACTTGACCAAGTCTACCCATCCTAGACCGAGCTTAGTCGAGACAGACTCCAGCAGAAATCGAGAACGTGAATCATAGTGAGAGTCGGCAATAAGGAGAAGGAAGAGATCGCATAATATCGTAAAGCGGATGTCGAGAGTTAGTGTAGGCGTATGAGTAGGCAGGGAAGTAGATACACTGACGGAAGTCGGGTCTAGTAATTCTGAACCACCTGAAGCAGTGGTGGCCGTTGGATTAGTAGGAGGATGCGTAGTAGCAGGAAGTATCCGTGTAGTTGTTCGGTGAGTTGGATTGGTGTAAGATGTTGGAGTCGTGGGTGTAGGCGTTGTGGGTGTTGCGGGCTGACTCGAAGGTGAAGGGTTAACGAGTGTTGACGTTGGTGAGGGTGGATTTCTGGCGTCTTCTTCTGCCTTCTTCCTTGCTTCTTCAGGGTCATATTCAGGATTTGTAACAGTGTGAGTGGTCATAAGTGCTGGCACGAGGTCCATAGGCTGTACGCCGTGATCAGCAAGAGACTCTATCATCTTCTGTTCTGTACAAGCATTAGTAGAGAAAAGCGGATGGAGCGGACACGTACCCTGAGTCTCTAATTCCATATGATAGTAAAGCCTCCCCATAATCTTCATCATCCACAACTCCATACTTGTCGCAGCCGCCTTCAGCTCCTTCTTGTTACCCTGCTTCAGCTTGCCCAGCATCTCTTTCATGGTTAATGCACAGAGCCCCACGTACGCAATTCTCTGAGCCTCTGTCAACATATTCTTTGTCTGCTGCATCTGGCTCAACGGTGTCATCGCCTTATCCTCATCAAACAGATACTTGGTCCGTAAATGCACATCGTCGTCATCGTCATCCTCTCTACCCCGTAATCTCGTATATTCACTCTCGTCCCTATCCAATTTACTTCTCCACTCTATGCCAGAATCATCGAAATCGATCAGATTTCCCGTAGCATTGGCTGCAGACGTATGACCAGAGGAGGCCTGAGGTTGGTAGTGATACTTTTTCTGGTCTTCCTCGTCTAGACCGCCGCGTATTTCGTCCTCGCGGACGACGGGCATGTCCTCCCAGCCATCATCGTCATCATCAAATATGTTTGAGGGCGCAGGAGCACTCGTTTTGGCGGGCATGGTGAATGAGTGAAGGTAAACGGTATTCGCCCTACCGCCGGGGTCGCCGGATCGAGTCACGGGACATGGTAAGAGTCCGATCTTGGCATACCGGGTTTTGAACTTGTTTTCTACGATAGAGGGTATATCTTGCCTGGTTCTCAGTGATTCAAATAACCATCGGAAAGCTCATCCTCCGGACCAATTCATCATCGAATCTATTTGCACCGTTCGACGATTCGTTCGCACTTATTCGGGGGGCAGTGATATCAAAGTGATATAGCAGGGAGGAGCTGGTTTAAATCCTCCGTCCGCATGAATGTCGCCTGTCACCTTTAGTTCGCTCGGAGGGACTGACTTGGGACTGACAGTGTGAATGATTTCTAAATATGAAATACATCTCGCGAATAAGTCGGCTTCCATTTGTATTGAACAGTCAAGTGTGCAATTCGGTTCAAACACATATTTTTTGTTGCGCCGGGAAGCCATACAGACCTTTGACATCCAAAATGTTCCGGCTAGATATGTAAACCCCTACCCAAAAAATCCATCGCTTTTCCCTCGCCATCATGTCCGACTCTCCTCTGTCGAGCCCAATCTCTAATGATGACTTTCAGCAGATTAGCAATTGGATGACGCAGGCGGGGGCTGGGTTTGCGGTGTATGGTGTTCAGGCCACGTTCTCGGCGGTCACCACTTATTATAACCTGTATGCTTTACCTCGACTCTACTTCTTGCCGATTCTCAGCCACAATGAACAGGGGCCAAGACTGGTATAAATCCAAGGAAAAAGTATTTCGTACCCTCTCCACGGGCGGAATGCTCTTATCTTCCACTATCATCACCATATTACAGTCGGAGACGAATCTCAACGTTGCGCAGCTGACAGTCAATGATGTTGCTGCAAAAGTCCTCCATGTACGGGTGGAAGACATAGAAATTGCCCGCTCGTTTTTGCAGAAAATAAATGTGCGTAATCTCGATGATATCTTGAGATCCTAGCACTGACTCTTATTTGTAGTCCCTTGCCAGTCAAGTGGCTGGCGTATGGAGGTCATCGACGGTTTATCCTGATAATCCAGCACTGAAGTTAGTTCTAAGTCTATGCATGACTGCTTCGGGCGGTGAGTGTCTCGTAGATTACTATCCCTTGTTATCATTCAAATTTATTCCATCAGTCACCTCTCTGGTTGATGCCGGTATCGATGCCGCAAAAACTCGTAGCCAGCCTGACGATACTTCGACGGCTTCAACGATCAAAAGTGCAGGCCTAGCTCTTGCCCGGCGCGCTACTCTCGGACAAGACAATGGTTCTCCCAACGGCTTAATGTTTACCGTTCCACTGCTCGTTACGAACGTAGTATCTACGTCTGTTTATGGATATAAAGCTTGGTAAGCCTTTATATCGCCAACCAATTATAGTAATTTCTAAGTGATTTTATATTCTAGGCAACAACAGGAAGCCATCAGGAAAACCACGGGTGAGGGCAAGCATTCAATAGGCCTCAAAGAAAGAGCTTCCCTCCTTCTGCTTGAATCTGGAGCTCTTTATGGTATTTTTTGGGTGAGTTTCAGTACTCATTTATCCTACGACGCATATTAAACCTGTTATTCGCGATTCTAGACCGTATATACTTTCATGTCCATCTTCGGCAACACACAAAGCAGCGGGTTTCAGGCATTTGCTGCAACCATGCCAGTTATATCAGTAAGTGTACTGTCAATTGGTCAACTTCCCTCCCTCAAACATATTTCACTCAGGCTTTAAATCCCACCCTGGTCATCTTGATGGTCACGATGCAAGAGAGACATAAAGACCGTCCTTTGACACTATCACAGACAATTAAAATTGCGGAGTCTATGGACCTGGACCCGGAAGACAGTGATTTGGATGGTCCTGGGGAAAAGACGGACCTCGAATCGCAGAATCATCCACCGAACCCATGGCCAAACGGCGTACCGACGTTTAAAAACGAAGAAGAGACCTCGAGTGTCAAGTCCAGCGACTCCTCGTCGACATTCTCAGGATGTCCCGAATGCGGAGAACACTTCCATGACTAGTAATCAAGTCCTTGCATATGTTCTAAGATCAGCGTTTACCGCACCGCCTTCCGACGCCCAAAAGCGTTTACATACTATACACCATGGCATTTTCTGTAGTCTCTTATACCAATGTTGTTCACAAAATCACCCTCATTTACACTGACATTCCTTCATAAATTATACAGTCTGATGTACCATTTTGTCCGTAGTAGTATATTCATAGTTTTCGGACCTTATTACAATTACCGGTATTTTCTGAATTTACTGTCATACATATAGTTATCTGCATGAACTATGTCTATCATAGAGAATTGTTGACATGTCTTCCAGAATCAAGATGGATATGCTGAATGATTCAGTAGCGTAACAATGAACTTCTACTGTGATATTGAATAGTCAAGTGAACCATTACCTAGAAGCTGATTTGTATGTCTGTGCCTAGGACTATCCTGATAAGTTCTAAAATACCTGACATCCCCAATTTTCCAGTAGCATATAACTGGAGAAAACCCGTTATCTGAATCCCCATCATTATGTCTACCACAAGCCCTCCGTCTGGTCCTCTCTCCGATGAAGATCTCAACATACTCAAGGGTTGGATAGTACAATCCGGAGTTGGATTTGCTCTTTACGGTGTTGAAGCCTCATTCACACTTATCGCTCTCTACTTCATCTTGTACATGAGTCCTATTGCCTTGCCAAACCTCAACTACTGACTTGTGGACACAGGTCTCGCAAAATTTACCGTTCCAAAGCCCAACTCATGCTTTTGGTTATCACGATCTTAATGCTCCTGAGCTCGACTGTCATTATCGTGATACAGATGGAGTTTTCTCTTGTGCAGCTTCCCATTAATGGTATGCATCCCCCGGAGCCCAAAGATATACTACCAGTTCTTGAGAATATGAAGATTGCCAGCACGTTTTTGCAAAGAGTGAATGTGCGTAAGATGTTCCGCAGGATTGAAATCCGCACTGATATTCTACAGTACCTCCTCAGTGACGGTATCGTTGTATGGAGGACGTGGATTCTATTCCCTCGAAGCATGATTGTGAAAATGGTTCTGAGTATATGCCCAGTATGTATGCATTCACCGTCCCTGCTGCTCATCTAATCTAGTAAATCTATTAGTGTGCTCTCTCATTAATGCCGCTTTTGACGCTGCAAGAATCAAGGGCAATTTTGGAGATCAAGACGATGCTTTTAAAGCCTTGATCGTCACCATTCCACTTCTCGTCACAAATATCGTTGCTACCTCTTTGCTTGGGTATCAAGCCTGGTTGGTGAATTGTTACCTCTTTGCTGATTACCATTGAATTCCATTCAAGGAGACATTGGAAAGATATCAAACGGAGTTTTGGCTCAAGTAGCAATTCCATAGGCACAGCCCAAAAAATTTTGCTTCTACTGGTAGAATCGGGAACAATTTATTGCATTTTCTGGGTGAGCATTAGCATTTTTGGCAGCCTCCTTCCCAGGCGGTCCGTCGTTCCGTAGATTTTCAATCTCCGCGTAAACCTTATCGAATCTGAGAACGGGGTTTACAGACTAACCGCCTGGCATATTTCGGGGCGTGCCTTGTTTGCTAAGAGCTTCCCCTCCGTCTTACACGTGTGTACAATGTATTTTCATCCGCATTTGCCTGTGAGATCATAACTTGCTTCGCGAGGATATTATGAGAATACCATCGGGTCTCGCAAGCAACAGTAACCAAAATGTGAGGGTCTTGCCAAAACCAGTGCGAGCAATTGTGAAGACATGGAACTGATGCCAAGTGCTAAGGAGCTGTGGTGTGTAGGGTCGGTATCCGGAGGCAGCCTCTGGTTTCTCTGCAAGCTTCTAGTTGTTCTGGAGCTCATCTGCACTAGTGGACATGAAAAAAATTTGATTAGACGTAGGTAATACTATTCTAGGTAACTATCGGACGGAGGGGAAGCTTTTAGCAAACAAGGCACGCCCCGAAATGTGCCAGGCGGTTAGTCGTGTAAACCCCCGTTCTCAGATTCGATAAGGTTTACGCGGAGATTGAAAATCTACGGAACGACGGACCGCCTGGGAAGGAGGCTGCATTTTTGGGAGAAAAACTATAATCATATTCAGCACTTTAGATTGCCTTTACCTTCATAAACATTTTTGGAGGTCAAGGTACTGTCGGATTCCAAGCTTACGCTGCAGCCATGCCATCTATCGCGGTAAGTCGTGCTTTGACCCGCTCACTATATCTAATCATCAACTGATTCCTGCTTGAATTTGATCGATGAAATTTAGGCTTTATACCCCGTCCTCATCATCTTGATGGCCACGCTTGAATTCTCGAAAGATGAAGTTAAAAATCGCGCTCTGACGCTATCGGAATCAATTCGATTCGCAGACAGACATTTCACTATGTCAGAACAGGATGATGAACGCTCCCGTAGTACTACAAATGAGGTCACCACCAGTCCTGGGGAAACACTCATTCTAGGGGTGAATTCAGAGGCAAATCTAAACAATTCCCAAGAAATGAATCTAGCTACAAAGGTGCCATCACACACATCCACAATGCGGGTTAGGGGGTTGGAATTTGCTATGAAGAAGGTAGAGAGCTCCAGCTGTAGTAATGGTAGTGAGCATCCAGGTTACCCTTGGGACGATAAAGAAAACACTCCTGGCATTAAATGACCTGGAAGATGGGGAATCAATCACCGGTAAGTATAAATGTTCTGGAAAACGAGAAATCAGTATGTAGACTCGTATGTAGTTCATTCGAAAACCGTTTACACAAATTGTCTCCATTTACTTATGCACCATGGCATTTTCTGAAGTTTTTTATACCAATGTTGTTCGCAAGATCACCCTCATTTACACTGACATTCCTTCATAGATTATACTGTCTGATGTACCATTTTGAGGGCCCTACTATATTCGCAGTTTTCGAAACCTATTACAATCACCGGTATTTTCTGGATTTACTGTCATATAGTTATCTGCATGGATTATGTATATCATAGAGAACTGACGGCTCAACAGTGCGACAAACTTCCACCATGATGTTGAACAGTCAAGTGCTAGAAGGAGTTGCCTACCACCACTGTCCTGAATAAGTTTACAATGACTGGCATCCTCAGTTTCCTAGTAGTTATTATGGCAAACCGGAGAAGACCCGCTGCCTCAGATTCCCCTGTTATCATACCCCGTCAGAGGGAAACATACCTAAGCCATTACCAAAGTGAGTAGTCGACTTAAATTTTGGCCTTGTTTTGACTGTAGTTTTCAAGGTCACGTGAAGCTGGCGGTCAAAATGACACAGCCACATCCAATCGGTCTTTACCTGAAATCATGGATCCGGATGATGATGGTCTTGTACTGTGTGTTTTAGACCTTTCTCATGCATACCCAGCACTCATCTTGGTTAATAGAATCTTCAACGAATCCTTGAAATCACTAGACGGTCAACAGCTCGATATAACATCATATGCTACAGAAAAACGCTATCGCTTTCTCGACATCAGTATTTTGACAAAAAACTGGTTTACTGGTTACTGGTGCTGCCAGCCAAATTACTGGTGGAAAATAACAATGCTTCTCTACACCTGCCTGGTAATGCAAAGAAGGCCGCGGACAACATCAAAGGTATGTACCAACAACTTAGTAGGTGACGGCACTCATTGATTGCATATTTGTGGAGTCGCGGCGGCAATGCGTCGGCCGGTTGTCGGGAGTGTCAGGAGGTGCCGAGCACTGTGCCTGGTGATGACAAAATCAATTGATGATGCTGTAAGTGATGTTGAGACCCTCACCAGTGATGCCAAGCCTCTCCGAAGTGTTCTCGAGGCTGTTTGCA
Organism: Stygiomarasmius scandens; assembly: GCA_037954225.1. Taxonomy (NCBI): domain Eukaryota; kingdom Fungi; phylum Basidiomycota; class Agaricomycetes; order Agaricales; family Campanellaceae; genus Stygiomarasmius; species Stygiomarasmius scandens. Next base: position 420,301 of record JBANRG010000041.1, on the reverse strand, counting down.
TGTTAATGGAGGTGATTTCCTCGAAGTCGCGTACTTACTGGTTAGCTCAAAATACTCAAATGGTTCACTGGTAACTTTTTGACTGGTTTTAACCGGTACCAGCTGGTACCAGTTGAAACCAGTAACATGTCAAAATGCTGATGGACTGCGATGCCTTCGTCAAAGAGCGTACGCTCCAGATCTATGAAGCCACAGACTTGGGAGGTCTATTCTATACCGCAATCTCATATGTATGGGGTGGTCTTCCAGCTGGTTCTGAAATACTGGAAAAAGACGGCTCATTCCGCGTTTATTGCGGTCATCGCAGTGACGGTAGTCTTCGTGATGATGGTGGTCCGATAAATATGAAACTATTGGAATACGTCTGTCAATGGACGCTTGATGCATCTGGGGACTTTGTATGGCTGGATAGGCTCTGTATCCTGCAGACCAGTAAAGCTGACAAGGACTGGCAGATCAAGCAGATGTATGATATCTATAAACAATGTCACGAATGCGTGGTCCTCCCGGCAGGATTACAACGTCCGACATCTGTATTTGACGAAACGGGATGGTCTAATCGTGCGTGGACTTTCCAAGAGGCGATTCTTACGTGGCAATATGCAGTTGTTCTTACTGCAGACTGGGATGAGTCAAGAGGCTTGCACTGGATGATTCCTGGTGAATGCCATTGGCAGTACCTTCATATGCTGTTTATAAATGGTGCTGGATCATTGGAACCTTCCCAGTCTCTCGATGGGACAGAGTGCAGTATACCTCGACTCGTCTTGGGCAGAAACAAAAGCGCTCTAAATACCCTTGCGACGATCACGCAATATCTCGTATATAACGAATCGGTCCAAAAGGGAGGGAAAGATGAAGAGCTTATCAACCAACATGATATTTACCAACTTTATCTAACGAGTATCCAGATGCGTACATCCTCGAGACCGGTGGATATCGTTTTCAGCATCATGGGATTAGTTGGTGTGAACCTTCATGTTGGCTGTTTCAGGCACCACGAACGGTTTCGTGCGACCCTGGCGCTTGTAGAAGGGTGTCTACGTTTAGAGAACGGAAAAACTACCTTTTTTGATGTCCCACTCTGGAAAAAATTGGACATACAAGAGTTGCAAAGTTTGGAGGAATTGGCAGATTGGTTTGATTGCCAAGAAGACGCTGATCTGATACCTGAAACTGAGTGGCAGTATCTGCTAGACTCAGAGTCGGACGAGTATAAGTCTCCAGAGGAACATGCCGAGGCTGTTGCTCGTTGCATTTCACCGACATGTATGCTTGATGCGTATCATGATCGGGAGAAAGTTGTATTCGAGTATGAAGGAGAGATTATTGAACTTTGTCAATTGCTGGATCTCAAAGGTCGCACTTGCATTGATGAATCACATAGAATGAGCTATACGGAACCATCGAGTGTTATCTTTGGTTGGAGCATCACTAGAAAAACGATGCATCCTTTGTTGAGACTTTATATGTTTGAGATTGGGCACTTATTAGGAGCGCAGAAATCTCGATAATACTCAGAATCGTTTATGGAGTCAACTCAGGCATGTTTGTACTTGTAGCCCAAAATATATGACCTTAAATTTGCAGCCGCTTTGGGTTTGGTATGCACTAGATCTCCTAAGAAGAGCCATATATATGTAAGTCAAGAAGGCTGAGGAACGCGTACGGGTTTGAGATGAGGAGTGTGTCGCTGGCTGGAGAGGCAGAACAAAGGCGTTTTGATCGTCTACGGAGGTATGTGGAGGGCGCTCGGAGATGCTTATTCGGATAGAAGTACTAACGAGTGCAATAAATAATCCGTCCCGTACAAGGACGGAACCAAGGCGAAAGAGAAGGTTAGATGCAGGAGTTGGAATTCACTATGGAAAGGAGAGCTTCCAGGTTATCCTTGGGACATTCTATATTAAATGTCCTAGAAAACAAGAAATCAGTATGCATAGTTCATTCGAAGACTCTTTACATAAATTGTCTCCATTTACTTTGTCTAGTACCTACACAGCTAGAATCTTCCCCGTACATTATAGCCTCTATGTTGCTAACTTAATCTAAGCCTTGTACATAAAAACAGTCATTTAGCATTTACCCATCTCTAAAGCCTCCTTGACACTCTTTCTACCTTCAACGATGTCTTTGACTACGGCCAGCGCAGCTTCGAAATCCTCGAACAGAATATGCTTGATCCCATTCTTTACACAGTAAGCTGCGAGGTCGTTCTCGCCGTAAGGCTTCTGCTTGACGAATAGCACGTCAGCATGAGCGGCAGCAGACATGTCTGGTCGTACATGCAGGACACACGCGAATTGTCAGTTCCTAGAGACACATGACAGTAAATAGACACACCGGAAACACCATCGCCGAAGAAAAAGAGGGTAGGAGGATCTTCGATGGAGCGGTATGGCAAGATTGCTTGGGACTTGTCATGACCGTATCCACTAGGAAATAACGATAAGTTCTATGCTTCACAATTGGGGCGGATTGGCAGCCCACCTTGTAGGATGTCTATATTTGATCTCCCACTTGCCATCTTCTTTGATCTCGACGTCATTCGAAATGACATCTATCTCGGACGCAGCCTCGTCTCCAACCAAGTTTGACAGCACTGCTCGGATAGTGGGAGCCATGCCAGAGGAGACAATAATAACGGGAATGTCAGTTGTCTTGCAGTAGGCGTAGAAGGATTTGAAGCCGGGATCAAGTTTGATATCTGAGGGCGACCGATTTAAAATAGAAGAAAAGGAATGGAAAAGATGCACGCACTTTCTCTAAGGATCTTCTTGCATTCTTCGAAGGAATGACCGTTAGCGACCACGCTGGCAAGCATTTCGCGGAAAGCATCTCTAAATCGAAATGAGCCGGATAATGCAACGTGTTAAGGACCGGGACTCACCTAAAGGTTTGCTTTCCAGACAGAATCTCCATGTTTAATTCTCTTCTCTTCTCTCGACCCATTCCAAGATGATCGGTCATGTCTGTTCAGACCTCAGCGATTATTCATTTAATCTCTCGAGGAGCAACCCACAGTCATTAGAGTCATAGTTGGTAATTGTGCCGTCCCTGTACGATTCGTACGTCAATTCTACAGCCAGAGGTACAAACAAAACACATACCAGTCTGACAAGACAACGAATTTCTTCCCCTGATAAAGAGGTGGGTATGGGAGGGTGCTTTGAGGGGGAACTTCGATGGTCATCTTGGCAAGGAGATAGCTGATTTAATTCGGTCGTCTAGCTTCAAGCTTTAAGAATCCTGGAAACACCGAGTACTAACCAGACGTCAGTAAAAGTCGAGTAGTGGTGGTGGTAGTCCGACGTCAACGAAGAAATCCATTGCCAGCTCAAACAACGTTGGTGGAGCGAAAAAGGTTATCTAATCAACATCTAATCGGCAATACTCCTTCCTTTTATAGCTTCTTTACCTCGAAGCTTGACGTTTAGCACTTGAACGACGAGTACAGATTGCTCCACGATGTCAAACACAATGAGCATTAAAATTGACTTTGTATGTATTCCAATCACAAAACAGGCTACATTTTTCGACCCAACAAATATTTAAATGATAAAGTAAGGAGTACAAGTAGATTATCTAGGGTCGAACACCGCAGCTATTAGGACAACAGCAACAACGACAGGGGATTAAATGTCAAAGGGACCGGGCGTCTTGCACTCCGGCCTTCGACAGTTGTAAGTAGATCAGACCGAGACAGAGTAAATGACAGCTTTTTCATACTAGTAACAAAGACCTCCCACACTTCGTCATCTATACTTCACCAATGATATGATATGTCTTGTATCATTTACCAGTCCAGCTCATCGGGGAAGAACTTCTTGATCAAGCCTTGGTAGTAAGGCTTCAGCTTCTCTACGTCGCAGAGCCCGTCGCTTTTTGAGTACAGATCGTAGGGGTTGAAGGCTTGAACGGCGTTAAGGATCTGCTCGTCGTGCTCGTTCATGAGATGCCTGTATGCGCCCTCACGATGCCAGGGGTAAAACGAGTGGTAGCGGATCATGGCAAGGCCTTCGGCAGGAAGCGAAGATTGGTCCTTCAGGACGTGATAGAGGTACTATTGATAGGAAAAGTAAATGTCAGCATCTAGACCTCCCAAGATGATATGTTGAACAGTCTCCACGAAGCTGGAGCAGCCCCACCGACACCACACTCCACTTTTTCGGTTCTCCGGAAATAGAAATATCCGAGATTTTCCATTATCCGAGAACCGAAGGTCGTGGTACTGGCAGCAAGGAGACTTCAGAAGTGTATACTCACCTCATCATGACCCCAACTCAACATAACATTATCCAACCCACAGCCAGGTTGATAAATACCGTTTTCCGTGCTATATACTGCATCATAGAAGTCGGGGTTGCCTTCGAAGGTTCCTGGGTAAATGATCTTGTCGGAGAACTTGCAACCAACGACAAATGTGTCGCCAACAACATCCCATTGACCTTGAGAACCAAAGAGGAAGAGGAGCTTGCCAAGGTCGTGCACAAGACCAGTCACCTAGACAATGACGGAAAGCCGCTTATCAGTCAAACGTGATGTATGGTATGGAATGTGAAAACCCACCTGCATCCACTCTGGCTTTCCGTCTCGGCGGATAGCCTCAGCTGTCTGGAGAAGATGTTCGATTTGGGAAAGTTCGGTCTGGAAGATGGAAGATAATGTTAGCACATCAGTCACAAACTAAATCAACTGAAAACAGGACACGAGGAAACAATCTGAAGGCACATGAAAGTGTGGGCATGGTGGCGGTGGTCAGGGCGTTTCACGACTGCAGAAGGAATACATCGAATCTGCCTTGAGGCCAGAAGATCGATGCTAAGTAAATCCGTGCGTGATTGGCTCTAATCAATACGGATATAGATAGCAATGCTTTCCGTGAAAACGAACACTCCCCCGGTCTCGGGTCTTCCTGACAGCAATCATGCTACGCAAGAACATCTTTGTGCGCCGGAAAAAATAGCACCCGACGTTAATGCTCCTGCATTGCCAAGCATCCATGGCAGTGCGTCGAGTTCAACAGAAAGAGTATAGGGAACGTAACAATGGAATGCAAGGACTTACATCAGGGTCCGACTCGTCTACAAGTGTGTTAAGCATCTCCATAGCTTGCCAAACACCCATCCGAGCGCGAGTTTTAGACTTGAATTCGACCCGTGCTTTGATGTTAAATTCGACGGTTTGCTTTTCTGTTGGTCGTCAGGCAGAACCAGGGTAGATTTTGTCGTACAAGGGGTAAGTAAGCGGAACGTGTAATTATAAAGAATTGTGCAGGTCAAAACAGGAAAGGAGCACAGGGACGTTTATATGAGTGGATATGCAACCAGTGCGGTTCACGGGATGACGGAAATAGCGAAAGGGACGAATAAAATCGGCCAAATCGGTTTTCGCGCAGGGATGCGAGGGTCACGGAAGGAGTATCACAGCACCCACAAGAACGGGTACGAGAGATGTAGGTACCCGTGTTGTTGAATCATGCGGCGAGCCATACGAGTGAGTGGGTGGAATTGCGGCGGCGGCGGCAAGCAACAAGACATGTGCATTGGGACGGGTCGAGAGATAGACGTTTTCGACAGCATTGGGAGAAATAGAGAAGACAAGGATGAAATTAGCACAACGATCGTGTGAATCATTTCGAAAAATGATGAAAGAAAGAAGCACATCCAACTCGAGACCAACCCAAAAGAGTTATTTCGGGCGTAATGACTGCAGATAGCGCTGGTCGATGAAAAAAGGAGGAATTTTGCGTTCGAAAATGGGAAATGGAAGCTCACCGTGCTGTTCTTTGTAAAAGTTCTTCACCCGGTCGCAAGCACCTTCGTAATCACGAAAGGTATTCTTGTCTTTCTCTTGGTCGAACTCTGAGCGGTCATCCCAGAGTTTTCCCTTCAGGACATTGACTACATCAAAAAAGGTCACCTTGAATCGCATGGTACATGGAGGAGTTGCACATACCGGCATCAATGGCATCGGAAGTCTCGTCGAGTTCATGACCACTTCGGACAGTGACGGGGGCAGGCATTATGTTGAATTCGAAGATAGGTGAGAATGCAAAAGTAGATTAAAAGACAGTTCAATGTTCGATGAACAAAGGCAACGGCGACGGACGGTAATAAGGCAGTTGAGGACCAGTCGAGGTTTACTGATGACTGGTGAAAGGAGGAATGGGGGGTAAGGAACGAATCTAACATCCGGAGCCTTATAAAGAGTTGGTAACGCTGTGTTCGTGATATCTAACCAGATTGTATATGAACGTGAGTGCGGCGATACAAGCGGCAGAGGAAAAATTTTTTGGTTTCGTAAGCCCAGCCAAAAGGGAAATGAATTGAAATGAACCAAAGAGGATATGAATGAATGAGTAAACGCCGAGGAAGGATAGGCTGTTCATATGTTAGATGGTGCCTTGTTAGCAAGTTGTCGGTATAATCCAACCTTGAGCCAATCTCTACTAGTGACACGTGTTGTGTAACACCTCCTCAATTGCGATGGCTAGCTTCCTGTCTTGAGCCCTCTTTATTATTGTTTACAGTAAAAGATGTGATCTATCCACAAATATCGAACCAATGGCGATCTCAGGTCTTGTAGATTATCTACTAGCTCGACTTGGCCCACTACTGGTCCGGCGATGCGCTAGTCTGCCTCACTGTACCAACTTCTTTCACATGTATATCGGGCCAGATCGTAGCGCCGGAGCCTGTCCTCGGTTTTCATTTGATCAAGGTATCACTACAATCAGACTATTACATCAATCACCTTCAGATTCCTTTTGGTACCTCTAGAACGCACGCTCGTTGGAAGTAAAGTTCCGGCTGCGGTCCAGTGCTGAAAGTTGAGCCTGGGTTTCTCTAGAGAACGTTGGTATCGTCCCGCCGATATGTTTTCAATCATCACTTGACAAAAGTCCTTCATCAGCTGAGGACTCTTTGCGGCGGACTAGGACCGCTGAACCTCGCTGAGCTCGCGAATCAACGGGGACCCGTTTGAAATTTGTTTAATCAGTGGATTTGATGCCACAAATGCCACTGGAGATCACGGATATCTAACTGGCCCATGATACCCTACGCCGAATGCTTGGAGATTGTGGGGAAGCAGCGAAAGATCGGGTGTCCGATGATTAGGACTTGTTCGACAAGGCCCAATCTAGAGTTGTCGGTCCGGTTTTTGAAGTGGCTGAGAGGATCTCATACGCAGAAATTGCATCACATTATCTTCAGTATCCAAGTAATTCGCATACCCTGCTCCGCAATTTTCGATAGAAGCTCCATTCGCTGGGGACAAAGAGACATTCCTGCGATGATTGGAGACCGTCAAGTTCCTGAAAATTTACGTCGAACGTCATCTGCTTAGTTGCGCTGCAACTGGACGACAGGCATCTTATACATGAGATATTCGAACAATGAGCTGGGTTGCGTCTTGCTCGGGATCTGAACCATTTGTGGAAGTTTCTAATCTTCTCCTGCTCGTGTAAATTGAGAGTCCAGACCCGAGGTAAGTACACAGATACCTATCGTTATGGCGTCCATTGTTCAATACCCTGGATTGCAAGATTCGATTGCATCCGACAAGCCTGCCGTGAAGCTTGCATTTAAGATCTGTTTTGACAAGAAGGCGATACGTAGAAATTGCCACACACCTCGTCAAATATCTTTCGTGCCACATTCAATTCAATTCAACCTCCTCATATCGGCTTTATCATAATGTGAAGTATCGGGGGCGAGTTGTATTCAAGCACTGAGTCAACGCCTTAACACTGAGTATTGGCTTGGTACCCTAGGTTATAGTCGCCTGAATGATACCTCTGTTCAGTTTTTGATTCTAACTACGCCTGAAGCTAAGTCGGTTTTTTTTTGAATTCATATTTGAATACTCTTTTGAGCTTTGTCTCCTCGTACCTCCAATGCCGGAACCTACATTGAATTGTAGCAACATCCGCGAATACAGCATTTTACTTGGCATTCCATGTATTACAGTATTGCTGCTATCCACCAGGCCAGCTGTCAATGATCCGCATCCTGATGCTACGTCTCATTACTGTATTCAAGCCTGCCTCAAATAAGGATCTGTTCGTTCAGTGAATAGACCGCATCTACAGCAGGAATTTTGGTCGTGATTATGCTCCACTCGGGTCAAAGTACATTGGAAGATCGGTTGGATGAAACAGAGCGTGTTTTATCTCGCTATAATTAACTACCACCGCATCATGGAGATGATGTCGGAGTCTTCGCATCCATCTGCTTTCGTTGGCAATCGTGTCGGTTCAATTTCACTTGTATTTGTTTTCTTACAACATATAAATACAAAATACGGTTACACTCTCTTCCTGAATGTTATCCTGTGTTTATCTTTCATATCATGAACTTCTTCGGATATCCCCTTCATCTCCACCTGTTTCCAGCCACCTAACACCTTCACCAAAAGGTTAATCGTCGAGTTCGCGGACTAGATGAATCTAGACACCGTTCATTAATCGCAGCACTGAACAGCGGAATCTCAATCACCTTGACGGGCGTGGAAGCCTCCAATCAGACCATTCAGACGAACGGAGGCCAGTTGTCGAATCCGAGGTCAACGGCTATATAATTAACGGGTTGTAAGGGACTGCCTGGAGACAGAATAGAATGAAGTACGTACGCCAGGGAGGCATGATGAACCTGCGCGAATAGACGTGAGTCTGGTTTTTCTACGTTCATAAACGAGAAACTAACCGTTTTTGCTTCCCAGAGGCAGCTAGCCCATCGATCTTTGCGATATCATCCTTGTCCAATTTGGATGCACCTGCGATTGCGCCGTTGAGATTTGAGGTAATACGTGCTGGCGTTACGGATTTCGGAAGGGCAACAATGTCCTTTGCGACTAGGTTGATAGATCAGATGGATACGTAGAACATAAAACATGGGAAAAAGAAGACAGAAGAATGAAAGTTAAAGTGTAAAGCTCAGATCAAAACTCCGACTGAATCCAGCTGGGAAAAAGAAGAACAGAAACGTAAAAGAGGATAGGAAAATCACTTACCAAGCCAACCCAAAATAACATCTGCGGGTTGAATGGAATGCTTTTGAGCAATCTCATTAATGACCTCGTCTTTCAGTAAAGGTGAACCTGTCGATCCAAGCGGAGAGTAAGCCTGGGGAACAATTCCCTTCTCTCTGAGGTAGGCCAAGAGTTCGTGCTGGGGATTGTAGGGATGAATCTCAAGCTACAAATCGATATGAACGACGGGAAGGTCAAAGGGTAAAAGAAAGGCCTACTTGATTTGTTGCAGGAATAATTTTAGCAGTCGGAAGTATTTCCTCCATCTTCTTGACGGAGAAGTTGGAGATACCGATGGCTTTGACTTTACCTGGAGATGATAACAATCAATGAATACCCTTCGCTAGGACAGAGGCTAGAACGCTCACCTTTCTCCACCATTTCTTCCATTTGTTTCCAGGTATCGGAGAGCTTCCAGCTATGATCAACATCACGTTTTCCGTTGGGGAGCGTAGGAAAGATTGGGTGATTTCCATTCGGGTTGAGTGGAACAGGCCAATGGACCAAGTAGACTGCGACACACTCGTAAAAATCGGCCGAGTCTGGACTAAAATGAGGCTCACGATCAAGATAATCTGTTCCAAGATTGGCAAGAGTCTGATCTAGACATTCTTCGACACGAGAGTGATAAGTGCCCCACAGTTTGCTCGTAATCTGTAAATAGATTAATTGATGAACGGTTCGTTTACTCAGGAATCGAAGGAGTCAAATTGTGAAATGATATCCAATCGATGAGATGAGATATGAAAAGAACACAAATGGAGCAGAAAAAAAGAGAGTGCATCAAACAAAGAACTTACCCAGATATCCGAGCGGGGAACCCCAGACTGTCTGATACCTTCACCGACATCTTTCTCATTTCCATAACCCCTGCGCAGTCAAAGTTTGGAAGACAGCGTTAATGAATTATGACGCCAGAGGAAGGGAAGATTGATAGCGATGTGAGGTTAAACATGAAACAAGCTCGGATGAAAGCGCGACGGTATGTACACGCCAGCGAGTTGCAGAGATCACGATAGAATTAAAACACACCAGGCACAATCGATATGTCTGTAGCCTTCCTTCAACGCATGCGATACAGCGGTTATAACTTCCTCAGATTTTGATTGCCACGTTCCTATAAAAATGCAGAAATAGGCACGTATGAGCTTAACGATAGCGCTCGAGGCAGCACCGGATAATGTTCCAACTTCATCGATAGATGAAAAAGAGATCCGTATGGTACGCACCCAGTCCGACAGCTGGAATCTCCATTCCATTATTTAACTTGATTTTGGGTGCAGACGACATGGTAAATACGGGGAAAAGCCTCCTGAGATGGTTTGTCAAGACGGAAGAAGCAGGATTCACGTCGATGACATCGCAGATAATGGCATCTTTATATGCGGGGTCCGGAGAGGTTTTTCCGCTGACGGACCGCAGGCGGACCATATGTGAAAGGTTCTCAAGAGCCCCTATTTCAATGAACTGCCGGCACATTAAAGAGCTAAGAGAGGGATTTACGGTACTCAAAATAGATGGCATACTTTAGAGCTTCAGAGCGCGGGGCCCGCAGGTGAAAACAACCTCAACAGTCTGCCAGAAAAGCTTGAAGATGAACCGTCTTTCTTTCGCGCATCTGCTATGAAACGATGGACATGCCATGTTAAACCCAAGAATACCACTGTGAATCAACTGTAAATCTGCCTTGCTCATCAGCATTCTCAGAGCACACAAGCTGCCTCCACTGCAGTGCTGGCTGACGACAAGGCTGCTCGGGAACTCCACGTCAATTGGATAAGGTTGACCGTGTTTGGCCAAGAAAGCCGACTACGAAACGACGATTTGTTCACGCCAAGGAATGGATCAGTTTCCGCCTTGAAAATAATGGAGGGCCGTACAGCTTGAAGATGTTGAGATTCGACGTTATGTCTGAGCCAAGTACTGCAGTTTAATCATCAAGCTCATAAGAGTTGCTGGAAAGGCTTACCGGGTGTATTAAGGTTGTCTCTACACACAAGTCAAATTGAAAACAACTTACTCGTTCTTGGGTGTCTGCGGTCTAGTTATGGATCTACAGCAGCCGTCGTGCGAGCCCGTCTCTACTAGTATTGGAGGTGATGTGATGGTACACATGGGTACCTCTCGGGACATGAAATGCATATGAAAGGAGATCAGTTTGAGATATCGCTACACCAACAGTCCATCTCGAGGGTGGAGATTGGCAGGTTGGGTCGGCCCTTCTGGACTGTCTTCACCGGTTCAGGCTTAGTCTTGAGTTTGATCCGGTCGAACAGCTTCGACTTGGCCCTAGGACATCGTCAGAGTGCGGCGTATCCTCGCGGCAAGAGGATGATTTTCCGGTTGCTTAATCTGAACAAATGCTTTGTAAAGGCAGACATATCTTGGCACAATATAGACTTGATAGGGGGCGGTCCACATCATGACGGCCGTGAGGAGAGGACATGTGTATGTCGTGCTCAGTATCAACGGCATTTTAGCACCCGGGTGTTGAGCTCCAACGTGCACAGCAGATTACAACTACAGCACCTCACTTCGGTCAAGTATTACAAAGACGACCACCGAGGGTCCATGACAGTATTTATAGTGTACTTATACTAATGGCAAGATCGTACAGACAAGGAAGAGGATAAATACTTAGTAGTACACGGCAATGGACCGAAGAAACCTGGATCATAGAGCGTATACATACTAACATATAGTGGGAAGTAAAGAAGCGTCGACAAAAACTAGTAACTCATAGCTGGTACAATGATAGTGGAAGGATGTGAAGTGTCCAGCGTCTACGGCCCTGAGCCCAGCTTTAGCCATTTAAGAGCGCTCTCCACGGAGACGACGGGCAAGAGCGAGGTCCTTGGGTTGAATAGTAACACCTGTGGGGACGGGTCAGACAACGGTAGCGAGCGTAGCATATAGACTGACGCTTAGCGTGGATAGCAGCCAAGTTAGTGTCTTCGAACAAGGAAACGAGGTAAGCCTCAGCAGCTTCCTGGAGAGCCATGACGGCCGAAGATTGGAAACGGAGGTCGGTCTAGACACCACAACAGATGAGTCATGAAACATAGCGGCAAGTCACAAGCGTTACCTTGAAGTCCTGAGCGATTTCACGGACGAGACGCTGGAAGGGGAGCTTCCTGATGAGCAACTCGGTCGATTTTTGGTAACGTCTGATTTCACGAAGAGCGACGGTTCCAGGACGGAACCTGTGAGGCTTCTTGACACCACCAGTGGCGGCCTGTCAACGAAATGATATGTTAGACACCATGTGAAACAATGACGACGACGACGACGGCGGCAACGCCGACATCACCGACGATGATGAGAAGACAACGTACCGCTGCAGTCTTTCTGGCAGCCTTGGTAGCGAGTTGCTTACGAGGAGCCTTTCCTGGAAGAAAGAAAATAAACAGGTTGAGCAAAGGACACCTGAAAAATTTTTGGTCGCCGATGTCAGCGACGACGACGAACCTCCGGTGGATTTACGAGCGGTTTGCTGAATAAAAGTCAGTACAAGAAGACTGAAGAAGAATGTGAGGGTTATAGACCTTGGTACGGGCCATTTGAACTTGCTGAAGGTCTTGAGGAAGGTTGGTCTTGAGAGTTGAGGTGGAAGGTTGATGGGGGCAGGGAAGAAAGGGCGACTGCTTTTGTGTTTCCAGCCCACTCGGATCCCAACTTGCTTTTCTCACGCACGGTGCCACTCAATCTGAGCTCATAGACACTCGGAACTTTGCTTTTATTTTTTCTATGCTTCCCTCCCTTAAAAATTTCCTGTTTTTTCTTGACGTTCTTCCATTTGCATGCATTCTGAACCGTTTTCGATTTTTTCAGATTTTTCAGAGGCCAGGAAGAGGTCGAACCAACATGAGGGTTGAAATGACCCTTCATGCTGGAAGTTTCCTTTTTTGGAACACCTTGCGCAGCCACTTTTGTTCTCGATCAATCGAGGCACGTTGCGATTGCCCAGCGTTACTGCGTCTTCCTCTTGAACATACCGCCGTCTGTGTTCATCTGTGCTGACAATTAGCTCAAACTCGCGGAATCCTCGATGTAAAAACCAAAATGAACCTGGATTGGAGGCCTTGCGCACATTATCTGTTGTCTGGACAGTGCCTCATCGTCAAGGCCCAGTTCTGGACAATTTAGTACATGCAGTCGTGTCGTGATGAGTTGAGATGACATGCGTCTTTGTAGATCCCAATACCTTATCTTCCTCGAAAACAACAGACTCACCCTTTCACTGGATCGTCGCTCGTTATGACTCGGGATAAATGCCTTCAAGATCTTTGATCTGTGCAACCTGAAGTATTGCCCTCAATCAAACTGCTGCGGTCTCGATCCGGAAATAGACTCACGGTTATCTTGTTGAACCCAACTTCCTCTATAAGTCAAGCCCGGTCCAAAATCGACGCTATTCTACGTCTACCCAGTGAAGATTCTTCTCCCCAGGCCCGGAACGTTCAGTCTTCTCTCATCTCTTCATCTTCACCTTCAGGTTTCGGCGTTCATGCGAGAAACAGAATATCGATTGCTTTCCATGCCAAATTCTAGGAGTGTTTGGATTGGGCCTTGTTGCGCATTAGGACGTCCATGAGGTCCGGATATTTTTGAAGAAACTAGACTTCGGTACCGATGTGGTTTGTTTTTCTAGATATCTGGGAAGCGACCCTGTTTCCCCGCAACGAAATTCCCGCTCAAGTTTACGGGCGCAAGCTAAAACTCCGGCATTGCAAACTCCGACACCCATGTACGACATTAGTTCACAGTCTAAAGGTATAGCGACTCAAATGATGCTGGCATTTCTGCTGTCTGTATATCCTGAAGTTGTCCTTGTACGGTCAATGTACACCGTCTACATTGACTGTCCATTTTACTTCTGTAACAAATGTTTTCAAGAGCGGCGTGAGTGAGTCACTTTGAGTCACCTCTCACCTTCTGGGTGCATATGCTTACTGATAATGTGTTGTTAACATCAAGAAGCTGACGGGCCCGAGTTGCGTTCGTATATCCATCTCACAATCTATCCAGAAATTCCTTCAGGCTGTGCATGCTACGGTGTTTGCTTCTGAACCCTTTTATTTGCGCTTCAACCGCTCGATAAACAGAAGCACCGATAGGCTATCGATACTTAACAGGAGGCCTTTTCTCTACGCTTGCATCCGACGCTACTTCATTGTGGATCCCATCCTCCTCCCCTTACACTTCCATACGGACTTTGCTTCATAGTGCCGCCGTTTCTCGTACTTGAAAAAGATGTTGAGCTTACGTTTGCGGCACTCATTCTCGAATCTAGACGCCACGAGTCCTCGAGTCCACAAGACAATATGTACGCTTTCCTCGGACGGATCAGTTTCAAGCAGCATCTGAAGCGAATACAAGCGAATGTTTGTCCGGGCCTCGAGGTCGCAGACCGTTCGAATATACATTCCTTTGAATTTACTGTTCCCAAACGGTCAACATTGCCGCCCAGACTCGTATCCCTGACGGGCTTTACCAAAGCTTTGCAGGTTCGCTTGACATGGCTTATGATGTATGCATTACGCAAGTCCTCCACTCGGACGGCACATATAAGTAGCGACTCCTTCCAGAGTCTGTGAAACAGAATCCCGCCCCATCGATACATCCATAAGCCGTACAAACCGTCATTCCCACTCTGGTGGCGCATCTCCAATAAACTTGGAAGTACCCTCACTCTCCTTAACATTTTTAGGAAACAAGGTTGGTGCATTTTTTCATTGCTGTGTTTCATTAACACTCATTACATGTAATTTACTCGTGTCCTGCTTTGTTCTTGCATTATTTCCCGGAACCTTCGGAATCATACTCTATTTGGCAACTTTTTTCTCGAATGGAACATTTTCGAACACATAAGAACTCAACCAGGAAGTTGACTCAGCCCCCTCGTCAGTCGCTCCAACCCGGTTCCTGATATTCGAACCCTCAAATTTTCATCGATATTACTCGATCGACACTCATTATATCATCTCGCTGAAAATTTCCTTGGTGCATTACCTTTATAAACTCTCGGTCTCGCCAGTCAGACTCGTCTCTTTCCTCGACTCTGACCTTGTGCGCTTCACCCACTGCACGAGTAACACCATCACTTTTTAGACTGCTATTGTCTACTGTCAATCCTTCAACCAAACAACTAGAACAACTCGAACATGTTGTCCACAACTAGACTCTTCACCGCTGCTGCTGCTTTGCTTTTCGCGTCGTCATGTCTTGTTGGCGTACAGGCAGATTCTACGGAAGGTGAGTCATGATCCGTCGCCGCGGTTTTACGCGTCGCTTTTTCTTTCGCGCACCTTGTTGACGGCTTGTTTTTTGAAATTTCTCAGCTACTTGGTATGACCCTAACGGAGGACGCGGAGCATGTGGAGCACCTCTTAAAAACTCTGACCTCGTCGTCGCGCTACCGGAAAGCAGATACGAGGGTGGTAAGCATTGTTGGAAACACATTGGTATTCATTGTAAGTATCAAACTATACCTCTTAGACATCGCTTTTTGATATCCTCTGCTAGACCAAGGCAAATATGTCGAGGCCGTCGTTAGCGATATGTGCCCTGACTGTGAATGGAACCACATCGATATTTCAGAGGGAACGTTTCAACAACTTGCTGATCTGGGTACCGGAGTCATTGACGTTACCTGGGATTTCGTTTAATCGCGAACGTTGACCTGCCCACCGCTTGTCCATTCTTACTGCGTTGTCTCGCCGACGCATGTGAGCTACTCGCCGGTCTCCTTCCGATTTCTTGGTTTCTTTATCTCGGGTTCCATACCTTCTCTGGAAATGTGGAGTTAGGTTTTGATTGTATAGATCTAGATCTGCTTTCCATTCAACTGTCTTTACTAGATGTACATACTAGATGCTGCTGTCTTTTTGTTGTCTTTGTACGCTCTCTACGCTACTTTCCTTTACCTTACATAGAATCATAACTTACTGACTATTTACACGCTGACAAGCGGATCGTTTGCTACTGACTTATCCCCTACACATTCTTCCTGTAGGTATTCCAGAGTTGAGCATAAATGTTATTGCCGCTGCTTTTAATCAGACACATACTATGGACAAAGTCGTGTAAGACGGAGTCTGTTCGCAGCTCGCAGATATGCAAGTTACTACCATGGTAAGGCGCGCGGACAAATAACCCTGGACCTGAAGTAGAGATAGGTTCCTGCAATTTGATTCTTCAGTTCCCTTGTCAGCTCCTTCAATCAGTAAAATATTTTCTAGGAATGGCGTTCGGTCAATATAACAACCGGGTTTTGTTTCGTTCTCATCGGATACAATGCCAAAAGTCCCAGAATCTTTGATACAACACGGGATGCAATGTCAGCTATATACGTACGGTTAATCATATGGCAGATCTAATTTAGAGTTTGATAACAAAGTTATACGCAAGATTGCCAATGCCAATACTTTTGGGCTGGAATCCGCGATAAGAACAGCATCCGCAATGAAACCAATCAATCGTCTGAAGATGAGTTGGGGCCAATGAATCAGTATAAGTATTGATGTTGATTAGAATTCCCTATCGCTACATTCTATGTTCTCCCTCAACCAGGTTTCAGGTCGCCTACTCGACACAGACGTGTTCAGCGTTGAAGAATGGGTAATCAATATGGCCGTGAAATATCTGCTTTATGGTATTTATGCGACTGTCTGTATCTTAGCTGTCCTCCTTTTTCTGTGAGCATGGTTTCCCCCGCGTAATTTGATAGACGCAGAGCTGATTAATTTGTAGGCTGCGCCTTGGTCTGAATACAAAAACTCAAATTGCATTCTTTACCCTCATAGTATTCATGTTCATGGTTTCATCTGCGGGTCTTGTTATCGAAACAGAATTTGTTCTGGTCCAAATCCCAACATTCAGCTTGACACCACCGGATCCTCAATCTATTAATTCAACCTTGACAAACATTGTGATTGCCACAAATTTACTCCAAAGAGTCAATGTGAGTTGAGCGTACGTTTAATCATAATTACACTATAAGTTCGTTTCAAGTTTTTTGTTAGTGATGCCATTGTGGCTTGGAGGGCATGGATTTTATTTTCACGCAGGTTGATCGTAAAAATGACTTTGAGTGCCTGTATGCTTGCTTCCTGTGGTGCGTTGTCGCATTTAAAGAACTTCCAAATTCATTCATTTTTCTTTACTTGTTTAGTGGGAACCTTTCTTGATGCTGGACTTCTTGCCACTCGAATCCTCAAAAATCTTGATGACCTGCCTGGAGGACCAGCACAGATCTTACTTATGACTATTCCCCTCTTGGTCACAAATATTGTAGCCACTTCCTTGATCGGATATCAAGCATGGTGAACCTTTGTATAGCTGATGCTGATGGAGTTTTTATTGATTTTTCATGTTCTCAGGAGCCATCATCAAAATGTTGCACAGCACCTTCGTTCGGATAGTTCTGTTCGAAAAATCGAGAAAATTCTTTTGCTCCTAGTAGAATCTGGGTCGATATACTGCGTTCTCTGGGTAGGTTATTATCACATAATCAGTAAAACTGCTCGGATGACGATATCTTTAAAAGATAGCTTTCACAGTTCTTTCAGTCCAGGATAGTAACACAGGATTATCATATGAGATTTATGCCTCGGCCTTGCCGCTTTTATCTGTCAGTCAGGATGGCTAGTAATTTTGAGATATAACAGATGCTTACTGAAAAACTTAGGCATTGTATCCAGTTCTCATCATTCTGCTGGTAGCTTTCGGCGATGTGAAACATGATCCGAATGATAATGTTTCTCAGTCTCATCCAATGCAGTTTGCTTCTGGTCATGCTTCAAACAGTTAATTAGAATTATTGCTTTATACTTGGCAACATCTAGGATATAATTTGATTATACACATGACAGAGATTTAATTGTAAAGGAGAAGGTGTTATTTATTTATGATTCTGCTAGGTACTTAAAGATCTTTGTTTTGATTCAGATGTCCTATCATCTAAAAGCAAGGGTGTAAAGGTTATGCCCTGATTTTGCAAGCTGATCTCTGATAGACTATTGGATCTAGCTGCATTTTTTGAGGCAAACTGCATTGACCGGGACAGGGACCTTGATATCTTGTTTTTGGAACTGCTATCTGATTCATGGGCATCCTCAAGGGCTACCCTCAAGATAACAAGAACGGGAAATAAAGCCTGTACTTGTAAATCAATCTCAAATCCAGTATTTGGATGAAGGTCTCTTACTGCAAGTAAAGGAGTGACACCAGTGAAAATCAAGGCAGTAAAAAATTCATTTGAATCAGGTGGCATATTACCAACTGTCTCTACCACAATGATATAGGCAATCTGTCTTCTTGTTCAGAAATTTACAAAACACCTTAGGCAATTGAAAACTTGCCAAAATAATGGAATAGACCAAGCCTGATTCAATCAATAGCCAGAGAATTTTTGATGCTCTTGACATTGCGGTACTGGAAGATGAAAGATTTTCCTGTATATCTTTTCGGTGGCACCTACGACCAAACATAATCACAAACGGCCTTTCCATTGACAAGAAAATCGTTTTCTTACCATGTTTTATAGCCAATCAGAGACGTTGATACAATATTTGTTACAAGGAGTGGGATGAACATGAGCAAAGATTGTGTCGCTGGCCCCCCTGAGTCATCCTCGGGATTGCGAAGTGCTGCTGCAGTGTCAAGCCCTGCATCGATAAAAGTACAAACTGAAAAGGCATTACGTTGAACAACTAGATCTTTACAACCAAACATTGAAATTGAACATACCACAGGATGCGATCATGCAAATTACTAGAAATGCCTTGATTAATGGTTTGAAAGGAAACAAAACCCATGTTCGCCAAACAACTACCCCATCACTTAGCAAAAACTTTTGAGTATTATTAGGGTCATTGGCGCTAGATAGAACAGGAGATTCTCGGCCTCTTACATTGAAACGGACCATAAAATCCATTCCCACCCCAACTTGCGTTGAAACCACTTCCCAGTGTTCGAATGAACTAGCGGTTGGATTGCTAGCAATAATAAAGAACACAAATGAATCAAAAACAAGCAGAAGAATAGCATATGTTGTTGAAATCAAAAGTTCGAGCACGGCGATGACTAGGAGAGATAGTCGAGGTTTCGAGTTCCGTATGCCTCGCCACCTAAAATGATTCGGAGGTTAGACGATCGATTGGAACCGTTGATGGGAACAGCTGCTACGCACAACAAGACGCGCATTGCAAGCAGAGTAATCGCAAGGTATATTCCATATACCATAAAAATTACAGCCATCATGACCGTGAGCTGTCCAACCGTGTTCAAAAGATTTGAAACATCGTCTGTAACCTGAAGTGGCCGATTCTGATCAGAGGTTGAGTTTGACATGGAGCCAGCGTTATGAGCGAACAGTCTTGTATAAATGGAAGGTGCGTCTCCTCTCTTATATTGTCATGCTTACCGGCGACTAGACCTCGGCTCGCTCTAGTTCATTCCGGTGTTCAATTATTAGTACAGTTGCTTGCTCCATTACAGCAAGTTGCATATCGATAGGCCGCTTCAGAAACTACTCCACTCAGGCGGACTCTAAACGGCATGCGTGCCGGGTAGCCAGTATTAATACTATCATGCTCTAATTTTTCTGATATGTCCGCTGACACTCAATATGAGCCTCCAGAATGATTACAAGCAGTTTGAACCGCCAGTGTCACTGTTATATCTGGACTCAGTGAAGGCTGAACAGATTGGGTGTAAGCTTCAACACAGATTGCGACCGAGATGTGGGTTGGTAAGGTTGGATTTATAAGCAATGCCGTCGGTATGATGTAAATTTTCGACCTCCACCTGAGTGGAGTAGTTTCTGGGGTGGCCTATCGATATGCAACTTGCTGTAATCCCGGGCGCGCGACTCATTAATATATTGGTGGCACGAAGAAGTGGCCTTGCCGTCTTGATATTTGGGAGCTACTTACTGCTTTCTACAAGGCAGCTTGGTTTCTAGGTGATCTGCATACCGAAAAATAAATTCCAGCCTCTGAGTTTATACACCACATAGATACATAATTTTCTTGCGATGTTCCTGATCAGCGCCCATTCACGTCCCTGTGTCGCGTATGTAGAAAATCAATACATTGATTGTGTATATGGCCGCCATGGCAAGTAGGGGTCAAGACCTGTCAGGACTAGTCCACGACCATCGGTTACTATAACGAGAGAAATTAACGGCTACACAAAGTCCTGGGAGCAAATATACTAAGCTGAACCAACCAAAAACTGCCAAAGGAATACTTGTAAATACGGAATCTGATATAGAACAGACTCGGAACACCAAATACGAGTAGGTTGGATGAATAATGCTCGACCTGAGAAGAACTGAAAGTGGACAGGCGGCCAGGCCAAACGTGACACATCAAACTATATTTCTGAAATTACCTTTAAGAAACTTTTGTTACAACGATGATATTTGTTCTCAGGATCGGGCATCATGAATTATGCATCGTAACCAGGAGTGAACCTTGGAGTGACAGCGGAAGTTGTTCACCCCGACACCCCGACAATAGTAACAGTACTAAGTAAACTCCATCAAGCAGGTCGTCCTGTGTATCAGAAACCTAATACTCAGCCACCTCATTCAATGAAAACATTTGAAGGACAGGTGATGCATCCCAATTGTCGTCCGCCGAATTCTGAACCGGTGTATCGAAATTAACAATCGCTCTGTTCCCACAATTTGATACAACTTGGAATTTGAAGACGACATTCTATGATAATACGATTGATGCAGAAGATAACGAACAAATTTATAGGTCTGCTGTGAGCGGGGTCGTTATTGACAGTGTCGATAATCGTCGCATCTTAGTTTACATCTCTTCAACGGATTTGTTCTTCGGAGAGGTTGGGATTTCGTCGACTGTATAGGAGCTGCATCAGTTTCTGGTCTGGGGACGACAAGCGGCTAAGCTCGAAGTAAGCAGTCTATGGTCATCATACGTGCCTTGTTGGGTGTGGCGCTGGGTGGAGACTCTGGATTCTTGAGGGCTTTCGCTTTGTCCGACTGAGGAACGCAGATTAGACTTCCGAAGTTATCGTTACACAGAAGAAATAACGGACGTTGCTCGGCAATACGCTCACTTTCTCATCAACACCAGTACTTGGTTTGTTTGTCACCGGCAGGTTGTCTTCCATAGTATCAGCGATTTCGCTGGCTTTCGGACCAGCATCTACAACGTTTCCTCCGAGGTCAATGCCCTTTGACAAATCGATCATCAATTATAGGTAAATGTAGTTAAAGAAGAGGTGAGAAACTCACAGCGGCGCCATTCCATTGACGAGACATTCTTCTAGAGCTTGTGAGTTATGCAGTGCACAATGATCTGAGATTTTTCGATCCTTTTATACTAGCTTCGCACGATTTCATGACGAACAAGGCTGTGTAATCTTAAAGCATTTTCACCACATAAATGACGTTGATGCTTGCCAAATCGTGGTGCTATAACGGATAATGTGTCCAAGGCTGAATACACTTTCATTTGTGTGCAGTAGATGGATGACAAAATACTATAGATCATCTCTCCAACACATCAAACCGTTCCGTCATGTCCGTCCAGTCAATGACCACTTTTTCTACCGATGGGCATGTGCGCTTCACCTGTTTCAGGAAGTGTAAACGGCGTCTATCGTCCCAATACGTAAAATGCATCCCCAAATCCTTCACATCAGGAAAGGCTCTGTTGATCCACGAAGCAAGGACCTGCGGTAAGTTTTCTGTTTTTGTACTGCCCAACCAGAAATAAATGTCTAACGTGGTCACACTTGAGAGAGAAGCGACTCTGGCTTGGTTATTCGACTGCTGGAAAATCGCAGTACTACTTCCTCCGGTGTGGATTGCAACCTTGGAGATGATTCTTTGCCTGTTCGACAAAACCTCCAAGGCCTTTTCAAGCAGAGATTTGTCGGGAAAATACAATGCGATGTCCTGCACGGAGGGAAGTGATGTTTTAGATGCGAATAGAAATGGTACAAGGCTGGAGGAGACGTGAAGCACGACCATGGACTGCAAGACATCGTGATCCTCGAACGACTTCAGATTCGGATTTTGGGGAGACATAGAAGTCCTGCTCATGTCCAATAAGGTTATAGAAGGGTGGCGACGGAAAAATGACTGCAAGGCATCCCTGTCTTTCGCAAGAAGACTCGCGTCTTCAGAATCGAAACCAAAGTTGGAGAGATGTCTTAATTGGAGCTTTGGGAGAAACTGGTCCAGGTAACGAATGTAGGGGATGCGCAATTTCGTGACATGGCTCTGATTCAATGAATTGGTAATCCAGCGATCAAAAGGCCTTGCGAAAAAATATTTTCCAAAGCGAACATCATCGAGAGTGGTGAGCGGGGATGCTTTGATTGGTTTGAGGCTGGTTGTCGACAGGCCCGGGAGTTGGCGAACATTGAGAAGAAGAGCTTGGCATTTTCTCTGGGAGAGCTGGTGAAACAGTTGACAGATGAGGTCGTTGACCCTTGAAGAATAGCTCCAGAACGAGGTGAGAGAGATGTCGATTTGAAAAGAGCTTAAGATGGTTCTTTTCGGGATTCTGCGTAGTATGCTAAGCACATGGACCAGTTCCAGAGAGCCGATACTACAAAACATGTAGCTGGCACCATCTAGACAACCGAGTACAGATAGAAGTGCACGACGTAGAATATCGAAACTCGGTCTGCTATGATGTCCAATACTGACGCCTCTTGAATCGGTATCGAAAGAGGTCCTAGATTTGAGAAAGTGGAATCCAACCACAGAGTTCAGTCTTTTATTGGTGGCGATGAGCGAGAGGACATCTCTGTCGGAGAGTATCTCGTCAACTATCATGCATATGACTTCGTTTGGGAGAGAGAGTATCGGCACGACAACCCCTCTGGTTTCGTTCGGGTCTGTGGTTATTGACGGCGTTGCGGCTCTTCTGGCCCTTTTCCCTAGAGGCATGTCAATCATTGAGGGATTCGGACAAGTAGATACACAACTACTGTTGGAAAAAGTGGAAATAGCAGTATGGGGTAGTCTTCGACTCTGGCTCCCTAGTGATAAGTGATAAGAAAGAAGCTAAAATTCTGAAGACAAATAATTTACTGGTAACGGCACCTGTGGCAGACTTGGACTGATTACCTGTAATAATCAAAGTGTTTGTTAGCAATGCACTAGAGAGGCGATAAAACACTCAACGGGTTTGCACTGGCATGGTGGTTAAACAAAAAGGAGCTTTTCTAGCACGTGCCGGCACTTCGCTAGATTAAAGCACCCGCCCCCAGCTCGAGGCCTTGGATACAAACTCTTTTGTGCAACGTGCAGGTGCTGTACCAGAACTGAACTCGTTTACCATTAGCAACAGACAACCAGATAACAACTCACAAGTTGACCGATCCTTCACCGACGCCGCTTGCGTGACCTTCAAAGTTAAGCGAGCGCGTCCGAATCGATTCTCAGGCTGACTCACAAAAGTACAACTTTAAACTTACCACCATCTTCATGTCTTCCCCCAAACTCACGGATTTCAAAGTGCTCGTATTCGATACCTACGGGACACTCGCGGTACAGTGTTTCCTGCATCATGACGTCATTCATAGTGCTCAATCTTCAGTAGGATTGGGAGACAGGAATCTACAATGCTATGAAACCTCTGCTATCCAAATATCCTGCATCCGCTTCTTGGAGTCGTGATGATGCACTCAAAGCGTTCACAGCGGTAGAACTAGACCTGCAAGCCAGACAGCCAGATCTGCTATACGCCGATCTCCTGGCAAAATCGCACGAGGTGCTGGAAGAGAGATTACGAGCTGCGTCGGGAAAAGAAGTGAAAAGTACGACTCTTGAAGGAGATCCTGCTACAGCTCCTGCTTCATCCTCAGATGCATCTACATCAGCCGGTACCCCATCCATCGCTGATCATCATGTTGCTTTTGGCCAGTCAGTCAAAGATTGGCCCATATTTCCCGACAGTCCAGCAGCCTTGCAGGTTCTTTCCAAATATTACAAACTTGCGGTTCTTTCCAACGTCGATCGGACGTCATATGGACATACCCTCGCCAAACTTTCCGAAGGCGAATCTAACTCCTACGACCCGAAGATATACACGGCGCCTCCAGCTAGTCCAGGGGAATTCTGGTTCCCTCGACACAATCAGCCCGACTCGAAATCTCCTTTCACCCTTATTGTCACCGCGCAGGATGTCAAATCGTATAAACCAGCCCATCATGGATTCAATGTCGCCCTAGATCTGATTCAGAAGCATCCCGATCTGCTCAATGACCCAGAAGGGAAGGAGCTGAAGGCGAAGGAGAAAGTGTTATGGGTTGCGCAAAGCGTCACTCATGATATTGTTCCAGCGAAGGAGCTCGGATTGGAAACAGTATGGATTAATCGGGCAGGTGCGAGCATGGGTGGTGTTGAACAAGGATCAACAATCAAACCGACTTGGGTGTTTAGTACCCTGGGTGAAATGGCCGAAGCAGTCGAGAAGGAATAGCGGGATTGTAGCCAGTAAACGGAAAGTGTAAAATGTAAATGTAGTCGTTATCTTATCGACACAAACACGTCACGTCGTTGCCCGCGGCACCTAAAATTTCTGTGCTGTACTTCCAAGATGCCGCCCCAAATACCGCCTCTTATCTCTGGAAGTCCAACGAGAAACCTTATTCTGCTGGTCACCTGAACCATGTATAACTTGGACTGTTTCGGACGCTGATAAACGCAAAGCTACTCTATATTCCAACGATATGCCCGGTGCTCTTCTCTCTGCTCTACCCACCATCGATTTTGCTAACTTTGGGGATGGAACGTCAGAGGTGTGTAATTTGGCAGAATCGTATCGACTTATACTGACCACTGGCGACAGGAAGCACGCGAAATCGGCCAAAAGTTCTTTGCTGCATGTCGTGATGTAGGGTTTGCATATCTTATTAACACTGGCATACCTCAAGACAATGTAGACGAGATGTTTGTTTGGGTGAGTAGACAGTTACTTGGCAGTTCAAAGGCACTGACAGGCTTCGTGTCGCGTACATAGTCTGCCAAATTCTTCAGGCTCCCTATGCAAACCAAGATGAAAGCACCTCATCCTCCCGAAGGTTCGAAGCACCGCGGTTACAGTGGTGTGAGTCTGCCAGTGACTGCTTCAAACTCTTTTTACCATACTCATGTCAATGTCAGATTGGAGTCGAACAAGTCTCCCAGATGGTTTTTGACCCTACTGAACTCGCTGCTATCCGCGCCAAGTCTCCGGACTTCAAGGAATCCTTCGATATCGGCTCGCCAACCTCCCCTTCCGTTGAGAATATCTGGATCCCAGACGAGGACCTACCTGGGTTCAAGGCCTACTGTATGCAATTCTTCGAGATCTGCAAAGCATTCGAAATGAACAAGCTTCTCCCTGCATTGGCTATCGGGTTGGGGTTGGAAAGAGACTTTTTCGCCGAATATCATTCGCTGGGCGACAACCAGTTGCGGTTGCTGCATTACCCAGAAGCGGAAGCAGAGGTGTTTGAGAGTGGAAAGAAGGGCAGGATTGGGGCTCATACGGTGAGTAGGCAAGCCAGTTGCTTCAAGTCTTTGTCAGTGACGTAGGGACAGGACTTTTCCACTGGGACCCTTCTCTTCCAAGATGACTGTGGTGGACTGGAAGTCGAGTCGCCTCACCAGCCTGGCGTATTCATCCCGGCACCGCCTGTTCCTGGGGCAATAGTCTTTAACATTGGTGACTTTCTTATGCGTTGGTCAAATGGTATGTTATTCCTCTTGTTCGATATGTACGCGCGCACACTGACAGCTCGATAACGTAGACACGCTCAAATCAACTCTCCACCGTGTTCGTGCACCTCCTCGAAAAGAGGGTGACAGTGGAATGACCAGAGAACGTTTCTCGATTCCTTATGTACGTGGACTGTTGGTTGTCTTCAGAAAGCTCTTGTCTAATCCCTTTTCAGTTTATGTCTGCCAATAAGGAAATGATCATCGACTGTCTCCCCGGATGCTATGGTCCTGATAAGCCGAAGAAATATGAGCCAATCAACGCTGGAGAGTACGTGAATATGAGATTAAATGCTACCTATTAGGTTACCTCTGCGGAACGTTGGGATTGAGTATGGAGGACTTGTACAAGTTGTATCGTATGTGTGTGTTTATAGTCACAATGTGTACCTCGACCTCTACAGGGATACTTCCGTTTTCTGACGGCGCCAAGTTTAAGATAGATTCCAGTTTTATTCATATGGGTATGGAAATACAGGGTATTCATTGATTGGTAGCAAGGTAAACTCTTCGCAACTCGCGAACGTCTCCAGGCTCGTCGCAGATAGGACATGCTTGAGTATACTTGAGAGCGCCAACTATACAGCCTGCGCAGAAAATATGTCCACAAGCCGTCGTACAAACCGTCTCCGGCTTTGATTCCAAACACATGGGACAAGTAAAGCAATGAGCGACATGACTTTGATCTTGATCCTCATCGTCCTCATCAGTGTCAGACTCGCATCCAAATTCAAAAGGCGGGTCAGCCAAGTCCTCCATGTCTTCAAAATCAAACTCGTCTTCGTTCTCCCAGTCTCCGATTTCTTCTTCGACTTCCCTGAGCATTTGTTCTTTATATGAAGTGTCGGCACCGTCAGGGTATAGATCGAGGCCGCGTTCGTCTTCCCATCCTTCATGCTCTTCAAATTCTTGGTCCTCGTCTTCATCAAACTCGTCGTCGCTGTCGTCTCGATGGATAGCAGCAGTATCGAGGTGGACTTGGAGACCACCACTTGTGTGGAAATCCCTGTCGCAGTCGCGACAGTAGTAGTGATGAGGTGCAAGGACTTTATGCTATGGACACGATGGTTCGTGAGTATTGAGAACGAGTCTCCGCAAAAGCAGGGCTACTTACGTTGCGAAGAGTGTTCATATTCAAAAAGCGACGGTCGCATACAGAGCATTGAGGGTGCTCGAGCGAGTCTTGAATATGTTTGGACCGGAGATCATGGTCCTGGAAGTACAGATCGCAGATGGCGCAATATGAGTGGAAACCCAGTTCGGACATGATGATATCGTATAGTTGACAGTGGGGCTTTAAGGATGTGATGCGAGGAGCTGATATCAAGATGATAAGGGTGGAAGTTGGGATACCAGCAGAGTAGGCCAGGTTTTTATCCTACTGTGTCGAGGGGCTGTCTTATTGGCCCCACCGGAAGTTCAGCCCTCCGGTGTATAGCCTAAAGCCCCTTGAATTTCCGAATTTCCGCTAGTCTCCTATCGACTTATAAACCCTCGGACCCGGACTTTTTTTAGGAAAGGAGTACTTTGCACAGATGTAGGTACCAAATTTATAGGTCAAAGTTATCAGCAAATGATAGCCAATCTCGAAGAGACAGAGCCCTAAAATATGGATTACCTCCATTCTCAAAATTCGGAAGAATGAGTAAATAGGGGTCACGCCCAAGACTCCACACTACAGGGTGAACGCAGGAACAGAAAAAAAGACGGCAGTAGTAAAAACAGTAGTATACATCGAGTACACACATAGCTTAACGGAAACACAAAAATCTCAGTATTACATGTAATTCAAACAAGATTGTCATTGTGTTTCTCCTCAACAGAACCCGTATCACTATCGCCAATGCTTTCCTTCTCCCCAAATTTCATGTTTTCGTCGTGATGTCCACTTCCAAGGCCCACGCCTGGGGGCGGCGAAACCTTGCAGATCAGCCAAAAAGTGGCAAGCGATACAGATAGTCCTACAAAGAATGCAATGTTGAAAGTGCGTACCCAAGAGTTGTAGGTCTCTGGGTTTCTAATCGACATGATAAACCCAGGCATTGTGGGGAAAACGCCGATCGCCCAAGCGACTAGCGCGCGCCAGTGGAATCCATGAGAGTACCAGTAGATAGAAGACGAATTTCCAACGTAAAGGTCGGGCAAAGAGATGATACAGCGGCGAACCAGGAGGTAGTCTGCGAGCATGATTCCGGTAAAGGGGGCAAGGAAGATTCCAAAGCCAGACAGCACTGTCAAAAACGTAGACGCATTGGACAAGTACTGCCATGGATTGGAGAGAATACCGGCAGCGGCCAGGATGTAGGCGCCTCTGCGGATGTTAAGGTATTTGGGTTGTAACCCACTGTGGATGTGAATCAGTACATGTACAAAGTCGGAGACAACTGAAACGCACGCCATATCCATACCGGCACTGACCGAATTCAGGACGATACTGATTCCTAACTGCGCGCAGACACATCCGAGACCAGCGAAAAACACGCCAGCACGAGCTAGCACGGGTGAATCAGCATCCAAGCAGCCTTTTGGCCAGTAAGAAAAGTACCAACCTCTCGGAGATCCATCATAGAAATCTTGAATTTTCCCTAAAAGTACGAATGGCTGCCAAACAACTTCGCCAATGATCTGGTCCGCACAAGACGTGACAATGATACCAATGACTCCAGTTACAATAATAGTTACTGGAGCTGCGATGATTTGAGATAGGGTCGGGGCATCTGATGTGAGGTGAGCGGAATCCCGAAAGAAACCTAGACGGAACAGCGACTTACAGGGTCGATTAGCATACCTCGTCCAGTCACTTTGCCCAAGCGTTCCACCACCCCAAGCACCGAGAATAGAAGTGATACCAAACATCATAGACCATCCAATACTTCCATGAACGGGTTTCCCGGGCTGATCAAATAATGGGCCGACACCATGAACGTTGGAGACTGCCCATGCGAGTAATCCAATGAGGCTATAGATGATCACGTCAGATGCCTGGCTTCACAATTACAACCGTACTCACGTTCCACCAAAGAGAATGGAAGAAATGATGAAAGGCTTCTGAAGTCGCTCGGGAGGGATGGCCATAATGGCGATGAAGAAAATATAATAAATACTGCACACACATCAGCAGACTTTCTGAGAAACAAGTCGGTACGCACAGCATCCCAATGAGGTCTTTGGTGAAAAGAACTCCGCCAGCGAGGGTTTGATCCCTGTGTTACAGATAAAAGTTTGAGATCACCTGCAAGCTCTAATGCAACGCAAAATCTCACGTACATATGAGCGAGACTGGTGAATATTGAGCCTAGTGTTACCTACGCGAACCATGGATAAGAACGCGAACAAGACCAAGCATCAAAGCTTACCGTTACAGCTGATGATCCCAATTAGACCGACTCCGTATCTGAGGAAATGACGTGACATACCTTGCCCGCCCCAATATGCTTGCAGACCATCCCAGCTGTGTCGAAGCGGAGTCAATGAAAGAAGAGTGTTATGCACGTATGACGCACAAAATAGTGGTGAAAGTCCGTATGATGACGGGAAAATAAGCGCCTCTGGTATCGCGTCCTTATTAGCACGGTTCTGATCATTTTGAATAGAACGAATACTCACCGCATACCCCACGTAAACCTAGACGCTACAGTAAACCCGATATGGTGTCTGTCATTTGTGCGACATGATCAGTATGCTGAGCGCAAAACACTCTGTTCACATAACTTACCTTTCCCCCATCCAACCACAAGCGACAGACAGAATACCCGCACAAATTGCTCCGATCACCAAAGCACCTATAGCCTGCTGCGGCGTGAGCCCATACGCAAGAAGAGTGGAACCGGTCGTGTATGCGCTGATACACATGCCAGAAATGCACCAGTAGATGCAGTAGGACCAAATCTTGTAGGTTCGACGGTCTGCAGGCATTGGGATAAGATCTCGGTTTGTCCAGTGCTGGAAGATACCGTCAGCTATGTTAAACATTATGAAACGATAACGCACATCGTTCTTGTACTGAGCATCAGGATCCACGGGCACCTCGATGCGGTTGAGGAACCTTCGGGAAAATGAGGGGTTCGTCATCGTATTGCACTTTGTCCTGGCACAATAATGGCTTCGACGATGGCTCGCTGACTGGCTGAATGTAAATCAGGGACAGGGTAGCGTGTAATCTTGCCTGCCAGACATATACACGTCGGTTGTAGCTGAAAGCAGAAATTCGCAATTGTGATATGGGATAAGAAAAGTAGATAAGAGCCCAAGCTAAGGACGGCGCATGACCGAAACGAATCAGCACGGGGATTCATTCCGTTGAATCCTATCACTGCAAGTGAGGAGCAAAACCCATTCCGAGATTGAATCATTGATGGGTTGTGGTCACGCTCCGGCGGAGTTTGAAATCAGAGCGTAGAGCACAACACCGTTAGTTGCCCCAACTTAATCTCGACTGTTTCTCACGAAAACGACCACAATTCAGATAAGAGGTAGGCATAATGGGAGGTCCATCCAGTAAATTCGGTCCGCAATAGCAAGCACGCTTAGCCTAGCCGCTCTTATCAACAGTGAAGCTCACGAGTCACGACTCAAAGCCGAGAGTTGTTGGATTTGACACAGAGGCAAATCTGATTGGCTGGGAAAGCGACATTTCATTTCTAGTATCTTTGGCATTTTCCAAAGCGACTTTGAGAATGATAAGAGTTGGATATAAAGCCTGAAATTTTGATCAGAATATCAGAAGAATTGAAAACAGGCCAAATTGTTATGAATCTCACGGATATACTGGGCAACGCCTGGAAAAAGGTTTGGAAATTTTCACTATCAGTTCCTTTCGTTATTGAGGTTAACGAGTAGGCAATCTTATTTCAAAATCTATGAGCAGACAGAGAATAACGATCTCAGCATATGCGTACCCAAGTAAAGCAGTAGACAAATCCAGACTCGACTGCAAACCATAAAATATTTGCAACCTTTGATTTGGGGCTGCTGAGGCGTAGAGTTTCTCTAAGATCTTGCTGATGAAGCCTATACCACTCAGCAAAGTCAGAATCTGGATATCATTAGCGAAAATCACTTGCCATGCCCTGTATCCAAAAAGTACAGTTGCAGCAAAATTTGTGATAAATAGAGGTACAGCCATCTTTAGTATTTCGGTTGGTGCTCCAGTGTCATTATAGGATTTTTGGAATGCGACCACTGCATCCGTAGCATCGATCGAAGTCCCCACTAGAGGTTGAGAAATCAGCAATAACTTGAGAAAGAAATGTAAATCGGAAGCAAACATACCGACTGTACCAAGCATGCAGATGATCAGTATAACTCTGACCATAGATTTCTGCGGGAATAGTATCCATACCCTCCAGACTATGATTCCGTCGCTGAGAAGGAACTGGAATTCAAGTCAGTATTCATTCAGATAACAATAATATTAATCAATACATTTAGCCTATCAAGGGTATTCATAGCAATCCTGATTTTCACTACCACTGGCACAATTTCTTGAGTAGGGGGGTCCTTGCTATACAATGGGATTTGGACCAAAACAAATTTTGCGGACAAAATCTGGGAAGAGGTAGATATACCCAACATGAGTAGTGTAATAAATAAAATTGCCAGCTTAGCCCTCGACTTCGCGTTTTTATTGAGGGCGGTTCTAGTTCATTTTAAAGTTAGAGGAGTGTCAGTTCCAATTTTTGATTTAATGGCAGAGTACTCACATAGATAGGAAAATGGCGATCGCAGAAAATGTAGCGCAAAATCCGTAAAAGAGAAAACCGATTGCAAGCTCCTTAAGGCACCAGTTTAGACATAAGAGGTCGTAATCCGACAGGGGGCCAGAGGGCTGCTGCAAAGACATCTGGACTTCCGGGGAGATACTTCCGTATTTATGCGATTTCCAAGAGTATAGCAGATTGCATTTTTCAACCCGACTATGATAAAGGTAGAATAATCATGAATGATAGCACCGCTTCGGTGAAGATCCGAAGCTTGAATTGAAGCACATAATTTAGGGATTTCGGTCCGACCAAATGCTTCAGTGTAAGTTTTAAGACAAATCGCCGCAGCATCAAAATTACATATGTGCTTGAACAAGTTTATACACGGTTTGCATAGGAAAATTCCCAGGGACTGTCATGATCATCCAAAATGTTTGTGGCTTGACGAGCGCAATGATGATTCTCTGCAATGGAGTTTTACTGCGTCGACATCTCGTCCTAGTCTGACTCTTCAATAAGTGTCAACCGGGATATCTAATAAGCGAATGGGTCAAAAATATGTTATGTTTTTGGTGATCTCTTCAAGTTATACAACTATATAATTCTCAATAATGAGTACAGAATGGGCATATTGTCCTAAAGATCGGGCATGAAACTCCGAAGATATTTCATTTTGTCCCGCTCGGGTTCCTAATATATCGATAACGTTTGATTGATGGCTAGTTGAATCCAGTGACTAGAAGAATGAGCAGAGTCTTGAATGTAGGTCGGCACAACATTGTACCTGAATTCTACACATGATTGTGAATATTTTTAAGAAGAGTGATGCACATTTAGTTACTAACAATTATGTATTTGATGGCTAGTTGCTGCACCGAACCATACATTGAGACTAAAAGAACGAATTAAGTCTTGGGTGTAAATCAGCACATTGTCCCTGAAGA
The DNA here is from genome assembly GCA_037954225.1 of Stygiomarasmius scandens. Classification (NCBI taxonomy): domain Eukaryota; kingdom Fungi; phylum Basidiomycota; class Agaricomycetes; order Agaricales; family Campanellaceae; genus Stygiomarasmius; species Stygiomarasmius scandens. Next base: position 387,863 of record JBANRG010000041.1, on the reverse strand, counting down.
GAGGTGCCCATTTCGGTGGCATCCCTACAATTACACATAACATTGTCATCAGACATAAATCGGGAATCGAGCCCGAGCCACCTGCTTGGAAGGCAAGCATGATAACTACCCCAACGACGCTTTGAGTTCAAGACATTTATAGGCGCAGAAAGAAGCTCAAGGCACTTTCTTATGTGCTTACGTATACAAACCCGAGGGATGTAATTTATAGGATATAAAAAAATAAGTCAAGCATCTGCAGAGTGGAGTACTTCAGAGCAAGCATCGTGTTTCCATCTCTTAGACTCTCTCTACATGCCCGATATTTGATAATGAAAATGTAAATTCAAAAGTAGTCCATCCAGTGGATTCTGACCAATATAAATATTACCCTTACCCTGATTAGAAACCTGGGTTGGGGGTTGGGTAGGGCCAGATTTTGACAGAGAAATGGCTGGATCAAATGCTTTCCACAGCTCTGCAGGTCGGAAAAAGTTCAAATTGTACCCGTCTCCTACTAAAATTGACTTTTGGGTTGGACCATTCTGGCTTCTGATCGGGGATGAAGTTTATGCCTGAGGGCCAAAGGAAACATCGCTCGCCAGATCTGGTACAGAAGCAAATGTGATTGACTGGGAAAGTGTGTCATCTCTTGCATCTTTGGCATTTTCTGAAGCAACCTTGAGAACAATAAGAGTTGGATACAAAGCCTGAAAATTTAACCAGGATGTCAGAGAAACCAAATTGAAAAAGAATCAAATCATATTGATCTCACTGATATACTGGGCATCCCCAAGGAAAATGCCCGAAAAGAACCACTAGCTGTTCCTTTCACTATTGTAGTTAGCGAGTATGCAACCTCATTTCAACCCCAGTGAAAACTAACACTGCGAAAATCTGCAAAAAAGGGCTCATTTTCTGAAATCTGGAATGTATGTATACATATATGGGAACGCTTGAGCTTTAGCCGTCGGTAATTCTCAGAAAAACACGTCACCGCATCATTCTTCCGCAATATAATTCTCAGAATTTCGCAGATAATGAGCCCTTTTTGCAGATTTTTGCAGTGTTAGTTTTCACTGGGTTTCAACACTCATAAGCAGATAGACGATGTAATTTCAGTCACTATATACATACCCAGATAATGCAATAAACAAAGCCTGATTCAACTGCAAACCATAAGATTTTTGAGACTTTTGATGTAGGACTGCTGAAGGATAGATTCCTTCTAATATTTCGCTGATGAACCCTATATACCACCCAACGAAATCAGGATCTGGGATTCATAAAAATATCTAGCTTAAATCCACTTGCCATGCCTTGCACCCGAAAAGTATAGTTGTAACAAGATTTGTGGTGAATAGAGGTATTGTCATCTTCAGTAAGTATATCAATTGGTATTCCAGTGTCATATCCATGAGATGTGATCACCGTATCACTGGTATTGATTGAAACTCCAACTACCCTCCAGACCACAATTCCGTCACTGAGGAGGTACTGAAACTCAGATCAGTATTTTTTCAGAGGTGACAACGGTCGATCCGTACGTTTAATCTATGAAGGACGTCAGAAACAATCTGAATTTTCAACACCATCTTATTGCCAGATAAACTCTTGCTAAGCCACCAGTTTAGACATAAGAGGCGATAATCTGATAGGGGGCCAGAGTGCTGCTGCAAAGACGTGTGGGCTTTCAGGGAGATGGTTTTGTATTTATATGATCTCTAAGAATATAACAGATCACATTTTTTATTCTGAGTAACGATAAAGGCAGAATAATGAATGATAGCACCCCTTTGGCGGAGATCCGAAGTTTGAACTGAAGCACATAATTTAGGGATCGGTCCGGATGAATGCTTCAGTTCAAGTATAAGACGGATTGTCCCAGCATCAAAAATTACAAATGTCTTTGTTACGTGCTTTAATAAGTTTATGGGAGGTTTTTATAGAGAAATTTCCAGGTACCATCACGATTAACATCCAGAATGTTTGTGTGGCGTGATACCCAAGAAGTGATGACTCTTTATAGTGGAGCTTTACTGCGTCGACATCTCCCTGACTCTTCAACAGATGGAAACCAAGGCAAGTTAACGAGACAAAACAATGATTTTAGATACTCTCCACTGCTTGAAGTTAAGTTATATCAATCTGTTGTTTTCAGTCATTAGTACACAACGAGCATATTGCTCGAAGTTCGGTCGCATGTCTCGGGTCCTGTCTGTTGCTGATATATATTATTGATGCATACTTAGTTAACAGTTAGTTGATGGCTGGTCGCTACAATCATACAGTTGAGACTAAAAGAACGAGTTGAGCCTTGAAGCTTGAATTAAATCGCGCGAATTTTATTCCTACCAGAGAGGCACTTATTCCGGGGGCTCCCTACAGTTGCACATTGTCATCGGAGATAGATAAGTCAAAAACCGATACTGGGGTCGGGTTCAGACTGAGAAAAAAACAGCTTTCAGGTATCAATAACAACAGCATAACCCCTCAATCATACACCGTTCGGGAATCGAACCCGAGCCGCTTGCTTGGAAGGCAAGCATGATAACCACTTCACCAACGGTGTGCTTACGATATCTATAGCTCTCGTATAAATGTTTCTCTTGACAGTAGATGGCACAGGTCTCAATTGCCGCAGACATATTACATTCTCTATGTATGTATGCTTTCATGTTCACCACACCTGACCAGTGACAGGCCCCTTGGGTATAGGTACGGCCGCCGACATAACAAACTTAAACAAAGTTGGAGACCCGAACAACTCAAGCTAGCACACACACAGATCCCTCAGAGTACACCGGAATGAAGAAATAGAGTAGGAAAAGAAAAGAGATCTTTGCGTATAAATAGATACACAAATTGTTCGTTGTGAATTGTCTGCCTGCTGTTTGTTTGTCATGGTGGTGTCATGTGTGATCCGTAAAAAGAGAGATGAAAAGAAGAGAGGCGTAAGGCGTACAACGGTGAGGTGGAATGTAGTAAGTAGGGTAAGGGAAGGATGGACAGACTAGCGATAAAATTATTTAGAGAGGATAAGGAGTACAAGTACGAGGAAGGGCAGCCGCGTAAAAGTAAACATAACAGACGTAGAGGAATTGGTATGAGGCGGAGAAGGAAAGAATGAACAGGGTAGGTAGGTGTCCGTGGCTGTAGAGAGCGTCGGGAAAAGGGAGGGTGAGAGAGAAAAGTTTTTCTTTTTTATTCTGGTCGTCCACGCTCCGGTCCTATACCTATACCACATCATCGCTATTCCTTCTTTGCGCAAAAAAAGCCTTGTTTTCGTTCCATCTCGTACATCAGTCATAGTCCACCCTCACCCTACCACAACACCCTCTACACCGTCGACAAACACAATTGACCACTTGTCGCACTCTACACTCCCAGTCCCACTACGAGCCAGACGGACAAATCCAGACCACAGGTAATTACACACACGAAACAACCCAACAACATCCAACGCTTTCATTCAATCAATAAGAAAAGAGACAGAAAAGGTAGGGAAAAAAGGTAGTAAAAGGAATATAGCAAAAAATAATACACAGCCTGAGAACCCGAAATGGGAGTAAAAGACGTAAAGTAAGAAGGCAACACGACCCTTGACGGACATGAGAAAAGAGGGTAGGGTAGCTAGCGCGGTGGAAGGAAGGTGGAGCCAGTGCGGGACTAAGGAAAGACGGTGACAAAACGAACGAAAGAACCCTTTCTTGAATGATACTGATGTGCGTCTTGACGCACATCAGGTCATATCCGCCAGAACGACTCGGAGAGCTGCCGTTCTGGGGTCTAGAGGTCAAGGGTTTGGCTCGCTCAGCCCATCTTGTTGTCCTTCTTCTTTTGCTTGCGAGGCGGTGTCACAGGTCGACCCATGTTCATTCCTCCATAGGGATACTTGTTCTTCTTCTCTGCGGGCTTGAGAATCTGCATAGACAAAGTTAGAAGTTCTCTATGGACAAGAGTGACGCAACAGGGACAACGTACCTGGAAGGAACACAAAAGTGTTTCGTCAACGCTCATCATTGCCCCAGCGTTGTCAAACTCTCCACAGTAATTGGGTGCCGAAAATAGCGTCACTAAATGCCGTTTTGCAAAGAACTCGTATCCGTCCTCGACGACCTACGTGGCACAAAGATAATATACGACGTCGGTGAGCATATTTGATTGTCGGTAGTTAAAGTAGACGCACCTGATGAGCCCTACAGATCAGGTCCATATCGTGTTTTTGTAAGAACCTCGACACCACATCCGGCCCAAACGTAAATGACACTCCTCTATCGTTCTCTGACCAACCGGTGATGTCCTTGTCGGGGTCTGACCACAAAAGGTCACAGAGAAGCCCTAAAGAGCCGGACAGGATTAGAATGGTTAAACTTTATCGGAATGAAAAAAACGCTCGATCAACTCACCGGTATCCGGAACATCAGTAGGCCTCATTACTCTCCGTATTTGTTCCATGGACTGCAGATCTGGACTCAAGCCTCCGTGCATCGTAAAGATCTTCTCGTCAATGATCGCTGCAATGGGCAAGCAGTTGAAACAGTCGGTAAAAGTTTTCCACAACTTGATGTTGTATCGACGTTTGCCTATACATTTCAGGGGGTTTCAGCGGGCAAAGCCAAGCACAGAGTCAGACCTACGCACATTCGTCATAGAAGCCGTATATTCTGTTAATACTTGCGCACTCGTGGTTACCGCGCAAGACAAAAAAGTTTTCGGGGTACTTGATCTTGTAGGCAAGCAGTAGACAGATGGTTTCTAAGGATTGCTTTCCTCGGTCCACATAATCGCCGAGGAAGAGATAGTTTGCTTCTGGAGGAAAGCCGCCATACTCGAAGAGTCGTAAAAGGTCGTAATATTGACCATGGATATCGCCTGTATAGGCTATGAGTCATAACTGGATGACAAAACAAGGCATTCCCACCACTGACCGCAAATTTTAATGGGCGCCTCGAGCTCGAGCAGGATGGGTTGGTTGATGAAAATTTCTCGAGCCTTGGTACATAAGTACTTGATCTCATATTCTTGGAGCTGGACGGGCTTGCCGGGTCGATTACCTCGAACTGTGAACAGCGTGAAAGACGGTCAGCAAAACGTTTGTGATGAAAGAGAAGTCAACGCTAGGGAAGAAGAGAAGATGGAAGGTCGTGGAAGGACAAAGAAGAGCGGTCTCATGACGATAGCTGTGGTGCCCAGATGTCCGCCTTTAATCAACCGCCCACCGCCCTTTGTCACTGACCAAGTCCCTATCTACCGCAGCCTAGCATCCATCTCGACTTCTCAGCAGCCCTACTCAAGCCCGAAAAGCGCCTGAAAAAAGGTGTTGTGCCAGCTCACCTTCCAACAGTCTGTCGATGACCGAGTCGAGATCGATCTCTGTCGCAGAGTCCGCCATGGTTTGGTCCGTCTACAAGGGCTTCTAGAGGATGTACAGGTGCCCTGGAGCGAAGTTTGAGGGGTTTTGGAGGGGGGTTTGGGTGACTGAAAGGGAGAAAAAAAGAAGGATTTGTGGGTTACAGCTCGAGCAAAGACAGGGACCTTTTTTGACCTTTGAACTGGGAGGGGTGAAAGGGCAATTTTAAGGCCAGCAAGCTTTCAATAATGCAGCCGGCTGTCGAAGTCGTTGAGGACGAGGAGGAGGAGAAGAAATCGATTGAGGTGGACGTTGAAGATAACAGTTGTTGATGCCCGGCTGCCATTTTCGGCCTCCCCTCGGACCAAATCGTCGCGTGGGAACTTTTTGCCATCGTGTCATCCACTCAAAAATTTTAGTACTACCGCTACATACAGAGAATTATTATAGTTTACATATAGCAATGGAGAATAGTACTAGACAGTCCTGTATCTGAGAAAAAATACTAGCGAAAAAGAAGGAAAACATGTTGCAATTATAGTCTTTCGACGGATGGCAACCCGACTGATCTACACAGCATCGACGCATCTCATCCGGCTGCTGCAGTGCTATTGTTGTCCGCAGCTACATTATCGCCCGTTCCGGTAGTCGTTTCCGTTCTTCTAGGGCGTCTCCGACGCCGCCTGCACGAGAAGAAAGATTCAGCACATGGTCCAAACTCTGGACCCATAACGACACGCACCTAGGAAACATGGGTCCACGAGGCATAGGCCTCAAATCCAGATCCAACGCCACGTTTGTAGCAGCATGCAAACCCTAGACACCAGAATGCACAGTTAGCGCCTCAGCTACAGCTTCTAGTACAGTAGGAGATAACGCACCTCTATCCAGTCTACAACTTCAGTAACATCTCTTGCCTGCAAGAGGAACTGTTCTTGTTCCAGCCGAACTCTGATAACGTTCTTCCGCTTGACATAATCATTACCAAGCCCACTTTCTGCATTCTGCATCGTATAAGCTCTGATTAAATCATTCTTGTCAGGTTCCGCGCACGTCACGCCAGGAGGATAATTGGGCGGTGGTGCACGGGAACTTGCGCGCGACCTGGTCGTACTTGTACTCCTCACCGACGGCGGTGCAGTCTGAGGAGGTGCCAAAAGGGAAGACTGCGACGAAGCCATCGACGCCGAGTTGGGTACGGACAAAGACAAGCTAGGATTAGACATGGCTGGTGTCGAATTTGACGTGGAGCTAATGTCTCCCAGATCCGACGACGACGAAGCTCCAAAAGACGGGCGAGGAATATTGAAAGACGACCTTGGAGCACTACTGGTTCTCGGCGTAGATGGCAAATCGCTCTGCGACCGATGATGTGTCTTGACAGGTTTGAGGAAGCTCGCAAACCTCGACTTGGTTGGCGGAGGGGAGTCGCTATCTGCATTACCGATTCTGTAAGGATCTCTACCTCTCTGCACATCTCTACCGGGACTCTGTTGCGTCGGCGAGCCCTGATTCAGACTCGGATTCAGACTCGGCTGCACCTCTATCCTAGGTGTAGGCGGCAACCTAATCGACGTATGCATCTGCCCTATAGATCCCGATGCTTCACTTTCCAGCTTTTCCCTCCTCACTCTTTCCCGTTCCTCGTCCTTCCTCCTTTGCTCTTCTTCAGTCAGAGGCCCAGTCGCCCCACTGACCGTAACAGTCCCATTCGCAGCCGTCCCTCCACCAATACCCTGCCCAACACTTACGTCCCCAACTCCTACCTTCCTTTCCCACCAATCAGCTACTTTGCCTTGGCCGGAAAGCTCTGGTGGGCATCGATACACCCTAAACACCGTACCCTCCAACTCACATATCACCCTTCTCCATTTCCTGTCCTTTGCCTGGACACCTGGCTTTGTAAACTCCATCTTTCTGGGCATAATCGCCCGAAGATAGATTTCATTCGTATACGGTGGAAGTTTCTCTGTGCCTTCCTCTCCAGTAGGCGCCGAAATGATGTTATTAATAGGCGAATGCGGTGTTGCAGGTGGAGGAGGCGTCGTAGGCGGCATCTCGTACGACCCAGGCGGTAATTGCAAGATCGTATGGTACTTGAGTGGGAAAGCAGGGTAAGGAGGTGGAGGTGAGGATGCAGTAAACGAAGGCATTGAACGACGACGTCGGATTTGTGATGGTGTTGTTGTTAATGAGTTGGTTTCCGTCTCTGGGACATGAGGACGAGCTTGGGCATTAGGTTGATGAATGGGCTCGTGGATCGCAGGCGCAGGTATAGTGATATTCGCTGCAGCAGCTGCTATAGCTGCACCACCTAGCCGTCGAGGTTCTTCCAATATGAGATCGTCCCTATTGGAAGCTATAGGTTGGATTTGCGCAGGCGCAGACGCATTAGGCGTTGTTGTCGTCTTTTCCTTCTCTTTGCCTTTACTATCATTCTCCTTCCTCATCTTTTCAAACTCTTCTTTTAACATTGTTTCCCGACTCTTCTTCTTCCCGAGCCTGATCCACTCCCGGCTCGTCTTCCTCGTCATTTCTTTCACGCCGTCCAAAACACCGTCTTTGCTCGCAGACGTGGCGTCACCACTCGTTTTCGGCCTTGCCGCCGACGCAGTTGACGGTGACACGTTCGTCGTACCGCCCACAGCAAACCCAGGGATATCAAGCATACTCCTCGACGCATGTTTATACAGCCCAGGCTTTCCAGGTACTGGCACAGGCATAGGCGTAGGAGTCATCTGTACTGGTTTGCCCTTGTCTCCCCAAGGTGTCATACCAACACTAGACGGAGTACCGTGGACCGAAAAACGAGCAGAAGGCACCTTGGCCGAGAAGTAATCCTGCTGCTGCACATTCTGCTTCTGTATCGATGACGACGTGGTGTATCTTGGTGTCTTGCTTCCAGAAGGCGTGACACCTCCGGTCTGAGTAGGTGTCTTTGCGGCCCACGAATCCTCCACTGGCTGTACCTCCTTCTCCTTCCCTTTCGCACTCGTCTTCCTCTCAAATATCGACGCCAAATCTATCCTCGACATGTCCACCATAGGAAGCACCAGACTGCCCTTTCTCTGTCTATCTCCTTGCTCCCTATCTTGAGATTCGAACGAATCATCCTCATCACCATCCTCATCATCCTCACCGTCCCCAGCATCATGTTCATGATCGTTATCTTCCTCATCATCAACATCGTCTACATCATCATCATCCGAATCCATATCCATATCATCCTCCTCCCTCCCAGAGACACCTCTCCCAGTCCCAGCCATAGGCAGCGCCGGCATATGTTTCAACCTTGCTCCACTGCCATTACTATTACCCCCACTAGACCCAGACCCTGAAGACCCAGAAGCAAACCCCGAGCTATTCGGACTCGTTCTAGGCCTTCTATACCTCGTACTCGGACTTTCAACCTCGTTTGAATTGGGAGCAGGGTTCAAAGTAGGCAAGTTGAGTAGAGGCAATACCGGCTGTCGAATAATAATCGACGGACTCAGTCTTGCACTAGCTTGACCATCGCCTTCTGCTAGATGCAAACTGAACCGGTGACCGGGGAGAGGAGTCGTTAGACGAGGGATTGTGGGTCTTCTTGTTGGTAAGGAGGACGATAGGGATACTGGAGCAGGGAGGGGGACTGCTTGGGTTTGTCGTGGGGTGATGGCTGATTGGGTTTGGGTTGGGGTTTGTTGTTGCTGCTGGGGAGAAGAGGAGGAAGGAGAAGATTGGGGGATAGGTATGGGTACAGACGGTGTGGGCTCTACTATTGAAGAAAACGAGGTAAATTGGGAAGGAGAGATGGGAGCAGGAGATGTAGCTGGTCTTTTGAGCGGCGGAGGTGAAGGGCGCTGGTCATGTTGAGATTGCCATGGGATAGATCCATGTGTAGGCTGCGGCACTCGTGTAGTAGTAGATGAAGCAGTATTAGATGGAGGAGATTTCGAAGATGAAGGAATGTTAGTATTGGTTGGAGGACTGCTCGTGTGTGATTTTGTAGCATTTTTTGAGGATAATGAAGAAGGGCCAGGCGAGGGTGGCCTCGCCTTGGAAAAAAGAGAACTTTTAGAAGGTGAAGCAGGTCTCGGCGTTTTCGAAGGCAAAGTGCTAGGTTTCGGAGACTGCTCTTTCTCCTTCATCTTCGACTGCGTAATCGTTACAGCAGAGAGCGAAGTCGCAAGTGAAAATGACGACGCTGAAGATGGCACAGAAGCTCCTTCCTTCTTTATCCCAAAAGCCGCTTGACCCATGCTAGAACCCGGTCGTGATACTGTATCGGTTTCAAAGCTCTTGAAGCTTTCAGAAGTCGAAGTAGACGAGTTGACACTGGCTTTGCCCACGGAGTGTACGGATGATGCAGAAGAATGGGACGTGAATGATGGTCTCGATGACCCGGTGCAGGTATCATTGGTAGAATGCGACTGCGATGACGCTGAATACGACGATACAGAGTCGTTTCCACCACTCGTGGCCTTGACATGTGCAGTCTCAGCATCTGCAGAAGCTGGCGAAACAGTTATGTGCGGCGCCTCCATCGTCATAGCCAGCTGGTTCTGATATCGCCGGTTAAAGTCGTCCTGGGATTTGCTGGTCGATCTAGATAGTCCTAGCGAGTGTGGCTTGGCAGTCTGTGAAGAGGAGGACCGGGAAGCCAGCGCTGGTGACTGCGCATGCAAAAACGAGGAACTTCCACCCGAAACTGGTAATCCATCAAATCCAACATTTCTCTCTGCTAATCCAATCTCTGTGCCCACTCCAGACATCAATGGTTTAGTTGCTGATTGTTTCGGCAGATCATCAACTACCGTCTTGGCAGAATGAATGTTGTTGTTGGAGTTTGGGCCGTTGGCAGCTGCTGCCTTGAAACCCACGCGAGCAGGGGAATGCTGTGGGGAAGAACTGGAAGAATATCCTTCTGCCTCAGAGTCCCGACTATCTCTCCGGTCAGGTTCGAGCATATTAGGAATTGTGAGCATTGGTTGGGACATGTATGGCTTCGAGTGTCTGTCAACGTCCATGGAGCGCGTCTGACGCAAATAAGGACTCCCATGCAGGTTCATATGTGAATCATCTTCTGCCTTGCCGCTGCGTGATGCAAGGCGGATTCTGCCGCGAAAATTAGAGACCTTTTGAAGAATTCTGCTAGCCTTGGTCTACAACCGATTTCGTCTTTATTACACGAATTAAACCTGTAAAGATAACGCACCTGAAAAGAAGAACTCCGTGTTTGCATGACAGATTGAGAACGTGGGTAGGGTTCTTCCAAAGCCATGGTGGACATGATAGCAATATTCGTGAGTCGTTATTCCGTCCGTTTAGATTCCTTCCTTCCTTGTTTGACGGTCGTCTAGTAGCGAACAAGAGAACAATATAGGTGGTGTAGTTACCGGAAATAGTCAAGCGTGAAGCATACCACTGGCTTTGCTGGCCAGGAGCTTGTCGTCCACGTCCACAGAGCTGGAGGCAGAAAAATAGCAATGCACGATGTTAGGCTCAAACTTGTATCAATCCCGTGTCGCGCATCTCGATTCAAGGGAAAATATCCCACGTATGACGCATTTCATATTTTGTATTTCTAATCCTTTTGCCTCCCTACTCTGCGTCCCTTGTTCTTCTACGGTTCTTCTCACATAAGGCCTGAAAACCCTGATTTCTCCTCCTCTCTGGCAGCACCCGTCTGGAAAAGATACTCGAGAACCAGGTCGAGAACCCTCATGGACATGCCGGTTTTAGGATCATAATGCCGGTAGCCCGTTCGTCCGATGACGAAAACATATTGTTTTTTCCGATTGGAGTGCTCGACATCATACATGACATTATGTATCCCTTTTGCTTCCCTGTTTCTGGTCCCGCACAAAACGTCTGCACAAGCGCCCTGGATACAAGCTGGTCAAAAAATGAGGCATGCACGAGGATTCCTCGAGGCGCAGCGCCGCCATTTGTTATAATCGTATGTCATCCGTTATTAGCACTCGGCGCCGGTATCGGAAGCGGCAACTTCAAATCCACCAGAAGCACAAGAAATTTCATTTTACTCATCATACCAAACTTGGGTTGAATAATTGACTGTTCCGTCCTACCCTGCACTGCAGCAGTGTGTCCTGTTGGCAGTGAAACTCCTTGTTCAACAAAAGCTGTTCAGCTGAACATAAATGGCCACGAAGCACTTATAAGCAACTAAACCCAAGACCCAAAGCTGTCCTTCATTCTCCAAATCCAAGTCACTAAAGCCCTTCTTATTATCCCTTCGTCCATGTCACTCTGTGCGGTGGAACCACGCCGTGTTAACCATCTACTAATACTTGCGTCCAATCGAGCTCATGTCTCTCAATCAACCAGTACCAGGCTACCAGCTGCCGTTCACACCTGGTCCCATAACACCGATCGGAAATGACCTTGATGCTCATCTAGATCATTCTTCTGTCGCTGATATTTCAAGCTCAGGTCATGATCTCCTGATTAACACAGCACGTAAACGGGCCATTCAAAGAACCTGTATTCAGATGTCTATCTCTGTCTCCAACTCTGGCGCCATCTCACCGACCCCAGAGGCACCCCTCCCGCGTTATAATTAGCCCAGCAATTTCCCTAGGCTCGGTGAGGCTCGGTCATCTTCGCGTCATAAGAGTTCACAAAACGAGACAAGGTGGTTTTCTTTCTATAGCTTTCTACAACTAATAATAACTCAAGCTCAGGTTCCTCACTCTCTGTGACTGTGGTCATCTGGCCAGCGCAGAACTAATTTTATCCCGATGGAATACACGAAACTGCGGTCTACTCCGTTCAACTCCGACTATATATGAGCAGACGATGTCGATATCTGAATTGGTATTGAATGATAGGGATAACTAGAAATACGGAAGAAGCCACCTTTACTCTAGAAGAACGCCGGAACCCCAACGAGTACCACTAATTGGACTGGACCAAGCCTTAACAGGAACTCGATGTGTCCAAGTATGGAGCATGTGGATAAAGAACTCAAGTTCTTACCGCCGGGAAGGAACTTGACCCGAGCCTCCTTATCTTCAAAGCCGGGCTCTGAGTGAGCGAGGAAGCCAAGTTACCTCGCGGCCGCTGGTCTCTTGGCATATACATAAGAGTTGAAGTAACTCGACGTATAATTTGCTCCCCTTTTCTATGGCATCTACTCGGGGACGCACGCATCGATATCACTATGACCTCATTATTCCCTCGAGTTCCGTAGCCGTCCCTTTCAAGTCAAAGCGGCCTATCGCTATTTACAGAATCAAGGTACCAGGGAACCGGTGCGAAGGCCGACTAGATCATACATTACATCCATTTCTGACATATAATCCTTATCTGCCCCACTATGGAAATACAAGTCCTTTTCACAAAATCATGATACAACCGGCGTCATTGGATCCTGTTTATCGTTGAAGAGTATACGAGGCTTACGAACCGTGAATTTGATGACCATTGGACAGAACTTGTATGATGCGCCTCGAGGAAATTCTATGATTCAGGATATAATCATAGATCTGCTCCAGCCGAAGAATATCCTGATGTCCCTATACCCCTTCGTGTGTATAGACTCTCCAGTTAAATGCTTGAGAACGCCTGTCCTGCAGAGTTTTCTTCGACTCAAGACAAGTAATGCGCTCCGAGAGCAACCCCCATTACCGACCTTGCAAGAAAAAGACTGTCGTTTGCTGGGAAATCTTCGTTCCTGATTTGTTCTTCACATTGCTCTTCCACGTCACCTGTCGTCAATAGCGTTTTCTTTCTCGATCTAGATATCTGAAGTATTATTACTTGGTTCCACCTCGTAGTATCAAAATCAATTATTAGTGGCCTTCGTTCCCGGATCTACGTCCGAACGGTGAAATTATCGACGGCAGACAGTCCGTCGCCATGAAATTCTTTGGGTAGGATTTACGCAGGTGACGGGCAGAAATAAAGAATATACATGTTAGAAACGAAGATTTGTCTTACCACACACCTTTTATTCAAGCAGTCATCACAATGACGCCTATGGTCTGCCCATAAAATGCTACCAGTCTTCATTACATTGAGAGCATTCCTGAAAGACATCAATGACGCACAGCCTAACCATGAATAACCTATGAGACAATGTCCATTAAACCACCAGATTTGCGTAACCTGCTTCGCTCCTGCCTTCGATGGGAGGAGGCATTTTGGGAGCTTTCTTCGACCTTGCTGCAATCCAAATGAGTCGTAATCCGCTAAGAGTTTAAGAGATATTTTAGACCAAAATAACTTGACATCTGTTTACCTACTGAAAGGATTTTTACAGACATAGCGTGCTTGAAAGAAAGAATGTTCCTTCAAGTCAGAATCCCTAAATTATTCTAAGAACGGCAATTTCAAGAAGACGATACCACGAGAAGTGAACGTAGTAGTTGTTCCTTGTGAGCACGTTTTTAGCTACTCAAACTCAGAGTGAACTTCCAACAATTCTTTTCAGCAAAAAAGAGGACGAAGTATTCAAGCCCCGCCACTTTCGAGTTCAAGTTCATTAGAGGTGTTTAGCAACGGCCATTTTTCGGGTTTTCACATTAAACCGAGACCGACTCGCTTAAATATCTCGACCCTGAAACTCGGCTTGAAGAATGTAAGAATGGTCAACAACTCACGATAAAGGGCTATATCTACCAAAATGCACACTCAAGAGGTACATTGAACCATTCTAAGTCCATTTGTGCTTGAAGGAAAGGCAAGTTTCCTGCGCTGACCTGATGAAAGGCCTTCTGAGTTACTCGGCCCGCCGGTTAAGTATTTGGATAAATATTTCGGTTAAGTAGCATATAAATCCGAAGTGCGCAGCTAAACACCTCTATTGTATAATCCAGTCACAGAAAAAAAGGCGGGTTTCATCCGTCACCATCTACGCCGTGGAGTGACCTCCAGTGCGTATAGTCTGTGTAGCAATTAATGTTAGAGACGTGGAGATGCCCCGAAATACATTTATTTTGCTCATAAAGCTTCCGCAATTTATCCACTTCACATCTTCCACTTCCGTTGGAACATGCGGCTTGTTTTCCTGCTGACTACCCACTCGAGATTGTACACTGCGACGAAAGAGCGTCGAATAGAGTCTGCTCTCTTCCAACAACAGCGTAGCTCACTCCGGATGAGCTTCGATAAACGCACTTTGCCATCGATAAAATGCCGTTTCAACGTCCGCTTCATAATTGGGTTCCATACTGATACCCAAAATTCCCAGTAGACACTATGCTTTATCCTGAGGCCTGCTAGTGATCATCATACCAATTACCCAGGACATCTTATCTCGAACATCTACATCTCGAACAAGCCGACTTCCTTAAAGAACATTCTGACATGGCACCAATCACGGCGTTTTTGGAAGTGATTTTGCACGATCACGAGTCTAATACTCGTAATCGGTATCGTTTCAAATTCCTTGCACACCAAACCACTCTTGATGCACTTCGGGCATCAGAAGTTGACATTCCTGTCTGGTATCCCGTGCACCTCCTGAGATAGGTGAATCGTCATTATAAGTACTCTGAATTCGAGCCCTCGACTGTAGTCTCCAGTGCTGTGTAGGGACCTAACATTTTCACAAACTTAATTCCAAATGAAACCATACTTGCTAAAAAGAATAGGGTTCCTGTTGCTTTCTGATGTATTTATTTCTACATGGTCATTTCATTCATTGAAAGTGGAAAAAACAATTTACTCGTCACTAAACCTATTTCGATAATGAAAGCCTGCATTGAAGTTCTTTGGAAACGATTTGGTTGCTCGTTTTTTTTTTTGCCGCCGTTGAATCAAGCCAAAAATGCATATAGTTTCAAGTGATAGGCGCCACATTAAGTTCAAGCTACCATCAACTATTTCCAAGAATTGGTAGGTTGGGTGATTTTTTAGCAGTGATCAGCGTGATACATGATAAGATTACAAGGACCTGGCTCGCTGAGCGAATTCCACGGGCACCTCTATATAGTAGCCCTAATCATAGCTTCAATCTGATATCATTATTAAGTCACGAACAGATTGTGGCCTCGTACCTGCCACGCAAAGCGACGGCCCACATTCTTTTTATATAAGCCAGCGATGGGAAAATTGGTGCATGATTGATGTCCGGTACAGGTGACAATTCCCTTTTACTCTGTTTGTCAATCCTACTCTGACTTTTACTAGTCTTTCTCATGATTGAGAACACAGTTACTTATTAGCTGCTCCATCTTGGTGGCAAGGGTGATCCACTTACAATAGAGCCTCCGGTAAGCTCATCTCCGAGTCACATTTCACATCTTGTGTCGTGTCCTTGGCTTCTTCCACACGTGTCGTGAATAGATAAAAACCCTGAAGTTTCTTGGTCTTTGTCACTTACGCTTGACCTGTAACCACCATCACATTCATCGTGCCATATCCCCACAGTGATAGAAAACAGATACAGCCTGGTACCGGTGAGTTAGGAAGAGTCTGGTACAATCGCTTCCTCACTAAGCTCTTGTACAGTATTCGGAGTTCTCAGCTTCTTTATCAAGCCCGCACCTCGAGTACATCAGATCCTGAAACTTAGAGAAAATACTTGCTTACCATTCATCTGTTCTCCACAATCATTCCACCTCCAAGTCTGAGGGCAGCATAATGCTACACATCGAACCATTTGTCGGAGATGGATCAAATCTCAAAGAGAATCCTCATGAATTCTTCCGTAAATGGCAACTAGCTATGTTGAACATAGCCTACGACAAGGAGAAAATCATGAACTTCCAACTCTTTTGTGCGATTGGCAGTGCTGCAGAATCCTGGTATAAGGAGCTCAGCGATATAGACAAAAGCACCATGACTGCATTCAAAGCAGCCTTCGAAACACGGTGGCCTCTGCTAGAAGCAGCGAAGAAAACAGTAACGGAATATGAAGGAGAGCTGTTGAGACATAGGTTAGAGGAGAAGGATATTGGGAAGAAGGTGGAAGTCTATGGGAGAAAAGTGTTTACCCATATTGCGTGGGCAGTGCAGACCCAGCTGTTGGTTACAGGTGCAGGAGTGGACCTGGAAAATGGCTTAATGTACCTGGGCCAAGTTCGACAGAATTTACCTGGTGCACTACAGGATGAACTAAAGGGAAACTTTGAGAATTGGGATACATATCTCAAAGCAGTCAAGGATTTGCCCTCTGACACCATCCTTCGTATTGCATGTCGTATTCATGAAACGCAGGTGGAAAAGCAAGCGATCGAGAAGCAACTGGCTGAACCAAAGAACGCACAATATGTACCCCTTCAGCTGAATACACCAACTGGTCAAACTGCCCAAACTGCATCACAGGAACAACAATATAGTCAGTTGACACATATGGATTGTACCAAATTTAAACTTATTCTTTAGCACCAGGGCCTGCATCAGATCGCTCCGGTAAATGCTTCAAATGCACTACTCATGATGATACTGAGGTAATCTTACAATAAATTTCTGCCAATGCGCTAACAGGACATCAGGTTCAAAGCCTGCATGCTTCAGTATTGGAACTCCAAAATACTGTTGCAGAGCTTTCTCGGATGATGCAATCAGTTCTCGTCAGAGTTCATGGAGCTGCTCACAATGCCAAGACAAGTCCAGTATGTATTCCAATTTTTCAAACCAGCACCTGAGTTGTATAGTGACATACAAATCAGAGTGCCAAATTTCAAGCTTGGTGCTGATCTCAATCTCTCCCTAGATGTCCTTTAACATACTTTTTGAAGGTGGTCACATTTTCAATAGAAAATGCTTTCCAGCTCCAATCATTGCCCAGTTTACACCTCTTCTTGTGCAAATGGTCAACAATGTTGACCTGAAATATGCCATTGTTGATGTTGATTCTGTAACTCAGGATCTTGCTTCTCAGGGCTACAACCTGAGGCAAACTTCCAGTGTTGAAGTGCTGCCAGTAGATGGTGTAGACCCCACCCTCATCAAGAGCAAGATGGAGGATTTGATCAAAAAATATTTTGAGGAGGATGTTATCATGAAGCATGGAGATGATATCATCCTTGCACTTATTGAACACACAATTGATAACCAGGTCGCATCATTCAAGGATAGCTTTTTCAGCACTAACTTGACTCAGAGGAAGGAGGGAAAATACTATTCTTACCAGATGTCATTCTATTCTTTGAAGAAGGCTTCCTTTTGCTTCCTTGTCCTGTCCCTCATCTCATTCAAGGACTCAGGAAGTGTATTTGGAATGGAAACAAAGCTCTGCACAGGAATATCATATCATGTGCAGATCTTTGAATGTAAAAGGATCCATAATAATGTCATCTACAATCCTGGTAGATTGAAAAATGGTGAATCCATGGGTTCCCCTGGTGGTAAACAATTGGCAACACTTTCAAATGATGGTAACTTGTGTTTAGGGTCAAGCTGGCAGAGTGGTACTGCAGGGAAGGGCAAATCACCTTGGTATCTTGCTATGCAGGGGGATGCAAATCTAGTCATTTATGATGGGAACAATAATCCTACATGGGCATCAAACACTGTTCAGATAGGCAAGTCTAGCCAAGGCCCTTTCCGTCTAGAAATGCAGGATGATGGGCTTCTGGGAATTTATGATAACAATGACAGGGTGTTATGGGCAATCAGATAGAAATGGAGTGGGTTTCTTGCCAGTAGTTATTTTTTATGACTTGGTGGATCTGTTTCTCAATAAACACAGTCAAATCATTTGCAGAATTATCAAAGATATGGGCCATTGCTAATGCATGACAAGTATGAGGCCATAATCAGTATAGACAGAATCAGATAACTTATGAGGTAATTGGGTTGCTAAATAGAGATTGTACAGAGAAGAAATGCTGTAAAATTGAGAATTATAGTGGAGTTACACAAATTGCTAGTGTTAAGGACACTAGACAATGGTTATGAATCCAGGTGTTGCATGATTATAACCAAACAAGCCAAAAAGTACATGCCAGGAATGAGAAAGCCACTCTGGCATTCACATTGCCTATCAAAACAGTAGAAGGATTGAAACTATCATTAAAATCTCAACTCAGCAAAGCTGAATCATTTACTATGACATAAGTTTTCACAATGACCATGATGAAATGGGAGCTAGGAGAGCTGCAGTTGAACCTATTTTATAGAGTCAAGATTTGCCTTTCTAAAGGGTATTGAAACAATTCAAGTTGGAGATTGAGAAACTTGAGTGTTAGAAATAAACAATGTGGCTTCATACTTTTTCTAATGGTTGTGCATTTTCTGGTTGGTTTTCCCCAAAGTTTCCCAGTGGTTTGTTGCCTGGAGTCAATGCAGGATTGCTCTCAGCTGTTTGTTGTTGAGATCATGGGATAAGGAGTGTGATATTTTAAACTATAAGCCATTCATTTTTTCTTTGTTTGAAGTCGAGAAGCAAAAGCATACTTGGGATGAGATTTTTTCTAAATCAAAAAATCAAAGTTTCTCCACCTTGAAAGCATGTTCATTTCTGTTTTGAATAATTGGATTGGACATTCACAGTGAAACTCACCAGGGAGAAGCTGAGAAGAAACAAGTTGGGAGAGGAAGAAAAATTAAAAGCTTTAACTGTGTATATTGTCTCAGTTTCTGTTATGTAGAATCAAAACTAGATAATCATCTAAGCTATTTTAAGTATGTCGATCCCATCTGTGAACATCAGCAAGATATGCATAACAAACCTCTGCTTCCTCATAGTAAGCATACATCGATTTTATGTTACGTGCAACCTTGCTGTGATTGCCCTTGTCGATGCAGCAGGTGTCAACCCAGAGAAAATTGATGTTATCGTTACTGGCTTTGACACAAGCTTGAAGTATTTTTTTGTACCCCAACTTTTTCTTGGTCTCTTCATTGTGTTCAAGGAATTCCTGATAGCTGATCTCTTCACCATTCATCCATCTATGTGAAAGGATGGCATAAGGAGGGATGGTGTTGATGCCATTATCATAAAAGTCCACGAGTCTAATGGCTTTAGTGTCAATAAGACGCCGTGGTTTGTCCTAGATGAGGAAATTGTTCAATATTCATATAATCTGAATATTTATTGGACTTACTTTTGGTAGGGAGATTTGGCCATTAGTGCTATTAGTATCCGAACTGGGATACCTAGTCATTCTTTCAGAGATGAAGCTACTGAGACAGCATTGAGCAGTGCTTCTTATATCTGTGCCATTGTCTAGACCGAGTCAAATTTGAACTAGTCTACAACCGTCTGCTATTCAGGTGCCTGACTTACCAGGGATCGAGTATTTGTTCTGCCTGAATTAGTGAGTAAATGCTATTGAATTTTGACAGCTGCATATTAATACACATCAAGTCTATGGATATGCAAGACAATAATTTTTCCCCAAATTTCACTGCACTCACCTGCAGTATTTTCTTCACTTTACAGCTACACATCAGAATCCATTTTATTGAATGATCTCCAGTATGTGTACATGTAAGAATTTGAACAACACTGTTGGACTTTCATCGTATATAGAAGTGATTACAGAGATTTCAAGTTCAACTACTCTATCAGATTGTGCTCAATGCCATGGCCAGATTGTGATTGTTAGTGATTCATTTGAGACTGTGAATTGCAGCAAAAGTGCATTGAATAAAGCTCTCTTCTAACTCAGATTATGAGGCCGACTTTAGGAGGAATCATCCTTACTGAGCCCCGTTGCTTAACATGCCTTGTATGATCCCCATATGGCATAGTATGAAACCTTGTCTGACACATCACAAAAAATAACACTATGTTCTAAGCAAGTTCTCAGGATTCCAATCTTGAAAATGAATTTCTTTGGCTCCCAGGACTTCAAAACTGTACTACCATTATTTTAAGAGATTAGAATACCCTTAGAACAGTACTGGAACCTGAGAAAACCATTTGTAAGTATTGAAACTTTGGTAGAAATCTATTTGAGAATTGTTGAACCACAAGCCTTATACATTTAGACAAGCACGGCAATTTTTCTCAGTTGGTTTGGCACACTCTAAGAGCAAACTTCCCACAAGGTCAAGAGTTTGATCCTCAGCAATGACAAGTTTATGGGGATCTTGTAGTGAATTTCAAAATGGTAATACTGCCCTTGACCACTGAGTGTGACCAATCATTGTTTTAATGGAATTTATATTTCACTATATTTTAACACCATTAGAACCCATAGAACTCGGGCATTATTATATATAGTCCCAACAGAGTTGTGATGAGTCCCAACAAAGTTCTGGTCAAGTTCCAACCTAGTTACAATTTTTATGATATATGGGAACAAAGTTAGAATTTATCCCGGGAGTTTTTGGGGTTCTAGAACAT
Source organism: Stygiomarasmius scandens (assembly GCA_037954225.1). Lineage (NCBI taxonomy): Eukaryota > Fungi > Basidiomycota > Agaricomycetes > Agaricales > Campanellaceae > Stygiomarasmius > Stygiomarasmius scandens. Next base: position 367,284 of record JBANRG010000041.1, on the reverse strand, counting down.
AGTGTAATTTCTTGCGATGGAAATTTTTGATCAGATCCTATTTTATCCATCATGCATTGCCATTTCAAAGAGTTGGTAGGTAAGATGAATGATTGTTCTGTTATGCATTACTACCTCCGCAACCATTGATTCAATATATGACAGAAGCTGGAGCTCTGGCATCTTTCCTAGATTCTGATAATTCCTCCCTCCCTGGTGAGTTCATATTGATCTTACTTCTACAAAGAAACATTTACATTGTTAGGTGGACTGGGATATATTGACTAAAATGACAGCAGAAGTATGTTCACTCTAAAATAATTTCATCTTATTTATTGTAAATTCAAATTCTAGGTGGAGACCTCGCATTCTTTACCTTATCATCTTGACCTTGAAAAACAACAAATAAATCAAGATTCTGCATCTAATGTGGAAGATAAACCTAGTCTGGGAAGGAACCAACCAAAGGGTGTCAAAGAACTGCCAATGGTACAACGCAAACCTTTTCCTCACTGAATTTTCTAAATGTTATTATATTCCAGTCCTCTATTGACACTCCAGAACACCCACCACGGCGTCCTTGGACGAAGTTATTTGGCATTTTCGGAACTCTAATGATTGTAATTCTTGTCGTCGCTCGATTGATAGTTTTCTTTCAGGATCCTGGACCTCCATCAGACCAAACCAGTGGTCTTGATGCATCTCAAGTGCTGGGACTTGGAGATGGTGACCTATCTGCTAGTGACACTCCTGCTAGTGACCTTCCTTTCTGGTCTCAGGCCATACCACCTTCTGGGGGAGATGAATCATTATCAGAATCCAAGTCCTCGGCCATAGCCTCTACTACGCAGGGATCTAATATTTTCACAACACTTGATCCCAAATGAAAACCCTACTTGACAATAAAAACAGGGTCCCTGTGGTGTTCTGATGTATTTATTCTACGTGGTGGAAAAAATAATTTGTTCGTCACTAAATCTTACTTCAATAAAGAAAGCTTGTATCCTTCTTTAGAAATGATTTTGTTACAACTTTGTTGCTCATTCTCTTGCCGCTTTTGAATCAAGCCAAAAATGCGTATAGTTTAAAGCGATAGGTGCCACATCAGCATTTTGACATGTTACTGGTTTCAACTGGTACCAGCTGGTACCGGTTAAAACCAGTCAAAAAGTTACCAGTGAACCATTTGAGTATTTTGAGCTAACCAGTAAGTACGCGACTTCGAGGAAATCACCTCCATTAACATGCAAACAGCCTCGAGAACACTTCGGAGAGGCTTGGCATCACTGGTGAGGGTCTCAACATCACTTACAGCATCATCAATTGATTTTGTCATCACCAGGCACAGTGCTCGGCACCTCCCGACACTCCCGACAACCGGCCGACGCATTGCCGCCGCGACTCCACAAATATGCAATCAATGAGTGCCGTCACCTACTAAGTTGTTGGTACATACCTTTGATGTTGTCCGCGGCCTTCTTTGCATTACCAGGCAGGTGTAGAGAAGCATTGTTATTTTCCACCAGTAATTTGGCTGGCAGCACCAGTAACCAGTAAACCAGTTTTTTGTCAAAATACTGATGCACATTAAGTTCAAGTTGCTACCATCAACAGAATTGGTAGGTAGGGTGGATGATTATGAACAACGATCGGTGGCTATTATGACATAAATTTGATAGCTTTATCTAGTTTTGATTCTACTGTACACCGTTAAAGCCTTTAATCTTCCATCCCCTCCCGACTTGTTTCTTCTCAGCTCCTCCCTGGTGAGTTTCCCCATATGCGCCCAATCCAATTGTACAGAATAGAAATGAACACACTTTCAAGGTGGAGAAACTGTTTGATCTGTTTTTTTTTTTTGATTTAGCAAAAATGTCAACTCAAGTATGCTTTTGCTTCTCAACAAAAAAGTGAAATACTTATGACTTATAGCAAAAAAACTCACATTCTTTACCCCATGATCTCGACCTTGAAAAACAACAAACGGCCGAGAGCGATCCTGCGTTGACTGCAGGCAGTAAACCACTGGGAAACTTTGGAGAAAACCAGCTAGAAAATGCACAACCATTGGAAAAGGTACGAAGCCTGCACTTTATATATTTCTGACACTCAAGTTTCCAAACTCCAACTTGAATTGATTCGATACCTTTTAGAAAGGCAAATCTCGACTCTGTAAAATAGGTTCAAGTGCAGCTCTCCTAGCTTTCCTTGCCATTCTCATCGTGGTCAATGTGAAGAATTATGTCCAATTAAAAAAATTGAATTCACAAAGTGGTTTCGACATAATTTCAAGTGAATTAGCTGAGCATGGTACAGTCCTGAACTCCGGAGGAGTTGGCATAACGGATTCTCCTATCACTACTGTTATATAGCTATAACTATACTCGTTTCAAGTCAACTTGAATTTAGTCGCTCGCATGTGTCCTCACTCTACTTTGTTAGCACTGATGCTGCTTTCAACTGTTACTCAACCGATTTCTCTCGATTCTCTAGGTAAGTCGTCAATGCATCCGACCAAGAAAGAAATATCCGCAATTTTTATTTCGATTGATTACTTTTTATGTATACGAGTGGGGGTGTGATGTGCATTGCGAGCGTAGGTAGCTATAACTATAGCAGCGTAAACATAAATGGGGTCTAGTACTATAAGAATAGATGTGAATAACGTCGTAGGGTGTCAATGTCGAATGTCGGTGTCGGTGTCGATGAATGTAAGCATGAGTTGAATGAGGGTCCATGATGTGAATACATGAACAATGTGAGGACAGCGGAAACAAGGAGTCGTGAGGCCGGAAGAGCAGGACAGCAGGCGGATGGACAAAAATGAAAACAATGCAAAGACTAGATGCAATAATCCCAACAACATCGAAAGAGAAGAAAAACCACTAGAGCATATGAAATCCTTTCAAAAACAATTTTGAACGTGAATGACCACGCTACCATCCATCCATCCTACACATACTTCCCCGCCGAGAAGGGCCTACAGCATGACTCGCTTAGAATCCTCCCATACCACCCATACCGCCCATGCCTCCCATTCCGCCCATACCACCCATTCCACCAGCAGGCTTGTCTTCCTCAGGTGCATCAACAACGCAGCACTCGCTCGTGGTCAACAAGCTCGCAACACCAGCAGCATCTACCAAAGCAGTCCTCACAACCTTGAGAGGGTCGACGATACCAGCTTGGATCATGTCGACGTATTTGCCAGTCGAGGCATCGTAACCATAGGTGAAGCTGGGGCTCTTGCTCTGGTCAAGAAGGGTACCGACAATGACGCTCGACTCCTCGCCTGCGTTGTTGAGAATAGAACGAGCAGGTTGGGAAATAGCACGACGGATGATTGAGACACCCAAGTCTTGGTCAAAGTTGGTGACGGGGATGGGGGTAGCATCAGCAGAGCTGGATGCAGAGGTGCTGCTTCCGGGAGCAGAAGCGGTAGTGGAGAGCATCAAGGAAGCTTTCAAGAGAGCGACACCTCCACCGGGGAGAATACCTTCTTCAACGGCAGCACGAGTAGCGTTGAGTGCATCATCGTAGCGGTCCTTCTTCTCACCGACCTCGACTTCGCTAGCACCACCAACCTTGATGACGGCAACACCACCAGAGAGCTTGGCGAGACGTTCCTGGAGACGGGTACGGTCGTAGTCAGAGGTGGTAGGGTCGGCAATGAGAGCACGGAGTTGCTCGCAGCGAGCCTGAATGGCTTCCTTGGAGCCAGAACCGTTTAGGAAGATGGTGTCATCCTTGGTGATGGTAATACTACCCGTGTTACCAAGCAAGTCGGCAGTGGCTTTCTCAAGTTTGATCTCGAGTTCGTCAGTAAAGACGGTACCACCAGTGAGGATGGCAAGGTCACCGAGGATGGATTTACGGTTGTCACCGAAACCAGGTGCCTTGACGGCGCAAACTTGGACTTGACCACGGAGCTTGTTGAGGATACAGGCAGCGAGAGCTTCGCCGTCAATGTCCTCAGCAATGATAACGAGAGGGCGACGAGCCTGGACAGCAGCCTCGAGGGAAGGGAGGATGTCTTGGAGAGCAGAGATCTTCTTCTCTGAGAGGAGAATGTAGGGCTTCTCAAACTCGACCTTCTGGCCCTTGACGTCGGTGATGAAGTAGGGAGAGATGAAACCACGGTCAAACCTCATACCCTCAGTTACTTCGATCTCATCATGGGTGGTCTTGCCTTCCTTGACGGTAATAACACCCTCCTTTCCAACGCGCTCCATAGCCTGGGCAATAAGGTTGCCGACGTGGGTGTCCCCGTTGGCAGAGATGGTAGCGACCTGAGCGATCTCAGCAGTGGTGGTGATGGTCTTGGCTTGTGAGGAAAGGTATTCAACTACACGGTCGACAGCTGCTTGGGCACCCCGACGAAGGTCCATGGGGTTGCAGCCAGCAGCGACATTCTTGACACCTTCAGAGTAGATGGCACGGGCAAGGACAGTAGCGGTAGTGGTACCGTCACCAGCAAGTTCGTTGGTCTTTTGGGCAACGTCTTGCACAAGTCTGAGAGAAGTAGATGCCTTAGTAAGAGAGAAAAGTCGAGTAAAACATGACAGCTCACCGTGCTCCAAGGTTCTCAAACTTGTCCTTGAGAGTAATAGACTTGGCGACAGTGACACCGTCTACAAATACGAACTTAGAACGGAATAAAGAGAAGTAGCATTGCACGTACCCTTGGTGATTTTTGGACCTCCGAACGACTGTTCAATGATGACGTTCCTGCCTGCACGGTGTCAGTAGAAACTAGTTAGACTGTTATTGTACTCACCCTTGGGACCAAGGGTAACGCTGACAGCGTTGGCAAGAACGTCAACACCCTTCAGGATGCTGGCCCGACCTTCATTCGAAAACTTGATTTCTTTGTGCGCACCGCGCGTCAGAGGAGGGTAAGCGACAGCTTTGGAAGCTGCGCGACGCAGAGACTTGGAAGAAGTGCTGGAAAGTCGGTGCATTTCTGCTTTTTTGGAGGAAGAGAGACACAGAAGAAATAAGAAATGAACTGAAGAGGGAGAAGGATGCAACGCTGAGAAAAAAATTTGCGTGGAAGGCACTAGAATCTCACGTGATCCCGGTTGCCGCTTACCGGCATTATGACGTGGCTCCGTTCTTCGCCGACTTGCTGTCTATAGGACGTAACAGAGCTGCAACCTGTAAATATTTACTTAGTATCTGACACAAGTCAACATCTGCGCTAGGCTCGGAGGACGCAAAGCATCTGAAATCAAAGCTGTCATATTTCGAGCTCCTTTATCAAGACTTGTCTCTTTCGAAACCACATGTATGTACTCAAAAACCCATTCAGGAATGTCCGTAGTCCCGAAATTGTACAGATGGAAATCAATCCTTAGTCAAGCTAGTTAGTCCATCAGTAAGCACAATTCCAACTCCATCAAGTTCTCTCTAATGTACTCGTTTCAAAGAAGAAACACGGATCTCGAGAGCACGGGCTCTTTTTTGTATTCAGATGAAGAACTATACATACACGCGCATTTCATTTCGAGTTGTTACCGGAGTATCTCTTTTTGACGATTGAGTATTATTACTATGTCTCCAGACACATTCTTCGTCCATCAGGCACTCGACAGTCTTCCTTCATCCTGCAACTCATGGAATATCTACCCAGAGAATATCTTTCCCAGAGGAGACTATCTTCAGACGGACTTTGGGAAAGTATGTCCTACAATTCCAAACCACAACATTTCTCAGTGAAAATATATAATTAGATGCACTATTGGCTTCTCGGCCCCGAAACAGGAATCAAAGTAAGTTTTCTTTCTATACATGTAAACCCTCAAGTTTACTCCTCTAGATTGTCCTCATCCATGGTCTATCCCTCCCAAGTCTTATCTGGAAACATATCGCACCTGGTTTGGCCTCCCGTGGCTTCTACGTGCTTGTATATGGTCAGTCTCCAATGCAATCGCTGCCGAGTCTGACGAGTAATTTCAAGATCTCTATGGCCACGGGTACACCCAAGCTCCCGAAGTGGACTATGCTACTGAGCTCTACGTTAATCAACTGTATTTTCTTTTGAAGCACGTCGGGTGGGAAAAAGTAAATCTCATGGGTGCGTCAATGGTGGGTTCAGCTCAATTACTCGCATGACATTTGTTGACTGACCAATTCAATAAGGGAGGTGGAATAGCCGTATCGTTCGTCGACAAACACCCAGAAATGGTAGATGAAAACATTATCTTACTAGCATCGACTGGGTTACTTCCGGTAAGTGCTAATATCCACGCATTGAGCTCGACCATAAGATGTAGCCAGGCTCCACAAAGCATTCAGGATATTCCAAAACCTTCACGGGTAAGCGTATTCTTCACCATCCCAGATCCTACCATTGAGCGTTTACCTGCCCAGAGTCCTAACTACACTCCCGATCCACCTTTCTCGACTTTGGATGATATCAGCCAGGAGGTAAGTGTCGCATTCGCAGTAGCATGTACACTGATATTCACGGTAATATTTACATGTACTTCTCAGATTGTCCGCCTTCAAACAACTCACCTTTCCGGCCATAACTATGCCATCTCGTCCTCAATTCAACACGGGCCATTACATAGCTTAGCTCCTTTATTCAAGTCAAGGGGTTTTCAAGGGAAAAGTGTTCTCATGTTTCATGTGAGTATTACCTTCGCTCGATTTTCTTTATATTTTTCAAAATGAAAACAACAGGGCACACTTGACATGGTAGTCCCGTACAGACTTGCTACCGAGATGCTTTCCCTCTTTCCTCCCGGAATCTTTAGAAGGAAGGAATTATACACTATACCAGGAGGACCGCATGGTCTCACGTTGGGTCGTCCAGAGATCATTGATACGGTTTTGGAGGGGGTTTACAAATGGTTTCATTTTAGTTAAGAGTCGAATATAATGTTTCATACTTTGTATAATGCGGGGAGAAGTGCCAGGTGAAGAAATCGTAATCAGGTGGTACGAATAAGGGAATCGGAATCCTGATCTATAGCTAAACACCTGAACCACAAAATTTCTGCCAACCCAGCTCATATTCATGATCATATAGACGTCTGCGATGGATAGCGCGCTGAGAGATACGTTTATATGTAGGGTGATAAGTCGTGCTGGTGATTTGGAGAAGGCTTACTTGAATCTGTTCCTGCAAAGCCTCACTACGTTTATAGCAATCTATAATCTTCTTCAAACGCCTAATATAGAACTTCAGGTATGTATAACCGCATCTTTTAGTAGGCCATGACGAGTCATCACTTATATTGTAAAAATCGATGTCGATCCTAAAGTTGATCATTCACGATTATCTACCATTCGGACTCAGCAAGGTGAGTACTCACTGTAAATACTGCTTTTCGTATTCGATTTGATTTCCAGAGCAGATCTTCTTGAATCTACCCAGTTCGTTCTCAGTTCGTTCCACAGAACTCCCCAATGCCCCGACAGTAATACAAGGATAGCGAACGCGAAGGATTATTCCGCATATCACAGATACGAATATAACAAAGCTGACAACAGTCGAGCGAGACAGTAGGTAGGATAGACCCAATTGCACGATGTTGCTCGTGATTTCGGCCTTCCCGACCATGTTTTGGAGTGAGAGATGAAGTAGACAGGCAGGCGCGTCCGACCTAGTGAGCATCTTGGGTACCAGTTCTTGCTCTTTAATACCATCGAGCCTTTGTGACTACGGTAGAATTTGTAAACACGAGGATAAGACTCTAAGAGTCTGGAAGCGCCGCAAGCGCTAAATCGGAGCCAGCTGTTTGGCGATTTCCCACAAAAGGAAGATGATCGATTCCCGTTTTGGTAGATAAAAACGTTTTCAGAAATTTGTTCTTGAATCGTCCTGTTCAGACAAAATGAGAGATGTCGGAGTTTCGACTCTTTACAGCACTTGCTTGGCGTTAAATTCGCACAGAAACGGAAGATTTTGCAGTATATACGCATGAATTCCTTATAGGCTCGCAGCCGTGTTCCCAATGCAGCCCTTCGTTCTATAAGAGAACTCGCTTTTATACTTTAGTATCACTATCCACCTCTGTCCTCCGCATCTCGGATCCTTCCAGACCTTCTCCGTCAACAGCATTTTGAGTGTCTCCGAGGTACCAATCTGGCATGAAGAGGGAAAGTAGGAAAGGTATGACGCTAACAACCGTGGCAATGATGAGCATGATGTGCATTACATCGGAATAGGCTAGTATCGACAAAAGAACCGTAAGTCTGTCGTATCTGTTGGACCAAAATGAAAACCGCACCTTGGATGACACCGTTACGGACTGCTGATCCTCTTTCGTATTGGGTGATAACTGTGGAGATTGATCCAAACAGAGCTGCCCTGTCCTCTTCGGATACATCGGGAAGGTATTGGGCGAGCTTTTCAGGCATGTTGTTCGTCCATACAGCTCCGGCTGTAATAAAAGCGACAAATTAATAAGCACTTTCATGTGAAGAGCGAAAACAGCAGATCTCACCAGCTGCACTCCCAATAGAACCTCCAATCTCCGTCAAAAGCAGAACCACAGCAGTGGCCATAGCTACGTCAACATGAGGTACACTAGCCTGAGCTGCGACTTGTCCACAGGCAGACGCGATACCGCCTCCGAGGCCTTGTAAAATCTGCGTCCAAACAACTTCGGCATCAGACGCGTTGGCTCCTCGAGAGTGTATCATCAAACCGACGCCTCTGTTGTACGACGACTCTTGAGTATCTATTTAAATGCAGTAGTCAGGGAGAGACCTACGTTAAACGGATAGCAAGGCCGATGGTTAGAAGCCACTACAGAGGTAATCAGGATTCAGAGATAATCTATACCACGGCTGGGAAAACAAATTTCACCTTGTATCGGTTCGTGAATCGCATGATCACACCAGCCATGATTCCAAAAATGGTCAGAGCAACCGTCTGGGTTTGAATAAAGTACGAGGAGTTGACTGAAGACCATGGTTTCACGACTATGATGAAGGAGAAGAGGTATGTAAAGGTGAGGTAGAAAGAGATCTAGAATGCAAATTAATATTGTTTATATACAACGAGACGTCTATATCACTTACAAAGTCAAAGAAACCGATTGCTGAAGCAATAGCTATTGACCTGTTTTTGAGGAACCTGTACGGAATCACAGGGAACTTGGCAAGCTTGACGTCCCAAACACCAAAGACAGGAAGAAGGCAGCAGCCGATAACAATCATAGCGATCATAGACGCTTGCAAAGACGAGTCGTCAAGTTGTTTTCACGTTCAGAATTTAATGAAATAGAGGCTTACGATTCGACCAACCGCCATTCGCCTTTCCTGCCAAAGTAAGGGGTAATAGAATCAATGCAACGCTGGCCCCAATAAGAACGAGGCCAATTAAATCCATCTCTTGAGCGATTCTCCAGGCGGAGCTAACAAGCTTGGTATTCGAGTCTTGCTTTTTGGGAGGAACAAGGCCGAGTCGTTTTGCTTTACGTTCAGCCCACAGTAAAGTAACAATGAGAGGGGAGAGGGAAACAGGAATTAAGATAGCAAACATTCCGTCTATCCGTTGATTCAGAAAATGAAGCGACTGAGAGGGAATGGATTGCAAAATACTCACATCCCCACCTCCACCCAGCGTGGGCCATCACATTGGTGTATACATTCGAACCGATGAACGCATTGATAATGAATGGAAGAGAGATGAGAGACGAAACAAGGCCACGCCATTTTAGTGTTGTGATATCAGCGATGATAATTTGCGTTAAAAGCTGTAGACCGCTATGAAGACACGTCGAGAGATGAACGATGAGAATGTGAAGATGAAGAGTTTGTACTTGACATACGTGTATCCACTGAAATGTAAAAATTCAATACAGTTCGCAGGAACTGTCAGAGCCAACGCAGACTTACATTGCGTACAGAACGATACCACCTGCCACAGTTTGTATATTGTGAGCAGAAGCGATGACAATGTAACCTGAGATTTCTATTGAACAAGGTCCACGAAACGGTTGAAAATGATCATACCAACAACGTAGAATACCACTAGAGGATCATCATGAGATATAAAGACCTAGAAAATCTAGAATCCGTACTTACAAACGACGAAGTATGCACTTCCACGAGAACTGACATCAGCAACCTTGGCAATGGCAGGTTTTCCGCAGGCGACTGTTAGCGAGTCCCAAATGGTCCATAAATCATCTTTCAGGGAAAGGAAACAACTCACTTATAATGGACTGCGCCGTTTGAATTGTACTGATCAGACTATGGTCATTGAAGTCTGATGCAGCCCACGTAAGATAATAGTAGGTCGTCTGCCCGTCTAACGAGTAGACATATGCGGCCAGTCCAAGTCTGGGGTCGTAAGTCTTCTGTTTCGCTACTGGTTGGCGGGAAAACGTACCCAACAAAGAGAGCCCACTTAGAGTACTTCCCAAATATCTTATTCGTCGCCTCAACCGTCTTTACACCTTGGTGCACAAATTCCTCTTCCGAGCTAATATCCAGAGCAATAGCAGCATCCTTCTCAACGTCAGTATGCTTGCTATGTACCGAGCCTTCTCGATCAAGGGCCATGTTAGACGTGCTTTCTCCCTGCAAGGACCTAGGAGAAACGGATGCGAGTCGACTAGTGAAGCAAAAAGATGGAATTAAAACAGACCGCGAGCTTTTGAGCACGTAATCTTATCATGCGGTGCCTGAGAGGAACCTATCAGATATACTAAATGGAGCACATTTTTGATTGATGCGATCAGTCTCTTTATCTGATAAGCATACCCGGGTCCGGGGTCGAAGCACTGCGTGATTTCTAACTAAGTGTACTTATTTCTGATTGATTTTCGTCCAAACAAGTCAAGTTCACATACTGGCCAGAGTTAATTTCCAGGCTAGCGGCTTGCACGACAAAGTTCAAACTGAAGTGGACTACTAAGCTCTTCAATTGAATTGTCCCTGGGTCTGGACCCCGACTGGTGCGTCCTCTGGCGGTACCTTGTTGCTTCGGTAGAACTATTTTCGGTGCGTTAAAGAAGTCGCGCGGGGCGGTAGGCAATTTGAAGACCTAGACGTTGAATAGATTCACCGCTTATCTTATACATGGTGCTCTACATACACTGAAGATTTACAGAAACTGTGTATACACTGCAATTAAACCCAAAAAAATAAATCAGCAATCCAATTAGATAGCGAATTTCTCCTCATCATCTTTTTCACCAGCAACTGCTGTTCGAGTCATGGAATGCCGGAAGCCGCTATCAGTTGTTGTCTGGACATTCATTGCCACATGAACGGCAAGGTTTCGCTGTAGAAGATCGTTAGTTCGAATATCCCAATGTTCTAAAGGAAAGGACAAATTACCTGGCTTGTTGCAGAAGAGTGAGGGTTTACCGTGGTCAGAGCAATTGACATTGGGTCATCTGGCATGTTCTGTAGTAGTGCTCTTCCGTTCAAACTAAGTACCAAAGCCCAGTTAGCCAAAGACTGAGTAGCTATGGATTGATACCCACGATGCCAGCAATGAATTTGAATAAACTAAGTTTTTTCAGCGATACGGACTAGAAGGCTTTCGAATTGGGACATACATTTTGCACTCTGGAAGAAGAAGAATGCCCATAGCACTGTGAATTTCTGTAAGTGAAGTAATGGCGAATAAGAATCAGGTACTAACAGTTGCCCTTTGTCTGCATCTAATGTGGTTATAGGAAAGTTGATCAAAGAAAATCGTGAACTGATAAATGGTCTGCGTACCAGAATGACTTCAATAAGAGCACAAACACTAGAAATAGATTTTAAGTGATTCTGTAACCCACTTATATGCGACAACACGTCCTACCTCGTAAGCAACCCCGTTTCTTCAATTACGCAAATTCAGCATAAAAGCAACACGACCTCTCGAAAAACTCACCAATGGTCCATAGCACAAGTTTATCAATGATGCGTCTGGTACTGAAAGTCACAAAGCAGTCAACTAACTTGAACAATGTGAATTAAATACCCCAGACTCACCGTGGCTGAGCAGTCATATTACGCCTCAAGACATAACATAATCCAATGGTATTTGCGATATCCACAGCGGCACCAACAGTAAGTGCAGTTGTTACGAGCCATTGGAACTTGGCAAAGTAGACATCGATCCTGTAGGCTGGAGTTGTTACGGCAAAGGCAGTCCCGAGGCCCAAGCGAACTAGTAGTCCGAAGATACAGAGAACGGGGAACCATCTGACTCGAGACAGAATGAATATCCTGTATGCAAAAAATCCCTATGAAAAAAGTGAGTTCAGAGGACCTAATGGAGCCAAAGTGATATACCTCCGTAAACAAAACAATAATGCATGAAATCGGCACAGACACGGATAAAGACCAATGGATCTGCTCCAGCTGCTCGAATTTACCAAAGCCTGCGACCGTTTTATTGTATAGATAGATCCATAGCAATGCAGTGTGGGCAGTTTCCATAAAACTATTAGAAATGAGTGAATATTTCCTACCCAAGTGGTGGGATTACATACAAGACCAGCGCCACCTTCAGAGAGGACCGGCAAAAACGCTTATAAGGATGCCACTAGATCTGTTGATTGAAGTCGTACGCACCATGTATTTAATTATCCAGCTGTCCTTGAACTGAGCATGATAATAATTGTACACCTGTACCGCGCCAGTTCCGTACAAAACAGTAGAACAGAGTATGCCCAACTCCAAGGATCCGAGAGTGAGTCCGAGAGAGGGAGCCTCAGACATAGTGGTACTTGGAAGGATAAGTGGGGTGAGAATTCCTTCCATTCGGATAAACGACCGCTTAAATAAACCAGATTTCGCAGATTTTGTGGTCACAATTCTACTATCAAAGGAACATGATGAAAACTCGACTTCTCGATGCCTGTATCTTCCCGCTGTCAGTGCGTGTGACCGGTAACCGTATTCAGTCTCAATGCAAGATCAGAAATGATTTGATTAAGTACATCATCTTCATCAGTTTTCTATTCTTCAATCGGTGATGGAGGTTGTTACTCCGAGAACGTTAACACATGACAAGTATGGGTATATGGGTGGTCCCTGCTCCTGAAACCGGATTTCATGTAAACTTGAAAATTTTGTTTACTATTACCAGATTGCTACAAGCTCTTGCGGTGAGACAGTCGCAGCTATCTATCCCATATACCGTTCAGCGCTGCGGTAGAAGTTGATCCGGTAATTACTGAGCACACTTTGATGTGTATACTTCGCAGACTTCTCATCATGATGGCTCACACCTATAGGATATTGGTTACGATGATAAATCTACTGACGTATATCAGAGTTAAAGTCTGGACCTGCGTTCCTATTCTAGACGGTTTCTCAGCTCAATACTCCTGGATATACTGAATGTTTTTCTGTGTCCGAAGAGGTAGGTTTATGGGATGAAATTTTTATGATGCTTTAAATGCTTCTGAGCGTTGACTGTTACGCCGTTACTCTGGAAGGTGGCGAATCATCGGGAAAACCGTCTACAGATATTTTGTTCAAATTATGAAAAATATTGCAAATACTAGCTCTAATTTCTAGTAAATATATAAAATATACACTTATCATCATTTCCAGAAAAATCCTCGGTCCCCTTACGAGTTGTTATAATTATCAAGAGCTTTGCCAGACATTAGTGATATAATATACGAATTATTCAGCCTTTTACCGTAACAATTTAGGACACGATTTTGGAACACGCAATTTATGAAACAAATTTCAGTGCTATTAAACCGTACTACAGTAATGTGGATAATAGAAGTAGTTCTAAAAGAATGCAATATGACTGAAGCTGAATCCAGTAAATTAAACCTGAACTGAATAAATCTTTCACGCATCATCCTCCGCTAATCTAGATCAATCAATAGTTTCGAAGACTTGCTGGTTGGACAAACCGTGAGACGCTAAGGCCAATGCGCCGCTATTAAAACATTAGAAACACTACATGAAATTGCATTATAGAAACTTACGATGATCAAGTGACGGTAAAGAAAGCGGTGGTATCGACTTTCGTTGACCTTCTGAATATTGTCCAGAATTTGGAATGCGGTGCTCCAAATGTCATCCAACTCCTTGGTTGGGAATTCTTCTTTGGCGTATTTCGCATAATCTCGGAGAATAGCGTGGATCTAAAAATAAGTGAAGTTAGTGATGCCAGATGAATAATTGATATTTACCGCTGCTGTAGCTAAAGCGACGAGAGCTTTCGGCAGCTCCAGTTCTTTAGACTTCTCACCTGTCTTTATAGAAGATGCGAACATGCCTTTGTTCTTCTCCATTATACCGGAATACAAGGATGTGCTAAAGAACGTAGCCGTAATAAATTGATGGATGGCAGGGTGTTCAAACGGCTTTTGATAATCAAATCCATTCTTAGGTATGCTGGTTAGTACTACGAAACAAAATTCGCAACGTGACGTACATCAATTCTTGGGTATATGTAATTGCAATCCAAAATGAGGGCATTTGCAGCTTGAGGACCAATGGCAGAGTCATACAAACCATAAGTAGCTAAGACTGTAGCTGAATGAAGTTTGAGATCCTTCCTCTCCTGTCCAATCCGATGGGAGACCTAATCAGAAGTTAAGGGAAATTTCAATTGACCCAAGAATAAAACAGCTCACGTAGTTAGTTAGAGGCTCAACATACTGTATATCATCCCCGTTCTCAAGGTAATTCACAATATCTCCTTGCCCATCATAGCCAGACCTTTCGACAGCAGCAAGAAGAGCCGCACATGCGATTGATTTCAATTGTAGACCAAGTCATGGAACTCTTCTGGCTCGTCTTCTGGCTCATCTATGGGTTCAGCATCAGGATAGCTATCATAGTCCGTAGCTGGGGGCATTCTTCCAAAGCTTGAGTTTGCAATTGAAGCGCGACTTGAGGACCTTGAGTGGTGAGCATGATGGACAAGAACAAAGCTGTCCTCAGTGCCAGCTGGCAATGATGAGTCATTTTGAAATGGATGACAAATACATATAAAACATACATTCCACTTCAACTTCCGTTACTCCGAGTCAGACATGTGCAGCCTGCAATGATGCGTACCTGTGACAACTACAACACCGAAACAACTGAACGACACCATATTGACTTTGCCAAGGATGCCTATCATGCATCCAATTGTAAAGACAAGTTCTCTCAGATGACGAAAAGGCTGGAACGCCGCGAAAAGATCATTAATCACACTGGCAATTATATTACATGGCAACAATCTCCTTCAGCGCAGTCAACACTATCTGATTTAAAATGTGAACTGAGCCCAAAATTGACACGGTTTCCAACCGTGAAGAGCGTGTCTTTATCGAGGATCCAGGATATTTACGGCGCTACTCAATTCGAGATTGCTCTCAAACACTTTATTGCTCAGTTTCGGGATTCTAATTTACGACCTCGAGAGGCCGGGAGATGGCCAATTTCATTTGGAAGTGTTGCAGTTCGGCGTCGAAGAGTCAAGTTTCAAAATAAAACTTTGTATGCCGACAAGACATTGAACGTGGTAAATGCCCATCTTAGACGGTTTGATTGTCGATAGTGGATGGTCCAAGCCTCTCATTTCGATGTTGCTCTGATCCAGACAAATGTGCTAGATGCCGGAAACAGACATGGATACCTAAATGGTTTGTTATTCTAAATTATGTTTTGGCTTCTTTTTGATCATTCATTATTACTAGGTATGCGTTTAGGGCGTTTCCAAGAATAAACTCGACAAGGTTTTTCCTATCAATATTACTCCACCAGCACATCTTGCATATGTTGAATGGTTCAACCAGCAAGTTCACAAGTAATCCTTAACTGTATTCAGGGTTGTATAAGGTAAAAAAAGCATCTATTGATGAAAACTCCCGAAATGTGTCGGTAGGTCCTGTAGAGATGATCAAGCATACACCTTTATCCTAAATGGGATGGATCAGTACCACCCGAATGCACCTCTGAAAAGTGATTGAAAATTGCTCTTGGTTCTTTTTGAACCCATTCAAAGATGTTCATATGTACTTCAATATGGGCTGACATTTAGTGGTATTAGTTGTTTAATGTTACTAGATTATACAAGGACTTCATAACCTACTGTAAAAGACTGATAAGAATCCAATAATGAACGGGACATTATCAGGGTTACACCGGCTATTTACATTAGTGATAAGTATCGTGAAACTACCATTTCATTATCTGTGGGTGGTTTTCCCGATGATGAATGTGATTAGTAGCATCCAATCATATTCTTGCCAACAAGTGCCTGAAACTCAGCACTTGTCTGTTTATTTTTGGTTTGAATTGCATTGGGATGTGTGATGAAGCAACAACGGCAAAATCCAATGTAAATATTGCCTTTTTCAGTTTTCAGGCGTGGTATCGCTGCAAGATAGAAGGTTCAGGTATATGTTTGGGCGGTTGATCGTTCTTGGTGCTACCAAGATTGTTTTCATCTTTGAATTTCGACCAATCAGATACTTTCTTACTGATGGCCAACCGTCTGGAACAATATACACGGAATATTAAAAAGTTTAGTCAAACGATAAACAAATGCCCTTCAAGCAAGCTCCCAGCTCTCCGAAGATATATTCGAACCATCAACAAACTGTACATTCCCCACATGGTCAACAGCGAAACTTCCCGACGAGAAATCCTTAAACCTAAACTCTCGTGGATAACTTCCTGCAATCAAAGTCCCTTCTTTGTTAACATCCGCATGTTGATGGGTACCGATGTGAATTCGGATCGTATCAGTTCCTATCATAACAGACCCTTCTGCTACATCCAATGCAGAGATTCTGAATCGAGTGCGTTGTGAACTCGAAAGATGGATGGTTGGATTGCCGGCCTGATTAACTTCTTCGCATGAAGCACGACAGAACCAATACAGCGAGCGGTCAGACACTGAGCGAATATAGAACCTGCGGATACTTTAGAAGATCACTTTAAACTGGGAAGCAGCGAAAGCTTGCCATTTTCCACTGATATGGTCAGTTATTTCCTGTGGAGGTATGATACTAAGCTCTCTACCACCTCTATCATGCATCAAGGTGATGAACATTAGCCCTCTAAAAGCCCCAGATATCGATTTGAATCGATCATGTGTGAAGAATTCCAGGACATTCCATCGACCAGCATCGTGAGTGTAAAACTGGGGGCCGACACGCTTCACATAGGCTGGAGACAGTGTAGAAATGGCGCGCCACCACTCATCCGCGACTGTTCGGTTCGCAAAGGTGAGTATTAACCGAGCGGTATTATCATCTTGGATCTGCCAAAATTTAGTTAGATATAGGACAAGTGATCTGTCTAGAGGTACAGAGGTGCGACGTACGTTGTGGATGTAGGCGTAAAAAATCGACATCTTCAAGAAATCAATGAAGATGAAGGATGGGATGCTCGTGATCGCGGTACTACTCAAGGTCTTGCTGCTTTTAAGAATCGCCCAGAAGTCGCTTCACATTTTCACAACTTTAATTATGGTCACTGGGTAATCAGATAATCGATGCAGTAGTGGAGATCCCGGCGGAATATCAAAGTTTACGAAGTTGAGCACGTTAGATGGACGAGTCCCATTTTAAAGCCAAGCCAAAATACAGGTTGCCTTCAAGCATGGTTCAGAGATCGAGCCAAACAACGATGGTTCCTCGGTCTCGGCCCATAGGATAAGCCAAATATACGTACTTTTTGAATGTGGTCTATCAGAAGGACTTAGCAGCAGGCAGTAGGGCCTTTTCAGAAGCCGTCGTGTGCCTGCACGAGACTCGACGACGGTTTAATATATGCATTCTATCCTTATAGAAACTCTATCACGGTTCCTTACTTCTGTAACAGCTGACTTTAATGAATGCGGGGTATGAACAACTTTCCGAGGCATTCTCGGTCAGTTGTGCATATTATGCCGTCACGCAGCTCGAAATACTGGTTACTGAGTGGCGAAAAGAGCACAAACTTACTTGGTTCTGTAAGTACTTCCATGTTTTATTTGGAAAAGGACTACAGGGTGATCTTTTACGTCTGCAGTAGTATTCTTGACTTCTACATCCTCGACTCGGGGCAGAGAGTTACCGTTGAATTGCGTCAAATGTATGTCATCCGAGGTCATTAGGGGCATACAGCAATTGAAATTCCACGTGGCCGAGGGAGACTTTTCCTCCGCAGCGATTGTCGTCTTGACTCTTTCCCATTCCAGAGTAGGCAGGCCCACTCATTTTAGTTCCCTCTTTTTATATCCACGACTTCCTCAAATCGAAATCCTTTTTAAACTTCCCCTTCCCTACACCTCTTTCCTCCGTTGATCAATTCATTCCAACTCCATTCCTACCTTCACTGCCAACCACAGCTTTATAGAACGACGATGCCCGGTCTTCGTGTTCTTGCAGGAACGTCTCTGGACGCTCTCGTACCTATAACAGAATTCGTCAATACCAGCAAATCCTTCAAGTTCCCGACTTCAGACAGATTTGAAGGAGAGGTTGTTTGTAATATCCAAGGGTTTGAGGATGGGAAGGAGAGCGAGTATTTTAACAGAGAAGACAGAAAAGGTGTTACCTGGAGTATACAGGTCCAAGGTACGTGTTTCCTGGCTGTTGAGTGGGGTTGCCACTGACGACATTCTCTCCCGGTTTCTGCAGGTCGTTTCTTGAAGCCTTACTCCGCAAATGACATCTTATTCGGCAACACCTTCGACAGACCATTGCATTTGCCATGGGGCTCTAGTGCAGCACTCAAGTTTATGAGGTACGCATTCTTCCCCTCATGCATTGCCCGACGCTGGTGTACTCATTTGCCACGTTCCCTAGCTACATTGATCCAACTCTCACACACGACCTTGCGTCGCCGACAAAACCTTGGGCTCTCTCCCCGCTCATCTCCACCATGCCTTACTTTGCACACACCCGCCTTCCGTCTTCAATAAGCGACACCGAATCCCCAGTGTCTTCTCCCATTGAAGACGTTCCCGAGTTTCCATCCAGTCAGTCACTGACAGACGACACATCCCAACTCCACCTTGCTATTGCATCTTCACCTGCGTCATCACCCTCATCCTCTGCATCATCATCGTCTTCTTCTCTCTCTTCATTATCCTCATCGTCTGCCCACACAAGCGACACTTCCAATTCGAAGCGTTCGGGACTATCAGCCGATTCCGGAAAGGGAAACCATACACACACGTCCAAGTCTACTTTATCTAAACTGGGCAAGCTCAAGACATACAAGGGCTCCAAGCATGCGAGCGGGACATCAGCTGGGAAAAGGCAACCGCTCAATCTCGGAACAGCGTCGCAGCGCCGTTCCTACTTTAGCAGCACAGAGAATCGAAAAGATGTTATATTTGGACCGGAGGTGAGTGGGTACCCGCTTGTCGTTTTTGTATAAGAACTTTGTGCTGCGTGCTATTTATTCTTTTTCCATCATGTCGTTATCCGCTTCCATATAACCATCACTGTTGAAGCTCTTCCCGTGTAATACATTACTGATTGTGCCTTTCCTCACGTGTAGGATATAATATCGACCGATTTTTGTTACGGTTTTCTACAGTTTTCCCCGTCGCTTTCGCTTCGTCTACCAGGAGGCGTTTCTTTTGACCTTATGAAGTATTGGGATGGGCAACCCGTTAGGTTTGTCTGCTGTGAACGCAAACAGGAAGGAGATGGACAGGATGATGTTCCGTGGGGACGGATATTTTGGTGTGTAGCTATTGAACCTGCTTGATGCTTGGCAGATGCTGTAGAGCCTTCGGTCACATCGGGTCAAGTTAGCACTTGTTCCCCTCTGATTTTATGATGAATACACCGTGACTTTGTACCTTAATTGGATCTGTTTTGTCGTGTGCTAGGCTGATCAGTACGGGACGGTGGCGATGCTCTTTCAGTAATGATGGTAAGTAAATATAGGACCCTATAAAGACTGCGGTTAGTAGTCACGGTCTTTTGCCATCCTCCTTCATGTCACTGCGATCTCAACAATCAAAACCAATTTCCAATCCCGATACTGAAACTTTGAAAATTTGGATCGCTCAAACGGCTCTGACGTTTCTGCTTCATGGTGTACATACAACTCTGTGCATAGCTTATGCCTGTTCACTGATGTAAGCACCCTTTCTAACACTAAAAAATAACATGGGATAAATTTTCATGTTAAGATCCAAAAGGTCTCCTCTATTAAAGAGGCCTCAGACATTTTTTGCAAGCATTGTATTTCTAATGTTCTTAATGTCGAGTGCTTCATTGATCCTCACAACGGTATTGAAATTCGGACCAATTTCAACCCTTCGGAATATCCCTCCGAGCGTAGAATATATCGTTTCGATCTCTAAGAAAATCGCTACTCCTCAGAAACTGATGGATAGAATAAACGTGAGTTTATGAGGAAACTTTGATCAGAGTCGAAGTAATCTAAGATTAATTCAGTTTCTTCTCAGTGACGCCATCGTAATCTGGAGAGTTTGGTTGATATTTGGTGATGATGTTACAGTGAAGACCATCTTGATTCTCAGCATGACTGGATCTTTTTGTGGGAAAATACCTGGGTTTCCTTTCCAGACATTATACTGAGAGTTTTCTTTTTCAGCTGGGATTCTTGTAGATGCTGGGATTCATACAGCAAAGGTGAATAGGAACAATGATGATACTGGCCAGACTGGAATGGAAATATTGGTGATAAGTTTGCCTTTGCTTTTGGCAAATGCGATTACGACAGGCCTAATTGGGTATAAGACTTGGTAAGCCGCGAAATAATCATCTTTGTGAGTTTTACCAATCTCCCCAAAATACAGGTGTTACCGCCAAGATATCAGAAATAATTTGCTATATAGCAGCACAGGGAATAAAATTCAGAAAATTTTATTTCTTTTAATTGAGTCAGGTATAATATATTGTTTGATCTGGGTAAGTCTCTTGAAGCAGCTACAATTTAAAATTTCATATTATGATTTTCTTTAAAATTCTCAAAAAATAGATTGTGTACACCACTATGACAATAATTCAGCCAAAATCCATGTTTTTCCAGCTGCTAGCTGCCGCAATGCCCCGTTTATCAGTCAGTATCTGCAGAGAAGTGGTATATTATCTTATACTGACACAGAGTCTTAGGCTATATATCCAGTTCTGATTGTATTCATAACAACCCTGGAGAGCAATAAATGTGATGATACCGACAGTATTTCACTATCCCAGTCAATCAGATTTGCTTCTACATCAGCAGTAGATACCTCTCATGGAAACTAGTTCTTGTTGTAAATTGGAATAAGAATCTTGTGAAATTTTGCTCAAGGTCTGGCTGAGTGCCTATGGATCCTTTGAACATCCAATAAATTTGGATTTATTGTCAAGAGTATGCTAAGTAGAGGGGTTTCTCGGATTACATTATTTAATACAGTTAACTTAACGTCCTAAGCAAAGTTTTTCCATATGAATTAGTGGCTGTACATTTATTGGTGCTTGTGATCAGCGGCCTTTTTCTCCTTGGATGAATAGTGTTTGTGTGAAAATTGATTACTGTGATACAGAAGTTCAAAGCAGTATTGCAGCTGTTTCCGTTGGTCTATGGATCGCTATGCCGACAGTAAATAAAATTTAAATATTTATGTGAATGAATCCTTAGTCTTACCTTGATTGCCCTTTGTGTAGACCTCGTGTCTTCATAGCACTTAATAATTTCCGTAAGAATTTTCCGTCTCATTTTGAAGCGCTCCCTGATTGACCGAGAGGTATTACAAAAACTCGAGTCGATATTAACTCTTGAGCTTCTTAGTTTTAATCTGAAGAATCAAATTTATGAAACCCGACGGTACGCCGGTAAGTGAAATACGACCTACTCAAGAATGTCCTTCTCGATCTCCATCCATATCATTGGAGATACACCTTCCTCTTTACATTTTAAAAACAAATCCTCCAGCTCCATTAGTACATTGTCTAATGCGGGGGGAGTAGTACATGGGTATCGCTTGTGAAGAAGTAAACCAAGCACCCCCAGCAAGAAAAGTATAGCTGGAATCCAGAATGATACCAGGGCTAGTGGAGTATGTGCTGAGAGAGAAATGTATTCAGAGGAAAACTCGTTTGCTACAGTTTCTTCGACAGTTTCAGAAGCAATAGAAGCCATTCTGAGTTGAGAGAAGGAAGGCGCTAAGTGTGAACGAGTCAAAAGTGTCTGCCAGAGAGCTTTTGTTTTATAGCTATAACTGTCCAAGATAACCTTGGCGATATAAGCTGAGAGATCATAAGCCATCATAGTAAGGCAAATATGCCGAGCACATCATTCAATGTCAAGACATGAAGCTTGGCTACCTATTATTAGAAGATTAACGATGGATCATTTCATGTACAGCTTTTCCAGCCACAATCCTTGGGGCCAAGAAATCTGATAAACTGCACATTTATGAGTCATACTCAAATATAAAAGCTCTTCAGATAAGTTTACGACGTAGAAAGATCGATAAGTTGTCATTTAGCTGCCAAAAAAAATCCTTATATCACACAAGTTTTCCGAAACTTGAAATCATTGCTCCATCTTTTCCTGGCAAGTGCCATACAGAAATTCATTCACAAGTTCAACAACCCTCATACCCACCCCTGCTGAATATTTATAACCTCCACCACTTGCACCGTATGCATGAACGACTTTGAGATCTCCAATTTCATCTCCGAGTTTGAGAAATTCCTTTTCAACCCGGAGCCCACCTCTCCGCCCTGGTCTTATGCCGGTTATATCTTCGATCAAGTCCAGTTCTTCAACATTGGTGGGGAAAGTCCCGGGAGGGACAAGGCGGTTCACTCGCCGGAGAATCTCATGTTTAAGGGCAGGGTCAATAGAGGTGTCTCTTTTGTGACGAAATGAACAACTAGACCAAGGGAGCAAACAAAACTACGCAGTATTACCAGCTTGTGATATTCCTCCTAAAACAACTGTCCCATCTCCGCGGGGTATAGCATATGAATATTCCTCGCCACTTGACATAAATGCATATCAGTAATCAGAACTGAAAAATCCACTGACACTCACGTCCGCACATAAACTGTCTGCAAAGGACTTCTCACTAACAAGGTTTGTCCTCTTGCTTCTTGCACAGCTTCATCCTCCACCCCGCCGAGATACTTGGCTCCACAACCCGTGGCGTTGACCACCACTAAGTTCTCCCTATTGGCGTTGTGTTCATCTTGCAGAACCTCGGAAATGTGATTTAGCTCCCGTCGTACAAATTTGACATTTCCAGCGGCATCAACTTGGTCTTTGAGCCATCGAAGATAGACTTGAGGATTCATAGTAAGTGTCTTGAACTCATAACCCATGGTTATCCCGTCCGGTAGATCCGATATAGGAAGTTTATGGCACTAGCATTGAAAAATTTCAGGATAAAGATACTTATACGGCGTTCATGGATGACGATAAACCAAAAAGAAACGTACATCAACCATAAAATCCTCAAACCACGGCTTCTTTCCATCTAGAGTCTCCTTCTCCCAGAATGCTATGTTTTTCACGCGCTATGAAGACAACTATGAGCCTCAAGCCATCTGGAGAGTTCAATTTCTTACCTTTACTGAAGAATCGGGGTCTGACTTTGCGAGTTTCCAGAGATACCGGAAGGAAGCTTTCTGTATAGCTACGTCTTCATCAGACATGTTTATCCATGGCTATATCCAAGCCTCGTAGTTCAGAACAACCTTGGAGCTTGAGAATACGACAAAGAGCTCACTAGACACCCTGCTCCTGCCCTAGCAGATATTGACGTCGGCTTGAGGGTTGAGTAACGAGGATAAGGCGTACCAGGGGGATGCCCACTTCTTTGACTCGTTGTCTCCAACATGATCTCTAGCAATGACAGTAACCTGATAAGCTCGCGGCAGAGCAAGCGCAATGGAAAGGCCGGTAACACCTGAGCCTATGATAACGACCGAGGGAGGCACTGAGAGTTGTAAATGTGAATTGAAGCGACCCAATATGAGGATACGCACTTTTGCACGAATACTGTCTTCTATCTCTACAGCCTGTCCTACGACTTTTGACTCATGAGATGAAGAGAGGAGTCTGCCACGTGGTCTCATATTTATTTTTATCTCAGATACTTAACTATTTTTCACCATCTTATCTTATCTCTAGTTTGGGAATGAACCTAAATAGCGTCGTAGTGACAACAGAACGAGGTCAAGGACATCGCAGATCTGACCTGTCTCTCCAGTAGGGTGTTTTCATATATGACATAAACTAGTAATTATGAGAACGTGAAACAAAAATTAAGTCACTGACGCCCATCAGCAAAAGCCCAAAGACCTGTACAGCTCTGTAAACCTCAATCAGGCCTGTAAAGGTTTTGAATACTTTCCAGGCAATATCTGCCTATGCAAATCTTTACAGACCTGTAAAGTTGTGTACAACCTGTAAAATAAATACATCCTGTATTTGTAAAAACAATCTGGAGAACCTGAAAAGTCAATACAGAATGATAAGTATTTACAGGAAAATCCAGGATGATTAGTTTGTACAGACAGTACAGGATGTATCTGCAAGGACAGATCAAAACAGACTGCATTTCTGGCTATGTTTGACTGGAACAATATTGCATTTAAAAATGATGATTCCAAAATTACTTGGGGTCACTGTGATATCAAGCCACAAGCAAGGATTGAACTCTGTACCTCATGGTTTCAATTACTTGCCTCACAATATAACCACTGAGCCATTAGTCCATAGTCCAAATCCGCACATAAGGAAATATATAGATCTGCATATCATTCACTTCCTATACCTGGTACCACAATTTAAATGTCAAAACAGTTAATTTATGATATTTTTGTAATCATGGTGTTGTAGAATAGTATAAGAGCCACTATACATGTTTTGAGACAGGTCTGCCCAGACCTGGAAAGTTTTCACATCCTGCATTTGTTTGGTTCCATGTTCAGTTTCACTCAACCTGATTAGCCTGTAACAATGATTACAATCTGTTTTCTACTCACATTCTGTAAAGGCTGTAAACTATTCAAAATCTGCACTATTGTGGCCATTATTTTGATTAGTGGCCCAGGACTAGACATTATTATTTATTGTGTTACAGGTGAGTACAGAATTTTTCTGAGCATACATTATGTAGTTGTTAATCCAGGATGGGATGAACTGAATCAGGTTAGTTCATTCTGTAGTTAACCTGGACATGTCACTACATCTTGTATTAGTAGGTAAAGGACTTACAGGACTTTTGCCTTTTGCTGATGGCCTGTGTACTACAACATCGCGCCGCGATCTGTTGATCAATTTGCGAGATTTATGTCGCAGTTAACACTTCAAGTGTAACTAAGGTCTACTAAATATCGTGTCAAACTCTAACCGAACTCTGAGACTCATGAAGTTTCTTTGTCTCGAGAAAAAAATACGAAGAAAACATAAGAAATACAGATATAGTCGTGAATGCAGGTCTTCAGGTAACTCTAGTAGACAGCAGTAGACAACGCAAAACTGACATAGAGTACTAGAGAGAAGGACCAGAAAACCTCTGAACACGGAAGCCGGATGAAAAGGTGCAAGAAAATGAAAACGAAATAAAGCGAAATTGAGGAAACAGTCTTGCCGGTAAGAAATCAGATTATTAAATTCTTCAACCACAAGTATAACCATGTTAAAAGGCTCGTACAGATTTAGTTGATGAGCGTTCACGATCTGAGAATGACCCAATCAAATGCGAGAACTAGACCGAAATAATGCTGCATTTTTGCCCGTAGCTTGTCACAATGCCAGGCAATAGTACTCGCTTGGGGTCTGATACGCACAAGTCGTGGCTATTATTGTCGCCATTAAGCTTTGAGCCTCTGTCTGGGGGAAAAACATAATACTGAAGGTCAAATCTGTCCCGAGCTTGACGTTTCTGTTCCGTGGTGTTCTAGAAGGTGAAAAGGAAAGGTAAAGGAGCTCAGCAGATATCGGACAATGAATCGCCAGTGTTTCCTTACCAGCACCAGAATGTGCAACTGTTGCGCATCCTCATAACATCTAATAACACCCCGGAGAATGCTGAATGATGAGACCATGTACGTGTAGGCCGATGACCAGCTGAAAATCATGGCATTATTATCCATCTTGATAGAAGAGAACTGGATAGTAATCCTAAAAGATTGGATTGTTTTATCAAGGAAATATAGAATGTAAGTGGACACTCCACCTCTTAAGATATGTATCAAAGTCACTCACATCCATCCCCTCCTCGGCACAGTCAATGATAGCATTTTTCAGCAGCTGCATGAATGCCTGAAGGCCAGATATTGTAATGCAAGGATACCGAAGGTGGAAGAGCACTCTGAGTGCAGGAACGAACACAGAGAGTATCATAATGAATCCCGGAAGATTCAAGTCTAAACTTGTTGAAGGATACTACATGATATCACCAATTTCGAGGCTAGAGAGATCCGCAGTGGTCTGAGCTATAGGTAAAGGTTTGTAGATAAGTAGCTGATGCTATGTACATGGGTGGAAGTTTTGAGAATACCAGTAGGGTTTGTGTATTAGATTATATATCATCAAAAAAGAAAAAGGTTGGCGCTCAAACCGAACCAGCTTGGTTTGGTATGAGAGTATAGATCATTAGTACGGTGATCATAACGCTACAGTATTGCCCCCTTTGACAGGTAACATTCCTAAATACAGAGGCTAAGGACATTAAGTACATATTCCAAGCTTCCAAGCTTGACCTACTTTGTTTTGTCTTTTAGAATCTGAAAGCCCTGTAGGTTCCAATCCATTAAGTAGTTCTTTATTAGCAGACACCTCACATCTTCAATATCATAGCTTAGGTCTGTGGTACCATGTTTAGTTACTTACAAGAATACATAAATATTGATGTCACTACTACTAATCAGTATTTTGACGAGTTACTGGTTTTAACTGGTACCAGCTGGTACCAGCCAAAACCAGTAAACCAGTCACCAGTGCACCAACCGAAAACTTTTTTCTACCAGTAAACTGTCAATAAAGTATACACAATATCATGGTGAGCGCAGGAGACATCACGGATGGTGCTTAAATTGTCTTGGCATCATGTATCACATTGCCGGCAATATTCTTGACATCACATGGTGGAATACAATTGGTGCTGTCGTTGCCAGGGACGACGTTCGGGGCCTATCCGACGCATTCCCGACACAGCACCGACAACCCTGACAAATTGCACCCGGAGTTGCTTAAAATGTTGTTTGGATATCTTAAAACTTCTGTTAACTTTACAATAAGTATATTTTATCCTATATACCGGTCAGTTATCAATATGATTTTTCACCTGTCACACCAGTGGTGACCAGTGACCAGTATCTTGTCAAAACACTGATGTAATCGGTTCACGGCTGGTTGACATTTTTAAATTTTGAGCTAATACCCAACGGAATACACTTTAGGTAACTAGAGGTAATTCTGAGCTGAATGTCGCACGCCAAAGGAACCGCTTCAAGTTGACTGCATACTACGTGTGTCTACTAGGTGAATGTTCTCACTTCATCAGTCTAATTCTACAGGGCTACCGAGAATAAATAATATGTCGAGTCAGTAGAGTTTCCTGAGAGTCTAAGTGTGTAAAAACTACAAAGAGTTTTTTTTTGTTTTTGTTACGGGGCTCAAGATCGTTGGCGTATCATATACCCTTCATGCATCATAAGTCTGATTCCGACTTCCTTGAGATCGGCTTCGTGTACGTAATGCTCGCCCTAGAAAATGCCACGATGGGCTACTTATACCAAGAATCAATTAAATCAATGACAACCGGTCCGGTCAATTTTCATGCGTCGACACTGACATCCAGGCGGCGAAATCATTCTCTGAATTCGGGGACTATTAATGGGATCAAGAAACCGAATTTAACGCTGTGGTAACTGAATCAACTCAGTACTAGACAAGAAGCAGGATCAAAACAAGACCAGTTCATTTCTGACAGAGATCTAGAAGCACTCCGAGATGGATTGGTACGAAACCGTTCTATATTACTTTCTGACACCTAGCATGTCATGCAAAACTTCATGCCGCGGCCCTTTACATCAATAGTTTCAACTGATCGATGAGCCAGTCCAATAGTAGAAAATCTGAGCCGGTGTGCCTCTTTGTTCAGGCATTGTCGCTAACTTGATCTTACGTAGACTGACTCGGACATATTCATTTGTGTGTACCAACTCATGTTCTACCTGTGACAGCAGGTGGCTCTCAAGCTTTATCATGACGCAGTTAAACCTCAAAATATACTATTCCTCTTGACCAAGACTAGGTTGATTGTGCCTGGATAGTATCATATTAGCTTTGGGGATCGCTGGGTTCACCCTTTTCGTCTTGTGGGAAGAATGAGGAAATGAACTAAAATGGTGACTAATAACGAAAATAACGAACAAAGCAGAATCGGCTGCATTTGTACTCGAAGCTTGAATTAGAATGGGTAACTATGCTCGATCAGGTCCAAGTCATACGGGCTACGGAGGAATATCAGATCAAATCTATTCTGAGCTTGGTCTTGTGGTTCTGTGCCGGTGTTATGGTTAAATGTAGAAGTAGAATAGAAGTAAGGTAAAGGGTCAAGTAGATGTCAAAAATAATTTGTCAGTGGCTTCCCTACCAACACAGAAATATGCAGCTCTTGCACATCCTAATAACGTCTAATGATACTGCGAAGAATACTAAATGCAGTACGTGTAGATCGGTGACCAGCTAGATATGATGACGAGTTATTCTTCACCTTAATGCAAGAGAACTGGATGGTAATCCTGAAAGCAATGAAATTGTTTAATCAAGAGTTAAAAATGCAAGTTGATGCCTACTTCCTACGACATACATCCCCTCCTTGGCACGATTAACAATGGCATCCTTCAATCGATGCGTGAATGCCTCACGGCATATAGAAAGGTGTGGAATGCCGTAATTTCTGGTGCGGGTGTGGGAATTTTGGTGCGGGTGTGGGTGGCCCTAGTGTAGATGTAGTCAGCTTTGGTGTGGGTACAGGGCTTCATGGAAAATAGAGACAGCAGATTGATGTCTCATATAGACTATAGCTACCTGATGAGGCACATTTAAAATACAATAGATTATATATTTCTAGATTCAATAGTGAAGTCATCCTCTTTATGATTATGACATTACAATATTACTTGATCTCAGTGGAAGAGTAGTGTGCATTCAATACCTCATATCTTTAAAATTATGGCTTCACTCTGTGATCCTGTGTTTGTCCATTGAAAAATTAAATAATTAAATGTTGAGCATCATTTTAACTAGACTGTTGTTCTGTATTTCAGATTGATCATAGTCACAACAGCCTGTCTTCTTGTTACAGAACAAAATGATTAATCAATCAGGAATATGTATCTTGTTTCTGTAAAACATTATGAAAAGACAACTCAGCTTTGAACTTATATCTTTGACTCTTCCTGTACACTTTCAGCTCTGTGAGTAGAGCTACCTAATGGTCCAAATCAAAACTCATACACATCTCTAGGTTAAGTTAGTTATAATATTGACCAAAAATTGCTTATTGACAATCACTGCAAAAAGCGATACTGAAACATTTAATGATATCTTTAATACAGTCAAGTTATATCTTAATTCCAGCAGATAATTATGTAGCAGAACACTGTAGCAATGTGATGACTTAATTCAAAATCCACATTTGAAAAGCTCTCTTCCTCATTCTTGATTTAAAAAATTCTTCATGGTCTGAAAATCTTACTTGCTCAGGTACAAGTATGATCTTGATCTTACTGATATTGATATTTCTTTTGTTTGAGGAGCCAAGGTTCTTGAATGGCTGCATAAAAGTGTTCATGTTGCTGAGAAGAATAACATATTTATTTGTATATAGCAAAAACTACTACAGATATATTGAGTGTCACTTTAACCTTTTTTTGTTCATTTCTGAGAGAAATACAACAAATCTCATTGAGTAAGTATATATTTCTGACACTAATCCTGTTGTTAGCTAAGATTCAAAAACCATAATATCCTCTTGATGCTGAATGCTTATTGACATGTCTATGGAATTAACCCTCCTGATTATAAGCACTAAATTGATGAATTTCTCAACAGAATGAACACATCATATATTTATTAGTCCAATTCACTATACTATTGCAGTATTCATACAGAAGATGTGAAGTTAACAAACTACTTATGTATGCCACACTGGATAAGCTAATTTCCAATATCAACTTTGATGAAACAACTATACATCCTTATATGTATTAGTCAACCTATATACTATACAGCATCAGCATTTATATGTTAACAGATAATTAGCTATGTGAGTCTGCATTGGGATAAGCATAGCCGCTATCCCACTATTCAGCCGTGGGAATCCACACTGGTGCCTAGTGCAGCTGAGTCTTAGGAAGTGCACAGCCACTATCCCACTACTCTTCAGCTGTGGGAATCCACACCGGTGCCTAGTGTGGTTGAGCCTTAGGAAGTGCATAGCCACTATCCCACTACTATTTAGGCATGGGAACCCACACCAGTGCGGGGGATGAGAAAGATGCGGGTGCGGTTTTTGGGTGCGGGTGCGGGAGAGAGGTGCGGGTGCAGGCAAAAGGTGTGGGTGCGGGTGTATTTTATTTTCTAGTTTTGACTTTATTTATTACTTGGTGCTCAAAATACATTTTTGGAACTACAAATTCAGTTGCTCAGTTGAGTTTGGCTTCTCAAAATACCTTTAATTAAATGGCTTTTTTGATGAGATAAATATTCTATTATATGTATAAGATTTGCTGGAGACAATGAATTAAATTTCAAAGACTTTGTGAATTGTAGAATTGAGATTATACAGTAAAATATATATTATTTGGCATACAAACATACATGAGACCTAGATAAATACACAAGAAATAGCTCAAGATAGTTGAAAAGCTTATATCTCAATTGAATTTGGCTGGTATAATTGGAAAAATAAATATTATATAGCTTTAATATTACCTTTAATTACCTACTTCAGCACCGCACCATCACCACCATACACCCGCACCACTACATCTGACACCCGCACCACCAGGATTTGAACCCGCACCAGTTGATTCCGCACCCGCACCACTAAAGCCTGCACCCGCACCACAGAAGCCTGAACCCGCACCACTTATCACCGCACCCGCACCACTAAGGCCTGCACCCGCACCACTCATCACCGCACCTACACTGCTAGCCTCAGCACCCGCACCAAAACTGGTGCGGATTCCCACGGCTGAATACTATGCTGTTCATATGCTGTTCAATTTGTACAAAAAATATTACCCAAGTTTCCCGCACAACTATGCTATTTCCCGCACCCGCACATTAAGTTTTCCCCGCACACACGATCGGATTCCCGTAGAACTTTAGAGTTTCCCGCACTCCACACACAAATTGCTGCAAATCTTAATGAGTAGCTGTGATTTTTTATCTTCAAGTATGTGTGACCCTTGAAAGAAGTCTCTTGAGTACTTAATATGCTAATGCTTATTTCAGACATGAATATAAAATAACAAACACTGGACACAACATGGCATATCACTGAGGTCGAAAATATAGAAAAAAACATAGGCAACAAATAAACTAGTACAAAATCGTATTTACAAAGCTAGACTTCTCCGACAAGGGACATTCGAGTCTCGAACTCACTTGACGCAATGAGAATCCCATAAGCGGAAAGTCAACTTCTACTATCTGAGCGTACAGTGGAGGAGGCTGAAAAGGGTTTCTCGTGTCAAGTATACTTTCTGTATCAATGCATTAAGAAAGGTTAGATATTAGTTTGAATGACAGACGCACCGGTGTAATCCGTAACCCCTTCATTGTTGTTGACAACTATAGTTCATGTTTTTGAAGCCTTCAAGTTGACCTGTGCCATCACCGTTGTCCAACGAGGAAGGGGGGCCGGGGAACTGGACGCGTTCCAGTAAAGCGCATGACGCATGGTGATGGTTAGAGCAGAAGATTTTGCGTGCTCTGTTGACAACGGATTGTTTGTTTGTTTGTTTGTTTGTTTGTTTGCTTGCAATGTCACATGACCAAACACGTCAGACGCGCCAGGGCACATCCAACTGCATGTCTTTCAAACCCAGCCACTTTGACCGTCTGGAAACTAGGATTGTGGTGTTTGTGAAGCTACAAGCATTTATCAGAAAATGTGACAATTTAGTTAAAACTTCAAAGCATGTGGTAAATTGAAGGAAATTTTACTTGGTATACTTGTATCTCTATTGCAAGACATGTGCAAGCCCAGAAGTAAGTGGGTAAATGGGGTCTGGTTTTTGCTTTTGCCATTAATTTCCAGAATTTTATGTTATGCATTCCTAAATAATTTTCTATTATGGTTTATATTGTTGAAATTGATGGTAACTAGCAGGAACCACTTGGTGCTCCAAGCTTCACCGTGATATGAACATCAATTCATTACATTGAAATGATTTGAAACATCTACAGGTTGCTACTGACCTACCCTTGCAATTTCTAAGTGAAATCTAAGTAGCCTCACTTCTTTAACACAGATTATGTTACAAATTTGTTTTATACATACCTCATGTCTCTAAAGTTATGGTTTCAATTTGTAGTATTATGTTTGGCTACTGCAAAAATAAATCATCAATTCCTTATTCAGTTTGGCTATTTTAATTTCCAATTAATTACTGCCATTACTGCTTCAGCAAATCCCCTTGTTCAAAATAAAATCTGAATTCTGGATTTGCTTACCAGAAATATTGGCCAAATACACTCATTTTGATTGGACTCTGTTACACTGATGGCCAAAAATCTTTTCATTCCCTAATATATAGGGTGAAAAATCCGAGCCCGATTTAGTAATGCCAGCATGCAAAACTACTGTAAATAGGAATATTTCCCTTTTTGGGGGTGAAAAGATTTTTGGCCGTCAGTGTATTATCTTAAGCTAATAAAATCAAAAGGATTCAATTAGCAATCTTCTCCCAAATATTCTCAGTTCTAGGAAGCAATCTCAGTGTAAATTACACTAATCATGGCTAAATAAAGCCGAAATTTCTTGCTAGTTTTTATAGATAGTCATTAGAAACAAAGCAAGAACCAGTTCTAGATTACTTAAATGTGAAGTGCTCATATGTAGGCCAAAAAGGTTGTAGAAGTTGCAAAAAGTGTGCGGGAGCTGACTCTGAATGTGTGCGGGGAATTGCCTTTTCGGGTGCGGGAAATCATCGAGTGTGCGGGGAAATAATTTTTGTACAATTTGAACAGTATAATACACAGCACCTACCAGCGCCGCACCGAATACTGGTGCGGATTCCCACGGCTGAAGAGCAGTGGGATAGTGGCTGTGCTTATCCCAGTGCGGGCATGCATGACTATTTCCAAGTTTTCTACATGGTATTACTTTCTCAAGTACTTTTACACTTGATAACAATTATATTACTAATGTTTAAATGACAGTAACAGCTTCTAAGCATGTCTTTTTGATTGTTTACCTATCTCTAGATATATCTTTGAGCCTGACCAGCTACTGTAATAGATACTGGATTAAAGGTAATTCTGTAATAAAGTATAGTTTGTCAGGACCTGTCAAAGGCTAGTAATTGTCTCTTGCCATTTCATCTCTTTGCTGGCATTATAACTATTATAGCATTCAACTATTATTTTCACAGGACACAAGAATGCCAAAATCATGAAAATATCTATCAATGAGTAGAATATACTGGATACACAAGCAGCTTTCAACATATTCCAGCACTGATAATGAGGAGACATTGGAGTAATAATGGTTGTAGTTATTCATAGTATACTATGAATGGATTCAAGCAATTAGACCTAGAATACCAAAGGTTTCTTTAGCTACATTGATGAGATATGAAAGACTGCCAACTACCAGTTCTACTATATTTGCAAGAAATATTCCTAACACATGTTAATTAATATTCTGAGTTTGGATCCTGAATACTCCAGTAAAAACTATGTGTGATTCAAAAATTTTCTATGGAATACTAAGTGGGTACTTGAAGATGGGAACACTCTAAGTAACATGCACTTTCTCTTACAGTCTTAGGCAAGTATTCAAGAACTCTTTGATCTTGTGTTTTTTTTTCAACATCAGTAAGATCTAGATCATACTTGTGCCTGAGAGCAACTTGGTAAGATCAAATCAAAAGCATGTTCTTTTTTATGATAGTAAATCAAGTATGTAGAAAGAGTTTTCAGATGTAGATTTTGAATTAAGCCAGTTCTCCACATGATTATGTATACCATCTGCTGGACTCAAAATGCAATCAACCTGCAAATTGGCTGTATTAAAGATATAGTATACACTAAAAAAATGGATTGATGCAATTGCTAATGAACTTATTATTACTCTTTCTTCTATGAGAATATCTTATAGATAGATTCCTTATGGTGATCCTTTTGTAGTTTCTGTATGAGAACTTGTCAAGAATAGCTGCCCAGAATATAAGTACTGGACATTAGCCTTGGCATCAAGTGCCACTGTGCATAAGAAAATATTTGACCTGTCATTGCTTCTCATAAAGGGCTTAGCTTTTATGAATCTGATAATTTATATGACTAGCCTTTCACCTGTACAAATTAGAACTGCATGAATGTTGAGCCAAAATAGGCCAGGAATTTTTTGTTCAAAGTTCTGTATTTTATTTGAAAGCTCATCATCAATGGTATTGTTGTTGTGGATTTGATATAAAATACATATAATTTATGTGCTGCATGGATTTACTGTTTATCCTATATTTGATGTAGAAATTGTTAGGGAAAGGGTTTCTTCTTCTGTAGCATTGTTTTCAGCCACCATTTATACTGATTTGGTGCTATCTGTGCTATATTGAATGTGCCTATTATTGCAAACTTGAACTGATTACCTATATCAAATGATAGAACATTCTGAAGTGCAATAGGCACACAAGTTGTCTTATTGTACAAGAATAATTTAACTTGTTTATCTTTTAAAGGTATCTCACTATTAACCTATAAAAATAATCTATTGCATGCTAGTATATCAGTGGAATGTCTCCTGAAGTTGGCTGTTGTGTATCAATTCCAGATTAGAATTGTCAGAATAATTAAAGGCTTTGATAAGTGCTCTGAAAGAATAAATATGAGAAACCTTCTGATGTCACTCTACAGAATTATATAGAGTTTGCCTATTTTCTGTAAGTATTATTCAATATATAATTGTTGCTAGCGTTCATTAAATCATCTGAGAAAATAAGATATAATTATATTTGGGCCTGATCAAACTACTTGATTTCCTTGATGCTGCCATCAGTAATCAGACAAATGCTATAGGTATTATTTACAATAATCAGTAATTTAACTAATTTTCAAGTGGACCTACACCCGCACCTCAGCCAGCCGCACCCGCACCAGAGATTTCCGCACCCGCACCAGAGATCACCGCACCCGCACCGAAAATTACGGCATTCCGCATCTTTCTATATGCCGCACCAGTGCTTGGTGTAGGTGTTGAGGCTAGTGGTGTGTAAGAATAAGACCATTGAAATATGTGATTGTGTAAGAATAAGAGATTTATGTCTTGGACCACATAATAGAGAGCTGAGTATAATCTGTATTGCGCTTGCTTTGAGCTCACAGCAATTGCATGAGGTGCTACATGATTTCTACCTAATATTTATACTAGAGTAACTGAATCAGTGTGAACAAAGAACAATAAAACCTGTGGTGTAGTACAGCAAATGACAATAGATGACTGTGCTGATAATCAAGAAGTATGAAGCTGTTGTGTAGCATATGGGTTAGAACAATAACTGTAAAACGAATTCTGATAGGAATGTAAATCAATGATTCCAACATGGTGTGAGTGCAGTGATAAGTGGTGTGGAGATGGTGTGGGTGTGGTGATAGATGGTGTGGGTGTGGGCAGGGTTGGTGGGGGTGTGGGACTGACCAGTGTGGGTGCAGGCAACAAAGTTCAGGTTCAAATCCTGGTGGTGTGGGTGTCAAGCAGAGTAGTGTAGGTATATGATGTGAACATGTATATTTACTCACCAGCTGAAATCTTACTAACTGTTGCGCTATAGATAATTCACTGCTTAGCAGTGAGCTGAGTTACATCATAATTATATCCTAATCCTTAGCTGCACCAAAATTTGAGGGTGCTTTCACTTCCAGATTTGTTTCATTAGCTCTAGTTCATACTACAGCTGCGGACAATCAAAGACAGCAATTTTGACCGGCCTATTTTTATACTTTCGATACGTGGAATTGAAAGATCCCATTGAGATGGTGTACCATTAATTTTCTGACAAAATTCTATCGAGCTGTTGGCAAGATAGGAAGTACATTGAACCCCAAAATTTTGGCAAAAGCTAAATAAAATCGCTAAAAATCCGAAAAAACGCCGAATCGACTCCTTTCATTATTTTGAGTATGATTCTATAAAAATTCTTCAATTCTTACGAGCCATTCTGTAGAAAATTGACGCCCGAGTTGACCGGATTTTCCACAAAGTGGAGTCAATCTAAAGCTAAATGGTGATATTAGCCTGCGCACAGCTCGCTATTGGCTCATAAAACTTGGATGGACATATACCCTTGTCCAGAATGGTGTTTATATGGATGGTCATGTATATGCAGATATTGTTCATTATCATCAACCTGAGTTTTTGCCTCAGATGTGGGAATTCCAGAATAGAATGGCTAGATACAAAGCTGTAGATGATAAAATGAAGTGCATACCTCTCAAACTATTCCAGGACAAAAGAAACTCATTGCAATGCTCCATGACAAACCATGTTTCCACCACAATGAGCATCAAAGTAACTTATGGTGAACATATTATTTTTAAGTAAACTTATTTTAAACAAAATTTTGGAAGATGACTTCAAAAATCAAGTTTCAATGCTAGAGAGTCTTGTCAAGGACCAGGATATACAATCTCTTTTTTAAAAAAATTCCACAATGCTATGGAGATATGGGCTAAATATTGTTACTGTGAGGAGGACAAGGGAAGATTTGAACATGCAAAACTGGTAGCAACAAATGGCTAGATGCATGTCCAAATGACACCACCCAGTATTTTATCTATAATTCATCTCATTTCATGTATGCATACAATAGGGCTTGACAGAGGTGGTAGCCAAACAGGCAGTTTGGAAGTAGGAACAACACCAATCACCAGAAAAGGCAACAAGATCAATTGAAAGGGTTTTAAACTAGTTTAGTATGTAAAAATGTCTGGGCCAAGGCCACAGAGGTATACAATGTTTTTTTGAAAGTCCCAAAAAATTTGGCAAACCTAATTTGTCGTGGGAAAAATCTGGAAAAATCGTTTTTCGACATATTTTGCCTCCCTGAGTATGATTCCGGTATCAATTAAGCCTAATTAATTCCCATTCACCCCACAATAAAAATTGCTGTCTTTGATTGTCCGCAACTGTAAAATAACTACAAAGAGGGTTTTAAACAAAGAAATTGGGATCAATGTATCTGTAGACTAGATATGCATAGATAGGATGCAATGTTAAGAAATAAGAAGTAGAAGTAGTAATACAAAATCATAACGTAGATAATTAAATCACTGAGCATCATGCCGAGCTGGTGCTGTATCCATCCCGGTTGCTTACAGCACGATACTTAGTGCAAGATGGAGTAGGCGTTGCTTTGAAGTTCATTATTTAAACCGATGTTATCTCGAGGCTGAAGATAATACTGGAGATCCAATTTGTCCCGAGCTTGACGTTTACTCTCCAAGGTGTTCTGATTAAGGAAGAGCCGCACTCGAATAAATAAACTGATAGAAAAAATGAAAGCAATAGTCTACTTACCATTACCAAGGCATACAACTCTTGTGCATATTCATAGCATTCCATGACCGCACGTAGAGTGTTGAATGATGATGCGAGGTACGTCTTGATCGACGACCAGCGAAATATTGTCTTATTGCTATCCATCTTGGTACAAGAAAAGCGAATTTTCAGCCTAAAAGTAGTAATGAATCGCTTCACTCAAGTTCGAGAAGCTTTTGGTGGCTTACCTCCGAAGGCGCATCTCAAAGTCTGACATGTCCAAGCCCTCCTTTGTACATTCGCTAATGGCATCTTTCAAACGTTGCATAAAGGTTTCGAAAGCAGATATTGTAAAGCAGGGATAACGGAGACGGAATACCATAACAAGTCCCGAAGCGAGCACTGAAAGTATCATGAACGCAATGAATCCCCATAGATTCAAATCCAGGCTTGTTGAAGGGTGATCACCGAGCTCGAGCTTGAAGAGGTCGCTGTCCTGAGCCTCACCGCAGTGAGATGCTCTTCGCAAATTACAAATGCTCGATGATACCGATGTGACTGGCGTATACATGAGTAGAAATGTGCTCGACAGTCTTTTTCTCCACTGGTGTTTTATACCTGGTGGGATGTAGTGCCAATATGATTCGGGTTTTCGAGACGAATGCCGCACGCACGGGGACGCGGTGAACCAAATGTACACCATTATTCAATTCTGAGGAGCAATCCCAGTGAGAATCGACAGCTTATCAAATAGGCAAACTGAGGACCCGTCGCTCCGATCAGATCTGTGTGGTTGAAGGTCTTTGGATATGCGGCTTCTTTCATCTCGATACCGCCGGCAAGCACGAGTCGAAAGGGCACCTTTGCTGCTTCAGAGTCCTCGCTACCACTCATTTCTCCTCGTACTTCACTTTCTCCCTTCTCACCCATCTCCAATGGGTACATCCACGTATCAGACCACGAATCGCGCACCAACGCGCACTTCTCTACACATGCCCTCTTACGCATCCCACATCTACGTGCACTTCTCCACATAAGTGCATCTACGCACAAATACATGTCTATTACATCCCTATGGCTACACCAACACACACTTCCAACCACACATCTACAGCACCACAACCAACCATCTTCTCTCTAAGTCGACGAGCTCCTTCTGACATGGGTATCCGCGGTCGCTGGATGCGTCGCTCGCTCCTTACATTTGGGTATCGCAGCCGACCGCGGATGTGCCAGGAAGTCTCGTCGGGGCCCAAGGTCTCCTAGACCTTAGCCCATATCCCCACACCATAGCCCCAACCATCTCTTCCGCTGTGGGACTCTCCTTCTCCTCAGGTGAACGTATCGTAGCGAAATCCAAAGAAGTTGAGCTCCGTTGAGCTCTGCTGAGCTGATTGATGAATCGAGAGGTTCGGTCAGGGTTCGGTGTCGCGT
This sequence comes from Stygiomarasmius scandens, assembly GCA_037954225.1. Classification (NCBI taxonomy): domain Eukaryota; kingdom Fungi; phylum Basidiomycota; class Agaricomycetes; order Agaricales; family Campanellaceae; genus Stygiomarasmius; species Stygiomarasmius scandens. Next base: position 328,250 of record JBANRG010000041.1, on the reverse strand, counting down.
CTTCTATGTAAGCGAACAATCTGAGCATTTCGGAGCACAAATAAGCAACGCAGCATCACACTCTACATATTGTACAATACTTGCTTGTACTAGATACGCATACTACAATAGTCCGCAAGGCTCTAGGTCTCTCCTGCACTCATGTAGCACGCTCTTTCCCGACTCTCGTTAAAGTATCCGGGATCTATGACATGGGAGTGATTAGAAAACTGGAATGCAACACGAAATAGTGCACTCACAACCTAGCACTCTTCCGGGACCAAGGAGAGCCGAGCATTGCCTTGCCATGACCTTCTTGCTTTGGGTATCCCGATACTAACGCATATGAGACCAAAGAAGCACTCTGGATAGCGGAAACATACCTTGTTTAACAGCAGCGCAGGCCTGTACCACGTCGTTCATGTCATCTGCATTGTAGAGTACTCCAGTCTTCTCGCGATAACTCCTGTATAATCCTGTTCAGAGGATTGGCTACCCGCCCAAGAAGGCGACGCGACGTACCGAGCACCCAGTCCAGACAGTGCTAGCCTTTTCCTTTGCCTTCAGCAAAGCCTCGAACGTTTCCTAGCAGTATCTTGTCCATCTATCTCAAGCGATGTGGTCGGAGTGGAAGGTCGTGGGTCTAAGTTGGCACTACCCGACTGGATGGGCACGAGCGGGTGACATGGTGGTAGAGGAAGAAACCTTGGGTCAGAGCGTTCGTTCTAGAAAACGTTGTCACGCTGTAATTTCCCACACTTTGTGCAATACTGCAACAGCAACCGCATACGCAATGCAAATCAAAACGGTGTACATGTCTTTCTTCGCCGAAAGTGGTTTGAAAGTGGTGTTCTATGGAAGAATGGGATGTCGAGCCTAGTTTATAAATAGTGTCATCACTTTGCTCAGCTTAGCTCCAATTGTCTCCGAATGCACACATTAGCTCAGCTCAGAACCATCGATTTTCACTGGGGATGATTTTCTGCGCAGTCTGGTTTCAATATTGCATGCATATTTCTCATACGTGTAAGCAATAGGCATAAGAGATAACAGGAACTAGGTACTTGGGCTTGGGATGGAATAAGACATGGACGTGAGGATGCAAAAAAGCGACGGCGTAGTAGCAACAACAGAGACAACAATGTAAGTATAGGGAAACCCTTTCCTAGACCCGTCATGTCAAGCTTCCACACAACACAAGGCGCGTATAAAACTACAAATCAATCCTTCAGTTCTACATTGACCTCTCTTACGCGAGACTACTTTGAATCCTAAAGAGATACGCGTCCGCACAGGTAAGAGAAGATGGAGCAGAGAAAGGATTTTAAGCGGTCTTGTGGGAGGCTTTGATAGCAGCGACCTTGGCCTTGCGTTCTGCGACACGCTTGGCGAGGAGAGCGCTGGAGAAAAAGAAAAAGTCAGACGAAGAGTCAGGTTTCGAGCAACATTAGAACATACCTGTACTCGGCCTGTTGCTCGCGCTGGTGCTGGAGTTTTTTCTGCTTGACGGAGCGGAGGTGACGACGGCGCTGGAGACGCATGGGAGTGACGAGACGTTGGATTTTGGGGCTAATAGATCATAAATTGGGGAGAAAAAGATGGACAAAAAGATGGACACTCACGCCTTAGTATAAGGCTTGGCATTCTCCTTCTTCGAGCTCTTAACCTCCCTTCTCACAACATACTTTCTCACATCGTCCTCCTTGCTCAGGTTGAAGAACCTACGAATCTTCGTCGCCCTCTTCGGTCCAAGTCTCTTGGGGAGCACCACATCCGTCAAACCAGGGATCTCCTGCTCACCCTGCTTGACAATGACAACGGAGAGAACTGCAATGTCGGGACCGACGATGCATCCACGGACGGATTTACGTTTGCGTTCACCAGTACGACGGGGGCGGTAGCAAGAATGGCCGTCGGAGAGAAGGAGGCGGACACGGTTGGGGAGAAGGACGCCTTGTTTCATGGGGAAACCTTGTTTGTCGTTACCGCCGGTGATGCGGAGGATGTAGCCTTTCCATTCGTCGCCAATGGAGTCGGCGGGGACTTCTTGGGACATTTTTTTGTCGAAAAAGACACGGCTGGAGAGGAGTTAGGGTTCGAGTGGTATATAGAAACTTGTAGGACGCACTAGCGTTTCTCATCGTCGAGGTCAATGAGTTTTTGGGCCCCGGTAGCGGGGTCTAGAAAATAAAAAACAAGATGTAAGCCAAAATTCCGGGCAAAAAACACAGAAAAACGCACTAGCAATGTTGATCTTCATATTGTGTTGTTAAGCTTGACCTGCGTGCGAGCCTGGACTTGCGAGCTCGACGTGCTTGAGGAAAAGGCGAAAAAGAGTGTCGAAGCTGGACGGCGACGTAACAAACAGTGCACAACACAACAAGTTTGGTCACGCACACTAAAGAAAATAAAGTTTGCAGCTGTACAGTTCTAGTCAGCCACAAACGGAGTCTGCCGAACAAACTCACGCTCGTTTTTCGTTTGTCCTTACCGTCAGTTACGCAGCGCAAGCGCTTCATCAAGACCCACTTTTTATTATCCTTCCTCGTCAAGACACTTTGCAGCCATGGGTCGTATGCACGCTCCCGGAAAGGGTATCTGTAAGTAGCAGGCACTCCGCTCGCTCGTCCTTGACCTAACTTCTTTTTAGCCTCCTCTGCCCTCCCATACCGCCGCGCTCCTCCTGCGTGGCTGAAGACGACCCCCGAGGAAGTCGTTGACCAAATTATCAAACTCGCTCGCAAGGGTCTTACTCCTTCCCAAATCGGTGTTACCCTTCGTGACTCGCACGGTATTCCCCAGGTCCGCTTTGTGACTGGTAACAAAATCCTCCGTATCCTCAAGTCGCAAGGTGCGTTGTCCTCGCCTTACTCCGTGACTCTTTCTCATACACTTTTTGCCGCTTCTTCCTAACCCTCCTCTCTTTCCCGCCTCTCCTTCGTCTACTTTCGTATGCCTTTTGTTTGGGGATAGGACTTGGCCCATCCATCCCTGAGGACCTCTGGCACCTCATCAAAAAGGCGGTCGCCGTTCGCAAACATCTCGAAGTCAACAGGAAAGACAAGGACTCCAAGTTCCGTCTTATCCTTATCGAGTCCAGGATCCATCGTCTTGCTAGGTATTACAAGACGAAGCAGCAGATCCCTCCTACTTTCAAGTATGATTCTGCTACTGCTTCGACGTTGATTGCTTGATGTGTTGGACCTTGAAGGAATGGTAGAGGGTCGATTTACATATGTTGTTGTACTGTCGTTCTATGCAAAAATGTTACGCATGCCTCCAAGTTTTCCTATGTTATTTCAGTTGTGAAATCCGTCATACCTTGGCCAAAGCTAGCTGCAAAGGCTTTATATGCTTTCTGAAAGTGCCTAACATGGAATAACTTGTCGTTGTCAAGAGGTTAAATTGTATAGGAAAGAGAACCTGAGTGGTATGGGGCCCGTACCAAAATTTACCTGTTGTTGTTTGTAACGATCGCCTCGTAGTTACTTCTTATTTCCTTTCACTTCTTACTTGTTTTGTACTTCTTATTTCATACAACACTTCCGTCGCTCGTTGCTACAAGTTTCGTACTTATTACATGTTTTATGTTTATGATATTCAACTAGTACTTATACTACTCTAATGTATTGTAGTACTTTAGTCGAATCAACTCTTTATTCTATTCTCAATTCTTCTCTGTTAGTCGTCGGACTTAAGGGCGTTCCGAACCCTTACATTGTTGACCAGGACATTTCCAACTCCATTCATGAAAGTTGGAGAAGTGATGATATTGGACTGTAGACATCAGTGTTTTGACAAGATACTGGTCACTGGTCATCACTGGTATGACAGGTGAAAAATCTTATTGATAACTGACCGATATATAGGATAAAATATACTTACTGTAAAGTGAACAGAAGATTTAAGATATCCAAAAAACACTTTAAGCAACTCCACGTGTAATTTGTCTGGGCTGTCGGTGCTGTGTCGGGAATGCGTCGGATAGGCCCCGAACATCGTCCCTGACAACGACAGCAGCAATTGTATTACACCAGGTGATGTCAGGAATATTGCCGGCAATGTGATACGTGATGCCAAGACAGTTTAGGCATCATCCGTGAGGTCTTCTGCACTTACCACGATATTATGCATACTTTACTGAGAGTTTACTGGTAGAAAAAAATTTCGGTTGGTGCACTGGTGACTGGTTTACTGGTTTTGACCGGTACCAGCTGGTACCAGTTAAAACCAGTAACTTGTCAAAATACTGATGGAGGCGAGCAGTAACCTTCCAAAAGGGGATAGTGATGGATGTGGATGTCCAAATAAACTGGATAAACGAGGACGATAACATAACCAGGGGTTATCGTCCTCGTTTATCCAGTTTATTTGGACATCCACATCCATCACTATCCCCTTTTGGAAGGTTACTGCTCAAATTTCTCACCTCTACGATCATTTAAAGTCCAGATGAATGTGTCCTCTCTCCTCACAACCCACCCCTTTTAATACTTTCATGGTCACCCCAAACCTCAACTCCAACTCCATGTCAGACATAAACTCTTTCCTTGCTGAACTCTCCCAACTTGGCAGTGCAAACTCTTCAGCACTCACATCACACTTCTATGCTACTGTCGGCTCGATTAGCATGCTCCTTATAATGATGCTCTTTCGTCTTCGTTATCCGTGTGTCACCGTGTCCGGACTAGAAGATTTTGTCAATGGCCTGAAGGAGGAAATTGAGACTTGTAGAAAGGAAGAAGCACCTACAGTTGTCTTTGAGCCTCAACTCAGAAAGTATGGTTTACATTTATTTTATTTTATTGATTGCACGCATCTATTTTTTGCTTTTGTAGGATAAACAGACAGCTGTCTGATATCAAGATGGATAACAACAAACTTATATTTCGCTGGTCTACGGCTCATGTATACATTATCTCCTTGTTCAAAATCTTGCGCACTGTCATCATATGCTATGAAGAGGCACAAGCATTGCGGATCTTGATTTTGGTGAGGGTGTTCCCCATAAGATAAATAAACACGACCACTTACATACCTACCTTCCTTGATCATATCAACCTGAATTTTGTTTTTTGATATCAATTTTCCACATGAAGAATGAAATTGAACATAAACGGCATGCACAAGATGGCTTTGAGCTGGAGTACTATTATAAAACCTCACCCTTGGCGATTACCGCTCGAGCAATGGGATCTAATGCAAGATCTGCTCTGACTTGTCCTCCTCCCACTCAAGCTTATCATGGAAGGAATGGATATGGGGAACAAAGCTGCTAAAAAAGTGATTATTTTAAGTGCAGTGAGTGATTCTCAGCACTGTAGTTTATTTTTATATATTGATGCACTTACTATTCAGCTTCTCTCTATTCTAACAGACAGGTGTGCTATGGTCAATAAGGAAGGGTCTTAGGATACTGTCTGTGCATACTGCCTCTGTTTGCTATCTGCATATTCTCATGGGTGTTTGATGATACATTTATTCATATTTCTCCTTTCCCTTGTGTTCTATATGCTTTCTGTTGCTTTGGAGTCTGCTATTAAATATTACTCCTGTATACATGTACAATGAGTTGTGCTCATAAATGACACTGAATAGACAATCTCATAAAGTTCACAGCTTGAACTCCCATCAACATTGATTTCACTAGATTTTATCAGGGTGAAAATCAGAACATTCATTATCTGCATATTGTCATGGGGGTTTGATTCAACATTTATTCACATTTCTTCTGTGCCTCATGTTCTATATTTTATGCTTTCCCTTGCTTTGAAGTCTGCTATTAATTATTCCCCCTGGTACAATGAGTTATGCTCATTAATTACGAGTCCGGAATGAAATGAAGGATCGTTCTTTATCTGAACCCCTTGGCGTGATTAAGTGAATGTGATGGTTTATTTGTCCATCCGGTATTCCGGCAATGTTCTTTAACCGGTTTACCGGCAATTTACCGGCAAAATTTGTTACCCTTGGGACGCGCGGCGTGTTTAAGCAGTTGTTATGACTTGTTTAAGCTGTCACCATCTGCTATCCGCGCACATCATTCCTCTACTTACTTCACTCGGGTTCTGGAATTCAAGGCTCTTGTGTGCACTTCTCTTATTTGCTGATTCTTTGGATTATTCTCAATTGTATACATGCTCATTTAATGCAAGGATGTGTTATAGGCTTAATTCATGTTTATAGCTCTCCTATGTTATAGATTGGTATTGTATATGTTTACTCATATGTTAAATTTTTAGAGAAGGTTAAGCATCTGAGGACTAGCCCTAACCCTATAACAGATCTTTATAATTAAGTTTTTTAAACCATAACTTCAAGGTTTGTACACAGATTTGAGAATCTTGAGCTTATAATCTGAGTATCGTATTTATGAGATTACTGGGTAGCCCATTTTCATCTCTATTCAATAAAGGATCAAAGCAATTTGCCACAAAAGTGTAGTAATTTCAATGTGATACTGATTTTTTACTGTAGTTTATGATCCTTTATCAGTATGTTTAGAAAGCCAGAGACTTCAAATCAATACTTGAATCTTGAATCTTCTACACATGAGAACTGTGATTAATCAATCACAGTTTAGGACTTACAGGTAGCTAAAGAAGCTGAAGGATGACTAGGAAGTTTCATTTCTGGATTTGTTTTAATTCAAAATTTTCCTCATGCAGGCTGACGAAATATTGCATCAGTTATTTTGACATAATACTTGAATATCTAAGGTGTTACTGTATCATTTTGAAGTGTTCAGTGGGTTATGCTTTTTTCCCTCAGTTTACTCAGTTCAGCTGTTGAGTTGATGCATCATGGATCAAAGTTTGGTTCACTTTTGATCCCAATACACTTGTATGTTCACCTGTCAATTCTCTGTCATGAAGAGGAGCCTGCGAGGCTTGCTTCTAACTCTAACCCCTATTCTGTACTTTAGACACCCACTTTAGCGCTCGCGCGCAGTCCGCAGTAAGTAACCGCTCGCCCCTTGTATCTTTTCCATTTTCCATTATTTTTCCGTTATCGGCCCGTACCGGCCCGCTTCCCGTCCCATCCTGCTTCCGTTCCGTTCCATTTCTATTCCGTTCCATTCCGCTTCTGTACCGATCCGATCCATCTACTGTAGCTATCACGATCACCTTGCCTCACCTTGTACATACCGTCCTTGCATTCCTTTCATTTACCGTATATTGAACTCTATCTGTTACTGATCTCGATCGCTGCCTTACGCCTCACGTTACACACATGTCTGCCTCTCGTACTTTGGCTTGTTAGATACTGCCTCACTGTACTGCCCATACTTGCCCTAGCTGTAGTATAAGTAGCTCGCATGTATAGTAGTTAGTCTCTATCTCAGTCTCTTGTTGTCTTGTCCCTCTAGTCTGTTCTCGTCTTAGAAGTCCTCCTATCAGGTGATCTCTAGTGATGCCGACGTCTTCGCGACATTAGACTGAGATCTCTCACCATGACCGTGGCCCGTCCGTCAAGGCCGCCCTCATGGGCACTCGTTACCGGCATCGTTAGAGCCGTCCCGCCCCGTTCTCGCTACGTTACAGAATTCCTCTCTTTATGCGTCTTAACTCACCCTGTCGTGCTCTCGCCTCATTCCAGTCCCTCTCGCTCTCACCTCCACCCGTACCCTCACCCGCCATTTGCAAGACGCAGGTTCGAATCCTGCTGAGCTTCCCCGGACCCGTATCCGACTCCCCCTCGCTGTGCACGCCGTTCGCCCGTTTTTTTGTTCTTGTTCCATTCCTATCCCCGCTTCCCCCTCATGGGCCCCCAAGCCCTTCGACTCTAGCCTGGGAGTAGGAGACTCTCAGGTGGGCAGGTGCGAACAGTCCAAGGGGCTGTTGCGCAAGGTCATCCCCCGTCCACACAGGCTTCGAGACGTAAATCCAGACTCGCAAGAGTAAGGTGGTCGCCCGACCCTGTAATAGAGATCCGTACTCCGCCCCCACTTTCGTTACCGACTTGTTCACCCCCGCTTCCTCACGCCGCCTCTCCCTGCCACTGTCACTGGAGACCGACCGGTTCCTGTGTCTGGATACCACTCTGCTGGATACCGACCACCCGATGTTTGGATACCGACTATGGCGCGCTCTCCCCTGCTACTGCCATGTCAGTATATTGGTAGTACTTGCTTTGCCGATCCCAACCCCCGCTGTCTTTACCGACCACGCCCCATCCTTGTCCCTTTGCTGACTCCGTTTCCCCTCGTTACCCCTGCCTCGGCCCGACTTCTGCTGTGCTGCGTCAGCAACACCAGCATGTGCTCTAGCCACCTCCGTTACAGATTCCGCCTTCCCCCACTGTCCCGGCCCGACTTGGCTGACACCCGACCGGCCTGTTTTCTGATTTCACCCTTTCCTTACCGTCGGCTTACCGACCAGCTTCCGGCTTCCCAATAGGGAGTTGCAGGTCACCTCCGGCTTCCGCCCCCGCCTACTGCTCATCTTCCGGGTTCCCAATAGGGAGTTGAAGAGTTTGTTTTCCCCATCCTTTCCCTCGTCTGACGCAAAGATGCCCGCTACCTGGAGTGACGACCCCCTTGACCCTCTGGTGCAGTTCGCCAGTCTCGTAGAGGTGCTAAGTCCCGTGTGAAGGTATGCCGCCGTTTAGCTGATGATTTCCGCCGTCTCCGTTCCGCCCCACCGCGCTACTGCGTCAGTCCACCAGTAGTTGCCTCCCCTATCCCGTTCTCGTACCCGCCGCCTGCTGCGTCAGTCTACCAGCAGTGCTTCCTTCTCGTCCTCACCTCTCGCCCCACTCGCCTCGCTGCCTGCTGTGTCAGCAATACCAGCAGTGCCTTCCCGCTCCAGCAGTCCCACCTGGCCCGACTTCCGTAATAAGTCGTAGTCATGTTTTATTCATGTTCCTTTAATTAATCAGCTCTCGTCTGGCCCGCCCGTTCCGAACACGCAAGTTCAACCGTCGTTACTCAAGATTCCCGTTTATTTTTTTTTTTTTTTTTTTTTTCCGGTTTTGATCCCTGGTCTCATTGAGGACAATGAGCATAAGAAAGGGGGTATAAGCAGTAAAGAGAAGTGAAGAAGAAGTGACGAAGAAGATGAAGAAGTGAATAAGAAGTGAAGAAAAAGGAGGTTGAAAAAAGAGAAGTAGAAAAACAGATGGAAATTTTTTCGGTTTTCCTGCCTTACTCGCCATCACCGTAGCGCAGTCCTTCATCTCATTGAGGACAATGAGTCTAAGAAGGGGGGTAATGTCATGAAGAGGAGCCTGCGAGGCTTGCTTCTAACTCTAACCCCTATTCTGTACTTTAGACACCCACTTTAGCGCTCGCGCGCAGTCCGCAGTAAGTAACCGCTCGCCCCTTGTATCTTTTCCATTTTCCATTATTTTTCCGTTATCGGCCCGTACCGGCCCGCTTCCCGTCCCATCCTGCTTCCGTTCCGTTCCATTTCTATTCCGTTCCATTCCGCTTCTGTACCGATCCGATCCATCTACTGTAGCTATCACGATCACCTTGCCTCACCTTGTACATACCGTCCTTGCATTCCTTTCATTTACCGTATATTGAACTCTATCTGTTACTGATCTCGATCGCTGCCTTACGCCTCACGTTACACACATGTCTGCCTCTCGTACTTTGGCTTGTTAGATACTGCCTCACTGTACTGCCCATACTTGCCCTAGCTGTAGTATAAGTAGCTCGCATGTATAGTAGTTAGTCTCTATCTCAGTCTCTTGTTGTCTTGTCCCTCTAGTCTGTTCTCGTCTTAGAAGTCCTCCTATCAGGTGATCTCTAGTGATGCCGACGTCTTCGCGACATTCTCCTACTAAAGAAGTTGCAAGCCCAGCTAAAATACAGAAAGAATGGGGAAATTTTTTGAATGGAGATTTTTCTTTAAAAAGGGAGGTTTGTAACACAGTTCAGTACTTAATGTTACACATTACTAGCTACCAAAACTGAACAATTTAGTGTCCAGTGCTATGTGTTACTGAACACTTCTTTGAAATGGTACAGTTTTCAGACTGTGTTAGAAAATTCTGGCACAAATTGAGAGTGAACAGTTTTGAGGAGTTTACTTATTCAAGTCGTTCATTAAAAAGATCAAATGTAAGTTTGCAGGATATACATATGGTTCCTTTATCTATCCAATGAAGGCATTGATAAATGGATTTCAAGAATCCAGTAGAAATTTAAAGTTGACCCTTGTCGTGGTCAAACTATGTTTTAGACCAAATGACATGAAAAGTAATCTAGCAAGGAATACACAATTAATACAACCTTTATACATGCTCCAGTTCATTTAAGACATCTCTAATTTTGGCTCGGAAATTTTCTAGTATTTTTCTAGTATTTTTCATTTGGTTTCTTTGCTTCAAAACTTCTATGTTCAATCTTTAACAGTTTCTAACCCCTATCTTGAATCCTATTATGCAACAATGATTACTTATACCTTATATCACCTAAACACTTTTACACTCTAACATTTTATTCTACAGTTCCCACCCTTGATTCAGACCTGATTATGCCAACTTGTTTATGCTCTGCATTACATGAACACTTTCATGCTCTGATGATTAATAATATTCCATTACCATTTTAGGATATATTACACTTCCATTTTAGGATATATTCCATTTCCATTTTAGGATATATTCAATTTCCATTTTAGGATATATTACCTTTCTATTTTTAGTTATATTCTTCCTGATCAACTAGCCAGAAATCATAAAGAATCTAGCACTTAATCTAACCTTGAATGGGTTAATTGCTGATCTATCCTTATACAGCTTAGTTTGAAGGCTAGCATTTACTCTGACCTTAGATGGGTAAATTTGAAGGGTAGAATTTAATCATACCTTGTACAGTTAAATTCAGTCTGTTTCATTTACCCTGAATTGGGAATCATTTAGCTTACTTTAGAACTCTCAATCTAAACAATAATAGTAGTAGTAGTTATGTAATTAGGTAGCTCAAGGGGTATAAAAGGAGCTTGGAAACAGGCCCTGACCCCAGGTAATCCATAGCAAGAGTCCACAGGGATTCTACTTTTGCCTCACACCCTCTTCTCTCTTAAGTACACAGGTACTTAAGCCTCTTGTCTTTCTGTAGCCAAGTAACCAGTCTTGCATCAGAAACCAAGGTAATCTATAGTGAGAACCCACAGAGAGATTCTACTTTTGCCTCAAACCCCCTTCTGTTCTTAAGTACACAGGTACTTAAGCCTCTTCTATCTGTTGACAAGAATTGCACTTGTAACAGACATCTACTCCTCCAGTTGTTTTGCTTCTGTAGCCAAGTAACCAGTCTTGCATCAGAAACCCTCTCTTGTTATAAGTACACAGGTACTTAAGTTTGTCTCTTCTGTAGCCAAGTAACCAGTCTTGCATCAGAACTTTGTTGATACTCTTGGGAATTGCTTGCTTGCTTACACAGGTAATATACAGCAAGAATTCACACTCACTGCACACTCTTACTCCATACTCTCCCTCTCTGTTGACAAGTAACCAGACTTGTAACAGTACTCTACCTCTGCTATCTGAATAGGAAACTTGGTCTGTATAAAGAAGTAACACTTACTTCTAGGTATTGGGATAGTTGTTAACTAGCACAAGGCTTGTTGATAACTTACTTGGTCACTGCTAACTGCTCTACTTTTGTTTAGGTTATTACTAGTTGTCAAGACAAAGTACTCACCTACTGCTCACCTCTATCTACAGAAACTTAACTCTAGTTACTGTAGACTATTTGATATACCTATCTCTATTGTCTTACATTCTTGATATAAGGCAGTAGATACACCTCATTGTAATCTTCACCTCAGGAGTGATAAATACATCACATACCTATTTGACACTGTGCTCTCGAGCCTACACAGACTAATAAGGAATTTCCCACGAACAACTAGGTGATCCGCTCGCCTACAGAATATTCATTCATAAGGACCGCTACACCTAGGTTGACTAGGATAGCTTTCTTAAATAGTTTATAACTCAAGAACCTTTCCTAGTATCGACATACTTTCCTTGGAGCCCACCGCGAGGGGAATTCTAGTCTGTTAAACAAATAGGTTAGATAACTCTCACTCCAAGCCTTGGAAGAAACACACTTACTAGTATATGCCAATAACCCCAAACACTTCAAACACTAGCTTTACATCTGAAACCTCTTACTCAGTTACTGAAACATCTGAACAGAACACTTCTACATTACTACAGGACAATAACTCTTTTATCTCATCACAACTTGGAAACAACTCATCTGATATTTTGGAAACTTTACCTCTCTCTGAAGACACCCCAGATACCAGGACCCCTATATCTACAGACTTTAGCCATTCACCAAGCAATAGTGAAGAACTTGAATACATACAACAACAATCAGATAATCATTCCTCTAATTCATCAGAACTGCAATTCAATATGACTACTACCTCTACAAGAACCCCAGATATGATGCCCCTGATGGGACAGAAAGGTGCCCCTCCTAAGTTCAAAGGATCTTATGGAGAGGTACACAAATTTCTTCGTAAATATGAACAAGTATGCACCTCCTATAATTTGACTGAAGCTCAGAAATGTGAAAATATTGTTGACTACACTAGTCATAAAGTCAGCCTAATAATTGAAGGATTCAAAGGATATGGAGAAAAGAAGTGGGATAAGCTGAAAGGAGAAGTGATTAAACACTTTGATGCAGCCAGAAGGGATAACAGGCACAAGACTAAGGACCTGAGGAAGTTGGTCAAGGAGACTAAGCACCAGAAGATCAGGTCTCTCAGTGACTGGAGGCATTATCAAAGGAAGTTTGCTGCAGTAGGAGGGTGGTTGCTGAACCACCACAAGATTGATGATAAGGAATACTTGAAACAATTATGGTTTGGAATAGATTCTAAATTCCGCAAGCATACCCTTGGACCTGACCTCAAGCTAAAGGAACCCAAAACCACAGGAGACCCATGGTCTGAAGATGTTATCAACAAGTATATGGAAAGATACTTTGCTAGAGGGACTTTTGAGGAGGAAGAATCTGACTCTGATTCTGACTCTTCAGATGACTCATGTAGTGACTCAGACTCAGACACTTCTGACTCTGACTCCTATGACTCTGACTCTAGCTCAGACTCAGATAGGGGATATAAATATAGCAGGAAGAAAAGAAATAGCAAGACTCTTAAAGGAAAAGGACCCACCAGAAAGAAGGCTAAGGCCCCTAGAAATAATAGTAAAGACTCTTCAACATCTATTGAGAAAGCTACCCAGCCTTCTAGTAAGAATGAGGTTGAAGACCTTATTGACCAACTAAGTAAAATGAGTATTGATGATCCACAATATTCATTGACCTACTACAAGGCCATTAAACTTGACCCTGAATGCAAGAGTTTCTTGACAGCACCAGCTATGAGGACATCTACAGTTAGGAATACATTTCCTAGATCAAATCCCTTCAGGAATGATACCCCTAGAGATTTACCCCCACACTTGGACCCTACCAGTAGGCCACCACCCAGGCAATGCTATGGGTGCGGTGAAGTAGGACATGGGCTGAGATATTGCCCCAAGCTAAATGAACTGGTCAAAGCTGATAAGGTTACTATGGATCCTAATGGTCGATATGTAATGAAAGGTACTGGGCAAAGTATTCACAGAAACTATAATGAAACAATGGTGCAGGCATATGAAAGAATGATGAAGGAAAGCACACATCAAACTAACTTCATTGCTGAAATAAACCCCTATACCTCAGAGGATGAATCCTATAATGTGGGATATGAGTCTGATATAGAACCAGATGACTCCCCTGATGATGATGATGATGATATAGAGGTACTAGCAGCAGATAGAACAAACAAATCTATCAATCAGGCTAGGAAACATGTCTTTGATGGAGTTCATCTGCCACCAAAGGGGAGTACCTCTCAGAAAGCAAAGGCTGCAGATAGAAATCAACTAAACCAACAACAAGAAATGCCTAGGCAATATAGGACTAGGGCACAAGATAGGCCCAACCCCTCAAACAAAGTGCCAGTTGTGAACACACCTACTCCTAATATCCCAGACAAGCCAGTACCAATGGATGTACGTAAACCTCGGTTTAACCCAAATGACACAAAAGATATTGAAATGAAGGAGCCTATTACACCCACCTCTAATGTGACCCCTAATCACACATCAGGTACTAAACAAGAAGCCACTAAACCCCTAGCTACCAAAGAAAATACTGGAGTCATACCAAGGACAAAGGACCTATCCACTCCAATAGAGAATAAACGACAGCCTCGCCAAGCTGAGATTGCCAAGGATATTAACTCAGAACAAATCCTCAAGTCTATTCTTAATACACCAGTAACTGTTACTATGCATGATCTACTAGGAACATCAAAGGACTTGAGTGACCAGATGGTTGAGCTCCTCAGGCGCAAGAATGTTAAACCAATTGTAGCACACTCATATCAAACATCAGAAGTCAAGGGTTTCTTGATACTTCTAGACATTGTCTTACCTAAAGGATCAGTGAGAGCTATAGTTGATACTGGATCACAACTCAACATCATGAAGAAGTCAATATATGAATCTTATGTAATGAGGCCTGTGGACATGACAAGAAGAGTGGTTATGAGAGATGCTAATGGAGGGACTAAAGTGCTTACTGGATTATCATCAAATGTGGAATTGGAGTGTGGAAATGTTAGCACTCAAGGAAAATTTTGGTTAGGAGAGAAATTGCCCTTTGATGTTTTGCTGGGCAGACCTTGGCAACTAACCAACCTAGTCTCTGTTGAAGAAAGAGTAGAAGGAACCTACTTGGTGTTCAGAAAGAGAGATGATCCTGAATACATCAGGGAGACCTGTGTGGGGAGACCTCAACAAATTACTCCTGTCCCCTACCCAGCACCTGAGTTTTCTGCCTTCTTATCTGGAACTCCTGAAAACCCAGATAAATTTAATGCTATGAAAGAGGATGATCAGGAAGAACTCTCCATTAGTCTGTGTGTCTCAGACACAAAGGAGGAATTAATGGACATGCCTCTAATTCTGTCTGCCAATATTCATGATACTATTACCTACAGTCCAGATAACTCTGAAATGGAAACTCCCTCAAGCCCTGGAAATGGTGGTCCTTGTAAAACTTTAGACTTGGGTTTGGAAACCAAAGTATCATCTGCAAAGATACCCATCTCAGACCTTGCAAATAACTGTTTAGAAGAGATCCCTATTGTCAATCTTGTTGATAATCTCTATGAAGCCTCAAGCCCTGGTCTAGCTATGGCAACAGCATTTGAAGAAACCCCTACTCCTATTCTCAATGACAACTCAAACTATGACCTTGAAACTGAAATGCCATCTGGAAGAACTCCGGCTACTGACCCTGCCAATAACTGCCTACAGGAGACTTCTAGTCCATACTTTGCAGACCCTATGAGACTAAATGATGAAACAGCACCAGAGGAATTGGCTCTTGATAAATGGGAAACTGTGCCATGTGGAGATAATCATCAGTCTTTGGATGACACAACACAAACTGATAATTACCCAGGATCAAACCATAATTATTACACTATGGGAAATTCCAAGGGTGGAGAAGACTCTACTTGTTCCAAGCCAAGGACCCAGCTAAGAGATATTGCTGCCAGTCCAGACATCAACAAGGAGGAAACCTTGAATGATATTGAGGAGAAAAATCCTACAGTCAATTTTGTGGACAATATTCCTAAGAAGCAACAGCTAGATCCAGAAGTCCTAGCTGAGCTGGAGAAGTCAGTATGCATTATGCACCAAGGCCAGGACAAAGAGACAAGTGAACTGGGTACACAGTTGCTGAAAAGGGAAAAGAAAGTCCAATGGAAATCTAAAATAAGGAAATGGGGCCACTCATTGAAAGGAAAACTTGAAACTAGGACTATGGACTACAAGGATATTGAAACAAATGGCCAGAAGCTAGAAGTTGAGGAAGAAATTGGACCTAACCAAGCCAGGAACCAATATGGGGAATTATTGGAGAAACAAGATCAAATGAGAAAAGTGAAGGAAAAACCTGTGCAAAAGTTCTCATATTCTGGTTTCAAAACCATGGCTAAAAGACTGATGAATAGGATGGGAGATAAAAGGATACATAAAGGAAAGAGGAAAGGAAAAGGAAAAAGAAGAGACCCCCTGAAATCATCTGAAGAACCCCTCACAAAACCTACCCACCCTACTGACACACCTCTACCCTCAATGGACCATACTAACTGTTTGGGTGCCAGTGTGCAGCCACAAATTTATGCTACTCATCACTCTGACACTGCCAATAGTGTCAATTATGCTGATCCTTCTTCAAATTGCTCTGTAATCATCAACAAACTCCCCTTTGTACATACTTGTGATGCTGGCTGCCTTCAAGACTCAGACAATTCTATGCTGCTATCTGTGACCCTTCTGACTGGATCTCATACCCTGTCTGTAATCAATAGACCTTCTATGATACAAAGTTCTCAACATTCTGCTAAGTTTACCACCACTGACTCTGAGATATCACCTATGTCCCTTCTGCCAACTCACTCCACACTATATAATGGACCATTTTCTGTAAATAACAGCAACCATGGATCTTCAGACCTTGAAAGGCTTGAACAACATGGAACTAGCCATGGACCTGCCAACAAAGAGGTTTCATCTGTCTTCATGATACAAGTAGGCTCTGAGAATGTCTCCACCCAAGTCAAACCAGACCTGGGCGATGTCATGCGTGCACCACCTGTTGACCCAGTACCAGTGTCACCTCTGCCTAGGCCACCTGAACAGACATATGCACATCCCAATCCAATGGGAGAAATGACAGAGAATAGCAAGGAAGGAATGGAGATTGATGCTGAGGGGAATAATGGAGAAGCTGAAGAGAAGCTGGAACACTACTTCTTTAAGCCATACCGAGTGGGACCAATAGGCCTAGAAAGTGGAAATCTGATCTCCATCTTTGGGACATACCATTTGCTAAACACACCCAATGAGATTTTTGACCATGGAGGAATATTGGCCAGAATGAGAAATAATGGACTAATAATAGCAAAGATGATGACAAATTCAAGACCCTTACTGCCACCATACATTGTGGATATAGATATGTGGTGCGAACCAGATCAGCTAGGATGGTATATTGGGCAGTTCGATCTTGAAAACTATCCAGGGGAATGGAGGATAGTCCCAGTCCCAGATAAAACCAACACCTTCATTATAAATCCAAGTCACGAACCTGATGAAACCAAAGGTACAAGGACAGGAAAGGACCTGTGGCATTTACTAAGGTGTAACCTTAGTAGAGCATACCAAGATATCCAAGCATTGGACAAATGCACTGATGCAATACCACTAAAGAATCCCAGCAATGATGGCTCAGATTCTGCATTGGATAGCTACTTCAAAGATGTGCTAGAAACCCTGGAGATCACAAGAGACAACTCAGAGGGTGATGCAATGGTCGCCCTTGGGACAGTAGAAATGGAAATTGATGATGATGATGCTAAGACGTTTGGCCCACTGTTGAGCGTAAGTAAGGAATTCTTCTCAGAAGGATATTCAGTGTCAGACGAACCAGGTTTGCCCAATTCCACTGATTATGAAGGGATGAAACTTGAAGACGAAAGCCTGGGAAAACCCATACCCCTGGGAAAGTTTGATAATAGGACCCTGCCAGACCCTGAGGATAAACCCTTGACGGAAGAAGCCGAAATTGAGGAACTTATATATCTAGTGGAGTTTGACGAGGAAAAACGATCGAGAAACTCTTCCCTCATGCCAGCTCAGGACAAACCAGGACCTCCCCCTTCTCTCATCCCCTACCTTCGAATACCACCTGTGCCTGGGCCAACGCTATTCTTTGAACTTCACACAGACCAGAAAGCCGAATTTGGGACCTTGGCCTCCAATATCCTTCTACGAGAACACAGTCTGCTCAATGCACAGAATCGGCCTGGAGCACATGTAATGGAGGGAGTACTTCGATCCCACCCTATTCCCACTTGGGTCTATCGATACAGCCCACCTCTAAATCAGCAAGAATTTACTGGCATAGACGACAATCACCCACTCAGACCTGAGTGCTTCCGAGATAAACAAGCTGGACTGCCTATTATCCTTGAATTACTGGAAGAAGGTTACGAAACCATGATTCATGACAAATACCTATACATGCTAGCTATAATTGACGATGGCCCTCTCCTACCTGAAATGTGGAATGCAAAGGATGGTAGGGGACCCAAACGGAATGTCAAGTTAATTACCGATGCTCGACAGGAAGCTGAACCTCCATCCCATGATCCTGAGGCTAACCGGTTGTATATCGAACACTGTATACTTGATTCTAGTAAGAAGCACCTGCCCCTCCCTGATCAGCCTAATACTAATCTTCTACCGCATTGGGATGTTGTGTATCAAGAACTGCAGGAGTTTCTTGGGGAGGAAGCCTATCATGAGCCGTTGGAAGACTCTCGGAAAATTGTCAAGGGAAATGTTTGGCTACCTCGTATTGGAACCCTTCGAAAAGCTCGAGGAGTGCTGGTTAGCCTTTTGCGAGATTGCGTCTTTCTTGTCCTCAAGCCTGAATGGCGAGAGGCAATTGAACGCCTCCCTCCTGCTAACGACACATACCACTATTTCTACAAGCATTGCCACTATTTTCGACTTATGAAATTGGGAAGTAATGTGGATCGAGGTTTCGCAGAGGCATGTAGGCATATGACCACTAACCCCCATGGGGTGAAGGTTGAACGATTACCAGAATGTGACCCCACCAACTCCTTGGTCACTGTTCAGGAAGACGAGTTCCTATACCACCTTATCTTGCTATTAGGGTATGGAGGAAGGGAAAGTGTTGCCCGCATCATACGGAAAGTGCGAAACCTAAAGCTAATATTGGGACAAGAAGTAAGACAGTTGCTGGTATTTGGGTATTTGAACCCTGTGGCTGCTTACGATGTAAATGGGACCCCATTTCCTATGCGTTGGGACCTTGGTACTATGGCAAAGGTCATTCGAGTTCTTTTCCTACAAAGGAACAATGCTAACAGTTCCCCGCGCAGAGCCCACCCAAATGCGACAAGCATGCCTCTGTCGAAACTGATACTAGCAAGGAGGAATCCCTGTAAAGGCGAACCCAACCAACCAGTTCCGATTCTACCTTTTGCCTTTGCATATTTGTACAGCTTGTCTATGCCTATCGATCTTACTATGCAGAATAATCCTACTTGTACAAATCTACACTCATGCTATATTCATATGCATTGTCACCACAAGATCTGCCCAGACCTTAGTGGGCCACCCCAGTTATAATACACGTCAGTTGGATCTAGCAATCCTTCCCATCTAACAGGGGATAGGGAAACACGACTGGAAAGCATTACTGAACAAACAAGAACTGAAATACCATATACTCATAATAATCCTAATGAATTACACACTATAATTGAGTCATTGCAGAGTTACCAATTTGAAGAAGGAGACCAAATCATAGTAGTTACCCAAGCTGAGCCAAATTCAATGGGCAATTACGAAGTAAATTCTCCAGAACCTTTCACATACACTGCCTACAAACGAGTCGATCAGAAAGTTAAACCTGTATCTACCTCCTTTCCACAACAAGCACGAGTAAGGCGTATCATGCCTCATGATCCATTAGAAACCCTACCTGTACTCCCATACTGCCCACCAGAATTCTTACCAACTGAGCGCCTCACTATGGAACGAATGAAGGTACTTAATGTGAATGGAGACAATTTCCTATGGCCTGAAGAAGAAAAGCTATTTAAACATATCATGAAGTTAAACGAAAAGGCCCTAGCTTTTAACGATGGTGAAAGAGGAGTATTGAGCCGAGAATATTTCTCAGACTATATTATGCCTACAGTACCCCATACCCCTTGGGAATATCGAAACATACCCATTCCACCTGGAATAAGGGAGAAGGTTATTGAGGCCATCAATGAGAAAATCAAGGCTGGAATGTATGAAGCTAGCCAGTCATCATACCGCTGCAGATGGTTCTGTGTCCTAAAGAAAAGTGGAGGACTGCGAATTATTCATGATTTGCAACCACTAAATAAGGTTTCAATTAGGGATGCAGGGCTGCTGCCCATTGTTGACGACTTTGTGGAATCTTTTGCTGGACGACAGTGTTATACACTATTTGACCTGTACTCTGGTTTTGACGGAAGGATGATTGACCCAGTATCTCGAGATATGACTGCATTTTATACACCATTAGGCTTGCTCAGGCTAACTTGTCTTCCTCAAGGATACACAAATTCGCCAGCAGAATTTCAGAATTGTATGGTTTTCATTCTGAAGCCAGAAATACCATACACCTGTAATATATTTATAGATGATCTACCTATCAAAGGACCTAGTTCTCAATATCTAGGAATTGATGGAATGCCAGAAACCTTGAAGGAGAATCCAGGAATTCGTCAGTTCATATGGGAACATGCTATGGATGTCCATCGAATCATGCATCGGATAAAGTGTGCTGGCGCTACCTTCTCAGCCAAAAAGACACAAGTATGTAGGCCTTCAGTATTAATTGTTGGACAGACATGCTCAGCGTCAGGAAGGACTCCAGACGCAGCAAGGGTGTCAAAAATTGTCAAGTGGCCAATACCCAGGAATGTAACAGAAGTTAGAGGATTTCTTGGATTATGTGGCACTGTGCGGATCTGGATTGAAAATTATTCTAAGCTGGTCAGACCTCTGACGCAACTGATCCAAAAGGATATAGAATTCGAATGGACAAGAGACAGACAAAAGACATTTGAACATCTGAAGCAATTAGTCTCATCAGCCCCTGCCCTATCACCTATTGATTACAGTTCTTCACGACCAGTGTACCTCTCAGTAGACTCAAGCTGTATCGCGGTAGGAATGATTCTATCCCAAGAAGATGAGCAGGGCAAAAGAAGGCCATCTCGATATGGGTCACTCCCCATGAACGAAAGAGAATCTAGGTACTCTCAGCCTAAACTGGAACTGTATGGGCTCTTTCGAGCGCTTCGACATTGGCGCATATACATTATTGGAGTCAAGAACTTGGTTGTTGAAGTAGATGCAAAATACATCCGAGGAATGTTAAATGAACCAGACCTCATGCCAAACGCTGCAATGAATAGGTGGATTCAAGGAATCCTTCTATTTGATTTCAAACTTGTACACATCCCAGCTGGACAATTCAAAGGACCTGATGCACTTTCCAGGAGGCGAATTGCGACAGACGACGAAATGGAAATGGAGGATGAATCATGGCTGAGTGATGTAGCATTAGTACAGCACTTGCCTGACCCAACAGGACTTCAAGCAGGCTTAACAGATCAGAAGATAGTTCTTGCATCATTGCCATCCTTAGTGTCAGATTCAGATGCAGATAAAGAAGGACAAGGTAGTATATCCAAAATGGATCAGAAACTACAGCTCATTTACGATTATCTGGAAAATCAAAGGCTGCCCATAAGCCTCAGTTCAAATTTGGCCCACAAACGCTTCTGCAAACAAGCTGGGGAATACTATTTGAAGGATAATGGATGCATGTACAAGCATAATGGTACCCAGTTACCCCTAAGAGTTATTCTTAGCCAACGTCAGCGTGCCTGGATACTAACACAAGCACATGATAGGCTTGGGCACCATGGGGAACATGCTGTATATGAGATTCTCAGGCTCCGATTTTATTGGCCTCAGTTACGAAAGGATGTACATGATCATATCACATCATGTCACCAATGCCAGCTGCGAAACCTGAAGCGAATGGAAGTCCCACCTACAGTTTCAGCACCCTCCACTATTTTCCAAAAGGTATATATAGATGTAATGAAGATGCCAGCTAGTAAAGGGTTCAATTTCATTGTCGCGGCCAAAGACGATCTTACTGGAGTTACTGAAGCGCAGGCTATCAGACGCTGTGACTCAAAGACTTTAGCTCAGTTCTTCTGGGAGCGAATTTACTGCAGATATGGGGCCATAGGACAAGTAACTACAGATAATGGATCTGAAGTTCAAGGTGCCTTTCGACTTCTTGTACAAAGAATGGGAATCCCACATGTCACAATTACGCCATACAACAAGCATGCTAATGGGGTAGTGGAAAGGGGACATTATATCTTGAGAGAGGCTATTGTGAAATTCTTGCCTATGGACGACCTTGGAAATATTAGGAACTGGCACAAGCAAGTGGACCTAGCAGTTTTTGCTGACAGAATTACAGTCAACAGTACAACTGGATATTCGCCTTATTACCTCTTGCATGGAGTAGATCCTGTTTTGCCATTTGATCTAATGGAAGCTACACTTCTGGTGGACAGATATCGGTCAGGGATGACGACGGAGGAGTTATTAACCTTGCGCATCAGGCAATTAGGGAAACATGAAGAAGATCTATCTAAGGCCGCCAAGTCCATGCGAAAGGCAAGATTCAAGTCGCGACAACAATTCATTGATCGGTACATGAAACAGCTCCAAAAGACAGTAAGCGAGCCAGGAGATTTAGTCCTAATCAGGAACATACGACTTGAAGCTACCATCAACAGGTTCAAGACGTCTCCATGATACCTTGGTCCTTATGAAGTTGTCCAAAGGTCTCCCAGAGGGAATTATCAGTTAAAGGAATTAGACGGCACCATTTTTCACGACTATGTAGCAGGATTCAGGGTAATACCTTATGTCAGCCGGAAAAACCCAATATTGTATCACTTAATTTCCGACAAACCTCTAGAGCTTATAAGCACCGACGAAGACTCTGAGAGCCAATCAGACGGTTCTGAATACAGTCCCCATATTTAAACCCTCGGTGTTCAGAAGTTGCCACTCAGGACGTTCATGCCCACTCTTTCCACTACCATGCAGTCTACCTTTCCTAGTCAATCAGACCACGCTTCGCTCACCTGTGGCCTCCTACCCCATAACAGTCTGGAGATTAGTAGCTTGGATGACGAACGAGATACCCCTGTTGAAGAATGGTCTGGACGTGTCACCCCTGTGGAGGAATTCCTAATTGGAGAAGGTATTTCTGTTGTACGACCTGGAGCTATCAGGCTACTAACTTGAAAAAGGCCTCCAAAAATCTATGCACCCCTTCTTTGCCAATCTGTATCGAGTTCCTAGTATCAGCCACCTTGACGCGCCCACCCTAGCCTTCATGTCAAAAGTCAACTATTTCATCACCAATGACACCTTCCGTGTCAGCCTTGGAGATGGGATATCCTATCTGTACATTACCAACGCCTGTCTCACCTTCGAACCTGGACAGATTATCCAGACCAGAGACCTGGGGCGAGGAGCTGTGATTGCCTTTGGAGGATATGTTGGTTGCTATCGAAAGGTCATTGTTGGCTTCAAGAAGAGAGGAGAGCTTGGGATTCGAGTGGTCCACTACGTTGTCGAAGCAGAAAAAACTAAGATGGGAGCTTATGGGAAACTGCGTACTTGGTTGACCAAAAACTTACCTCTTTCCACTGACCAATACAAAATCAACAGTCGAGGACGTATTTAGTCAATTGGTACATCCACCCTCTCCACTTATGCCATTCTTGCTACTTGTTGTTTCTTCTATGCCGACCTACCCTTGTAACAATTACATTCTGTGTTGAGCAATACTGGAGACTTGAGAAAGGACAGTATTAATTGTGCATCCCGCTCGATTGGGGACAATCGATTTACAGTTCCCCGCGCTGTATGTCGTGGTCAAACTATGTTTTAGACCAAATGACATGAAAAGTAATCTAGCAAGGAATACACAATTAATACAACCTTTATACATGCTCCAGTTCATTTAAGACATCTCTAATTTTGGCTCGGAAATTTTCTAGTATTTTTCTAGTATTTTTCATTTGGTTTCTTTGCTTCAAAACTTCTATGTTCAATCTTTAACAGTTTCTAACCCCTATCTTGAATCCTATTATGCAACAATGATTACTTATACCTTATATCACCTAAACACTTTTACACTCTAACATTTTATTCTACAGTTCCCACCCTTGATTCAGACCTGATTATGCCAACTTGTTTATGCTCTGCATTACATGAACACTTTCATGCTCTGATGATTAATAATATTCCATTACCATTTTAGGATATATTACACTTCCATTTTAGGATATATTCCATTTCCATTTTAGGATATATTCAATTTCCATTTTAGGATATATTACCTTTCTATTTTTAGTTATATTCTTCCTGATCAACTAGCCAGAAATCATAAAGAATCTAGCACTTAATCTAACCTTGAATGGGTTAATTGCTGATCTATCCTTATACAGCTTAGTTTGAAGGCTAGCATTTACTCTGACCTTAGATGGGTAAATTTGAAGGGTAGAATTTAATCATACCTTGTACAGTTAAATTCAGTCTGTTTCATTTACCCTGAATTGGGAATCATTTAGCTTACTTTAGAACTCTCAATCTAAACAATATATAGTAGTAGTGTAGTTATTAATTAGGTAGCTCAAGGGGTATAAAAGGAGCTTGGAAACAGGCCCTGACCCCAGGTAATCCATAGCAAGAGTCCACAGGGATTCTACTTTTGCCTCACACCCCTTTCTCTTAAGTACACAGGTACTTAAGCCTCTTGTCTTTCTGTAGCCAAGTAACCAGTCTTGCATCAGAAACCAAGGTAATCTATAGTGAGAACCCACAGAGAGATTCTACTTTTGCCTCAAACCCCCTTCTGTTCTTAAGTACACAGGTACTTAAGCCTCTTCTATCTGTTGACAAGAATTGCACTTGTAACAGACATCTACTCCTCCAGTTGTTTTGCTTCTGTAGCCAAGTAACCAGTCTTGCATCAGAAACCCTCTCTTGTTATAAGTACACAGGTACTTAAGTTTGTCTCTTCTGTAGCCAAGTAACCAGTCTTGCATCAGAACTTTGTTGATACTCTTGGGAATTGCTTGCTTGCTTACACAGGTAATATACAGCAAGAATTCACACTCACTGCACACTCTTACTCCATACTCTCCCTCTCTGTTGACAAGTAACCAGACTTGTAACAGTACTCTACCTCTGCTATCTGAATAGGAAACTTGGTCTGTATAAAGAAGTAACACTTACTTCTAGGTATTGGGATAGTTGTTAACTAGCACAAGGCTTGTTGATAACTTACTTGGTCACTGCTAACTGCTCTACTTTTGTTTAGGTTATTACTAGTTGTCAAGACAAAGTACTCACCTACTGCTCACCTCTATCTACAGAAACTTAACTCTAGTTACTGTAGACTATTTGATATACCTATCTCTATTGTCTTACATTCTTGATATAAGGCAGTAGATACACCTCATTGTAATCTTCACCTCAGGAGTGATAAATACATCACATACCTATTTGACACTGTGCTCTCGAGCCTACACAGACTAATAAGGAATTTCCCACGAACAACTAGGTGATCCGCTCGCCTACAGAATATTCATTCATAAGGACCGCTACACCTAGGTTGACTAGGATAGCTTTCTTAAATAGTTTATAACTCAAGAACCTTTCCTAGTATCGACACCCTTGCAAAATTTTTGAGCAATATACTTAATGCTCAGGTTGTTTTCTGTAAACAGGACAGTGAGATTAGACAGAAGAATAATTACTAAAAATTCCAATTTTGTGCCTAACAAGTCTATTTTTTCTCAGTCACTGTCTTTGCAAGTAATTTTTAAACAGTTCTTTAGCTTTATTAAATTTAGGACTTGTTAATGCCAGCAGGCCTCTGTTGGCCCACATACACAAGTGACATTTGAATGGACAACCTCTAATCAATAAACTTCACAGTTCGAACTTCTATCAAGAAATTGCATTTGATCTGCAGGTGGTGCCAGAATGCGAATATCCAGTAACTAACCCTAGAAGCACAAAAAATATTAACTCGATATATGTATTATCCAGTATGTAAATCCTGTCTGAGTCGCAAATATTTCATTCACAAACCATTGATCATATGTATGGATCTGGATGGCAAATTTCATGCGTATCTTGCAATTAAAAAATGTGAGTGGTATGTCTGAAATTTATTTTCCGCGCCTTCTAAGTATTACTGCTCTGATTAGCTTTCTGTGTCATGCTTCTTCGGCTTCGCTATCCCTGATTGAGGTTATCTTAGGCTGTAATGAATGAAAAGGTATCCTCAAATAAATTTTGACTCAAGATGCACGTTAATTTTTTTATAATAACAACTAACAAAAATTGCACGTCTTTATGGGACAAAAACTATCTTTAACATTATTGATTCACTCTGTGATCCATATTTTGCCACTGCAAATGTAAATAGATAAATGTTTACATCCTTCTTGAATGACTGATCCTACGTCAAAATTAGCTGTCACCTGTGTACGAATTTTTGTAATTTCTTACAATCACAAAGAAATCAGGCCTTCATTATGGTTAGTAGTACTCAGGTCATCAAAATTCATACTATCCTACCTGAAATTCGTTGTATTTCTACATTTTATTGTAACTGTATACCTGTATCATTTCATCGTAATTCTTGAGAATCACAGTCGTCTACTTCCACTGTGATCTACAGCCCTCTCATACGTAAAAGTTTCCTTCAAAATACTAGTATGCGACATTAAAGAAATGCGTACCTAAGGTTTGATGAGTGCGTTCCTTTATAAAACAAGTCCTTACAAGCTGTCTCTACCCCGACTATTCTGATCTTGTCTTCAAACAGCCTGATAAATCCTTCTATAAATAAGTAAACCAAGAGTGTCATCAAATCATGATGTGAAACAGTAGGATCATGACAACTGCGGGTTTAAATGGGTCCCAATCAAAACCTGGATACGACTACAACAAACGGTTTTCATTCAATAGGAAAGAACGTGAGATTAACCACAGTATATCCTCGAGATATTCACGGATGAAACGGCTCTGGTACTCGAAGCATTTAGAAAAAGCCGAGTTGGTTCCAAGATCTTTGTCTCTTGGGTTAGAACACTTGCATAGTATAACTCAAATTCTTGTCTGGTGCGATAGAAAGAAGTCAGCCGAGGTCACTTCACACGCTCTAACGTGCTTCCCATGTGATAGATTGGATTTATTGCGTTCATAACTGCTGTCGAATAAATTTGTTCTACTCATCATGATGACCTGAATGATCCACTTGCTATCCGTGTCATGTATAGCTTTTCACCCAGTTTGAACATAAGGCGGGAGAAGAGCGTCTACTATGACTCACTAGTATTCAATCTTGGTCTGCAGCAAACTTTCGCCACTCAGTTATCCATGCGGTCCACACAGCAATCAACAGCTATGTATATACCTTTGGCGTAAATCAAATGGCACACGGGAAGCCGAGACTACCTCCCTGTCCATCATTGCCTCATATTCCGTACTCTTTGCATCATACGTTCTTCCAACATTACCGTTATCAACTTTCGCCTCAGACCCTGACTTGAACTCGTCTCCACTCTCATCTTCACCTTTGCTCTCAGCAGTCTCAGACTAATGACAGTCAACGAGACAGCAGAAGCAGCGCGCTATCGATAGCACTGATTGATCGTAGACCATTTAGGCATTGGTCATTCAAATTTGGTGTGTTATCGAGAAGGAAAGGACAGCGGGTCGGATTATACATCGTGGCTTGGAGCGATAGAGACATCAGAGACGTATATCATTCTTTCCCGTGTGGAGAAGAACAAATATTAGATCAGGGTTGCGATTGGAAGGAGACAAAAATTCAAGACCACAGACTCACCTGTGCACCAACCCTTGGCCAACTATCGTAATGTCGTCCCTCCTTTCCCAGTTCAACTCTGAATCTACTGTTATCTCCTATCTGCCCCGTCTTACACACCGCACCATGTGCAGAACTCAACAGTACCATCCGAGTTGCTTGAAGGAGGGGATCGATACTTGCGTGCACTCCGTCATTGTAGACCGCAGATCCCGAGAGTTTATTTAATTCTTGGCGTAATTCGCTTGGATTGAAACGGAGCTAGACAGAGCGGGTGGCGTCAGTCAAACCGGTCTCAAGTTGGATGGAGGATGTAAAGGAGTAGGAGTAAAACCGCTATTCCTTAGGGTATCGGGCACAAAGAAGAAAAGGCTTACCTGGGTAGCTTCTGGTCCACTATCCAGGTCACATTCAACAAACACTGCTTCCTGCAATTCGTCAAAAGAAATGATGTTGATGTCTGGAAGTGAACCATTTGATTCGTGAGGATGCGAGAGCGGAGAAAATAGAAGCAAGTGATCATGGAAGGGAACTGGAGAAGTTGTGAAAGCGTGCGATTTGGTTGAAAAATGATTTGCTTACCACGCCGTGTTGTCCTCGCTCTTTCTACTGGGCGTAGTAAACAGATCTCATCCCTCCGCATGTTGGGGAAAGGATGCTCTTATGAGCAATACTGACAGTTTGGGAGTACCAGGACGTGAGTACAGAGGGAAGAATTTTGAGAGGAAAAAGACGCGCTTGCATGGCTCAAACTAGGTGCATAACTAGAAAAAGACGCAACTGAGTCGTGCTGATGGCAGGAATGAGGTGACAAAGTGAAGCTGGTCCATGGCAGCTTTGCGGGATTTGACTTTTTCTTCGTTGACTTGCGTGTTTGTTGGATTGTACGGGTGCGAATTGTGGCTTTGCACTGAACTATGTATAAATACGCTGAGTATTATGTATCTCGAAACAAAAAGTGGAAAACCCACCACTGTCCCGCATAGAATCGCTCTTTCGCCTCCATTTCGAGATCTAGGGGACGCACTCGGTTGCAACGCCAGTGCTCAAGATCAAGGAGTGAATACGAGCCAAATACGGCCTTCAAAACATTTGTCAGATGTAACCATGTGCTTACCACGAGGTACGCTCCTACGGAATCATCGATTGTCGGATACAAGCTTCCTCTTGTAACTGATCTAGATCAGCTGAGCAACAATGTCTCAAAAAGAAGCATGAATATATATATTCACTGTTGAGGCACTTGCTTTTATTTGGTGGGATCTTCCTCTCCCTGACGGACATGTCCCGTGTGATGGAAAAAGAAACGGTCTCCTCGTCGAGCGTCGTTGGAGGAGTCAGACATCTCGCGTAGCTATTAGGACATGAAAAAAGATCTCGGTGAGTTTCATTCGAAACATGTAAGATTGACGCACTTGCGTGGGCCGCTTCCGTTTGATAATCCAGAAGGACAGTAATATCACAACTGTAGTAATCGTACTTGTCTGCGAATCAATGTCGACCAAGGTCGGTTTGGAATGGATTAGGCAACGACGCAGAACACTGCGACCGATTTTCATGGAACGTTATGGATTACTGGGAGCTCGAGCGGAAGAGGAATACAGAGAGGCGGACAGGCTATCCCCAAAACCTGTTGAAATGGGTGTACCTGAGATCGTGTCGCTATGATCCTTAGCGCTGCAATCGCAGCATCCCCGACTCCGAAGTCGAACGAATGTCAAAGATGTAGAAACGCGGAAAAAAACCAGTTTAGATTGAATCGGAGAAATTCACTGTCACACTTAATTAACGGCAGAAATAGGGAGCTTGTTATCATGAAAAGCTGCAAAGATGTTTTCAATACCTGACCGAGAAGATGCTTGCACTAAAACGTGATCGAACTGATGTCTTTCGGTGCTAACAGCCTTGAATACAGAGTCCGTAATAGATTCAATGAAATGGCTACAGAACTCTGCTCTCAAAAGAACCTCAATAGACTGAATAGTAGCATGAAATTCGTGTTCGGAAATTTGAGGGACATGTGCGATTGTGGGTGAAAGAACGAGCCTGCCGGCAATGTATCTTGCGTACTGTGCCCGGGTCATATTCATGGTCTGTTGTTGTTGGAAACGACAATATGTCCGATATAATACATCCCGAGGATACTCAGCGATAATTTTGCTGATAGTCTCTAAGGAAATGAGGTGTTTCACTCGAGAGGCGGTCTAGAATTTGCTGCATCGTAGAGACGGAAAAAGATGCGAATTACATTACCTTGGCGTTCCATCTGATCAGTCTGCGTGACCAATCCGTGGCGCGTCAAAAAAATACCTAAAAGAGCGGCGGAGTTGCCGGATAAACCATTCGAGGCCTCCCCCTCCTTTCAGTCGGAGTCGGGGAACAACAATTCTTAGCGCTGCTTCGCAGCATCCCCGACTCCGCTTAGCAACGTAGTTTATTCAGCTGCAATAAAAGTACATGATAGAAGAAAAGATAAACAGAAGCTGCAGACATTAAACTAATATAAACAGTAGAAATACAAGTACAGGATAAGCTGATGAGATACACATAAGAAGAACCACGAGATATGAGTATAGTTATATAACAGTTGGAGGGCGGCATGGAAACAACAAGGAGATACAAGTACACATAAAGCAACAGAGGATACCAGACAAAAGAAAAGCGGGCATGACGCATTCAAGTTAAGGCGGCTGGCTTTTTCCAGGTAGTGACAGAAGATGTGGTTTTGTGTGTTCGATGAAGGGCCAGCTCTCAGGTGTTTTCAGACGGTCACTGACATCATTACCATTAGCCTTTGCATACAGAGAACACACAATTGATTCCACATAACGATCACAAAGGTCATGGCCTACTGGGCTTCCATTGAAATGAACTTGCTGTGATATTCATGCTCCGAGTATTCAGCTCCTACTAATCCACAAATTAGTAGTCTTCCGACGAGAAAAGTCGGGTGTTGAAGCCGGGTAAGATTGTTTTGGACACCGTTGGCAATGCGTCCATCAACAGTACAAAGCAACTTGCGTGGAAAACCAGTCAGAACGTCCTTGATTGATTGCAGCGGTGAGCTTAACCGTTGCGGTGTTGAGGAAAGGCGCAGAAAAGTCAAATCCATGGTCAAGGTTCGAGAAGTAGATATTGCGCACGTCGTACGGCAGATGACGCCTTAGCGTGGAACATATTTACCAAAAAGAGCGCGGATGTTACCGGAAGCAAATTTCGTGCCCCCAGTCCCTCCTCCTCCTTTCAGTCGGAGTCGGGGATCGGAACGAAGTTCCGGATGACGCATGTGACTAGTTATCTTAACCTTTTGCTCTTTGCTTTCTGCCTCGTCTCATATTCGCTCTTTTTGGTTTCCGTGGCGCAAGCGCTTCATCAAGACCCACTTTTTATCATCCTTCTTCGTCAAGACACTTGGCAGGCATGGGTCGTATGCACGCTCGTCCTTGTCCCAACTTGTTTCTAGCCTCTGCTCTCCCATACCGCCGCGCTCCCTCTGCATAGTTGAAGACGATCCCCGAGGAAGTCACCGGCCAAGATATCAAACTCGCTCGCAAGGGTCTTACTCCTTCCCAAATCGGTGTTACCCTTCGCGACTCGCACGGTATTCCCCAAGTCCGCTTCATGACCGGTAACAAAATCCTCCATATCCTCAAGTCCCAAGGTGTGTTGTCCTCGCCTTACTCCGCGACATTCTCTCATACACTTTTTGCCGCTTCTTCCTTTCCCTCTTTCCCGCCTCTCCTTTGTCTACTTTCGTATGCCTTTTGTTTGGGGATAGGACTTGGCCCATCCATCCCTGAGGACCTCTGGCACCCCATCAAAAAGGCGGTCGCCGTTCGCAAACATCTCGAAGTCAACAGGAAAGACAAGGACTCCAAGTTCCGTCTTATCCTTATCGAGTCCAGGATCCATCGTCTTGTTAGGTATTACAAGACGAAGCAGCAGATTCCTCCTACTTTCAAGTAT
Source organism: Stygiomarasmius scandens (assembly GCA_037954225.1). Classification (NCBI taxonomy): domain Eukaryota; kingdom Fungi; phylum Basidiomycota; class Agaricomycetes; order Agaricales; family Campanellaceae; genus Stygiomarasmius; species Stygiomarasmius scandens. The sequence continues at coordinate 296,674 of JBANRG010000041.1, read as the reverse complement.
GATTCTGCTACTGCTTCGACGTTGATTGCTTGAAGTGTTGGAACTCGGAAGGAATGGTAGAGGGTCGTTTTACATACGTTGTTGTACTGTCGTTCTATGTAAAAATGTTACGCATGCCTCTAGGCTCTCCGTATTTCAGTTGTGACCATGCCAAAATTAGCTACAAAGCAGGCTCCATTGTTTTCAGGCCTTACAACTTGCCGCTAGCAATGAACAGGACAAAACATTTCAAACCTCGTTCGTGAGAGTTTGAGAGGTGAATATGGAAAGAGCATTTCCAACTCGTTCATGAAAGTCGGAGAGGTTTTGATATTGGTTCGTAGAGTAGAACGGGATCTAATGGGGGATCTGCTCTGACTTATCCTCCTCCCACTCAAGCTTATCATGGAAGGAATGGATATGGGGAACAAAGCTACTAGAAAAGTGATTATTTTAAGTGCAGTGAGTGATTCTCAGCATTGTAGTTTATATTGATGCACTTACTGATCAACTTCTGTCTATTCTAATATACGGGTGTGCTGCAGCCAATAAAGAAGGGTCTCTCTGTGCATACTGCCTCTGCTTGCTATTCCCATATTTTCATTGATACTATGGGGTTTGATTCAACATTTATTCATATTTCCTCTGTGCCTTATGTTCTATGTTCTATGCTTTTCCCTGCTTTGAAGTCTGTGATTAAATATACCTCCTGTGTACATATACAATGAGGTGTGCTCATGAATGAAGCTACTAGTGTTTGAATAGACAATCTCATAAATTTCACACCTTGAACTCCCATAAACATTAATTTTACCAGATTTTATCAAGGTGAAAATCAGAACATAGTCACAAGTATCAAGGCTCAAGGCTAGTGAATTAAGCTACATGCACAAATCATGCTACTTGAAGTGTTTGCATTTTGGGTGTTGGAGTAGGACTAGGAATAGTCTTTGTTTGCTATTATCTTTTCTATCAGAGGATTTTGCACACATCACATTGAACACTAATTGAGCTAGTCATTTTGGACATGACACTTACTTGAATATGTATTTGAGGAGAGTACCTTACAGTTTCAAGCTTGGATATCTCACTTGATCACTGATTCCGACATAGGTAGATTTTTTTGAAAATAAATAGGTGACATTGTAAATAATACTCCCGATTGCCCAGCACATTCACTGTGTCAATTCTTTACTCCCCGAAAACCAAAAAAAAGTACAGATTCTCAATGCCATAGTCTTGGTAAAGCTTGATCCATACATTGGAAACTTTTATTCCTATACAAATGTATCTCCCAACATTGTCTCTTAACCACTATGTGACAATTTGATTGTTACATATAGATGTCGTGCACAAGATACATTCAAGATCATCTTCCACAACAAACAATTATATTCCAAAGAACGAGAGGATTAGATTTTTTTCGGTCCTAAGCGTGTTGAAGAAATTCCAAAAATCTGAGTAGAACATGTAGGCAAGTGAGCAAGAATTGTCCTTGATTTCTTTTCTGTAATTAAGATAATGTTAAGTTACTCATTGATTTGAGTATGATCCATCTATGATTCTTGCTGATATCACAAAAAGCATGATTACTTTATTGGTGTACAAAATACTAGCCAGTGAAATCCCTTTGGAACATTATTAACACTAATATGCAAGCAAGTATGCCTGTACATACTACAGAGAAAAATACTGTCCATCAATGTGGAAGGGCCTGGTGGCCTTCCCATGTACTTATTTATTCATTTACATGCCAGTGGGTGACTCCCCTTCACAGTGTTGAATCAGTGATGAACATCTCCTTATTCCCGAGCACGCGGCCAACATTTCTATCAAACCCAATTCGCCCTATGTTTCCCCTTGTTCTCACGTGCCTATTTGCCATCCTTTATTCATTTCGGTACCGCGTTATTTATGCGTTATTTGTGTAACCTATTTTCATTCAGTTATGGACCCACTGATTCCAAAATCAATTCTTCCTTCATTCGAACCAACACCATCGATATCGAGCATCGAGCATCTTATAGGTAAAAGAGTTTCATTTCTTTCCATTCTGTCCTTGGCTTACGGCCAATGCTATTTATATGAACTTTCTGTTCCATGTAGTATGACGGTGGACTTGTACTACTAGTGAATGTTCAACTGCGTCCCTCCACAGCTGAGCAATAATCTTGGAACCCAGTATAAGTATGACAGGTTTAGTGACGAGATCAATCTTATGACCGATCCAAGTATGTAGGGAAGAAACTCAAATTTATCATTTGTCACCTTCGAAGCTGATGGATTCCATCTTGCACAGGTCAACAGCTATGAGTGATATAAACCTGTCAGGCTTGTACGTACAAAATACGACCTATGCATATGTTGAGCATTTCTAGTGACAGGCTGTTGTCTCTATATTTGAATGTATTCTCCCTTCCGCAGTCCAACGTTATCGCCATTGCCCTCCATCTCAGGTCCTCCCCGGCTTGCTCACACCCATCCCCCCTCATTGTTTGCCTCAAAAAAATTAGCATCTTAACCAGCATCAGCAAACAGGACAGGAGAAATGGGATTGAACTCAACGAAACCGGTGGTATTATGAACTGCAGACTGCTTTAGTACTGGACAAACTCAGTCTTTATTACCCCCTCCTTAAGGATCATGTCCTCATGATGTCTTCCATGATTCTTTGTGCTTGTTGAATTCCTGGAGTGTTAGGGTATTTTTTGTAAAATTCGGATAATGCCTCATCACAATGCGTGAGATTCTCAGCGGGCTCCCATTCCGGTTCACTAAATCCTCTAAATTTCACCAAGAACTCCAACTTGTGTCTCTTTATCCTAGCATCTATAATTTCCTGTACTTCAAACTCTTCTTCACCATCAATGAGGTCAGGGACGGGTTCAGGTTCCGACGGTTGTAATATCGAAGTTGGTTGAGTATAAGGATATAGGAGGGCTTCATTAAATACTGGATGAATACCCTTTTTCTTCCAAGTTACTGGTAAGGTGAGTTCGTATGTGGATTTGCCTATCTTCTTCACTACCTTGAAAGGTCCATATCGTTTATGGTCCAATTTCTTTGAAGGGCGGTCCATTTGTATGTTCGTTCCCTCCAACCACACCTGATCTCCCTTCCCATATTCCCAAGAACTTCCTTTTGTTCGGTCGTAATACTTCTTCATTATTTCGGCTGCTTTTTCTAAAGCCTGGCGTGTCTCTTCGAAGGTTCGTTTCCTTTCTTCAACGAAGGACTCAGCTCTTTGGTCTTGTACCTTCCCTTGGGGTTCTTGACCCATATAGGGATGGTATCCGTGGTCTATTTCGAATGGTGTCTTCCCCGTAGCCGAGTGTTCCTTGTTGTTGTAAGAGAACTCCATCATAGATAACCACTTGTCCCAGTCGTCTTGTTTATGGTTGACGAACATTCTAAGATAAATTTCTATCTCTTGGTTCATCTGTTCCGTCTGTCCATTGGTCTGGGGATGATATGCCGTGCTGGGTGTACCTTGAACCCCTAAGAGTCGGTAGAGCTCTTTCATGAATTTGGAAATGAATACTGCTCGGTCCGAGATAATCTTTTTTGGTAGTCCGTGATATCGTATGATTCAATCGACCATCAATCTGGCTAATCCTTCAGAAGAGATCTCGGTAGTAACCAGTTCTAGATGAAGTCGTTTCCCAAGACGATCTACAAACACCATGATTGCATTATACCCATGGGCTTCAGGTAGTGGTCCGATCATGTCCATAGTCATTACTTCCCAAGGTTGGTGCAGGATTTTGTTCGGATATAGAGGTGCCACTCTTTTCTGTTGAATGGGTTTATTTTTTGACAGAATTCACAACCCTTCACATATTCCTCCACGGTTTCTATCATTCGGGGCCACCAATAGCTTTGGGCGACCTGTTCCTTCGTCTTCTGTCTCCCTCCGTGTCCTGCAAGTGGTTTGTCATGAAAAAGGGAGATGATAGTTTCCCGGAGAAGTTTATCTTTTGGTACGTATATCTTCCCATTTCTGGAGATGATTCCGTCGACATCTAAAAACTTCTCATCTCCATCTTTCACGGCTTTCGTTACGACTGCTTCCGTGTTCGTTCTCCTTTTTCGGATCTTGTCAAGTATTTCCTTGTATCCGACATCTGTTTCCCACTCCATTGTTTGTGCGAACACTTCTGGTTTAAGAACAACTATCGCATCGTTATCGTTAGAGCCTTGGTCGTGATCTGCTCTTCTGGAAAGGAGGTTGGCTTTCTTGTTTAGTTGTCCCGGTAAATGGTAGAGTTTATAATGGTACTCCTGAAGTTCAGTTACCCATCGAGCTTGTCTTTGGCTCAACTTCTGAGGTTTTCGCCAATAGGTTAAGTTCTGGTGATCTGACCATATCTCTAATTCCTTTGCAGCTCCCATCAACAAGTGTCTCCATTCTTCCAGAGCAGCCATTATGGCATAGAGTTCCTTATCATAGATTTCGTAGTTCCTTTCAGTATCGTTCATTGCTTTACTAAGGAATGCAATCGGAACCCATTTGCCTTCTTGTCTTTGAGAGAGTACCGCTCCAAGTGCTCGATCTGATGCGTCCGTTTCCAGTTTAAATTGTCCGTCGTCTGTTGGTAAATGTAACACCGGGGCTGTCGTTAGGGCCTTTTTTAGGGTTTCAAACGAATTTTGTTGCTCTTCACCCCATTCCCAAGGAGACTGTCCCGTCAGTCGACTCATTGGTTTTGCGATTTTGCCAAAGTCGCGGATGAAACGTTGATAAAAGTTTGTGAAGCCCAAAAAGGATTGTATTTCTCTCTTACAAGTGGGTACAGGCCAATCAGTCACTCCTTTAACTTTCACCGGATCCATCCTAACCTTTCCGTCACCTATTATCATTCCTAAGTACTCGACTTCTGGCTTTTCAAACTCGCATTTTTCGGGTTTTAGAAACAGGTTGTTTTCCTGAAGAATACATAGGACCCTTTTGACTAGCTTTCTGTGCTTGTTTAAGTCTTTTGTAAAGATTAGGATGTCGTTGAGGTAAATTACTACCTTCCCTTCGTTGATCAGGTCTTGGAAGAGGTCGTTCATCATTGTCTGAAAGGTTGCAGGAGAGTTCGTGAGTCCAAAGAACATTACAAGAGGTTCGAACAGACCTTGGTTGGTCCAGAACACGGCTTTCCATTCGTCTCCTTCTTTGATCCGTACATTATTATAACCCCATCTAACATCCAGTTTTGTGAAGATTCATGTGTCTTTCAATTTCTCCACTAGCTCTGTGATTAATGGCAGCAGGTATTGGTTCTTGATGGTCATTTCGTTCAATTTCTGATAGTCTTGTACTGGTCGTAGGGAGCCGTCTTTCTTTTTTACAAAGAAGAAAGGGGATGCCATTGGTGACTTAGAGGGTTGGATCCGGCCTGTTCGCAGATTCTCATTCAGGAACTCGTCTAGGGCTTCTTGTTCTGTGTGGGACAAGGGATAAACCTTGCAGTCTACTGCTTTGGATCCGGGAATTAGTTCAATCGCATGGTCCCATTGCCTTCGCTCGGGTAACGTGTCAAAGTCTTTCTTATTGAAAACCCCTGAGAATTCTCGATATGCATCTGGGATTATCTCGTCTAGGGTCTGTTCTCGAGGTGTCTGCTGGCTAGCGAATTCTTGGGCTGGTGTGGTATGGGCTCGGATTCTGATTTCCTCTTCCATCTCCACCACTAGGAGTCTATCGCCTTTACTGGGTTAATATTCATCATCCTCGAGGTCAAGATCCACTTCTTTGTTCGCTAGAAGTCGATAGTTACATTCATCTGAGCATCGTGAGAATCGAAGTTTGTGATTGGTCCAGTCTACCTTGGGATTGTGTTTGGTTAGCCAGTCAAACCCTAGGTACAGATCTGCGTTTCCTAAGTCTGTGACGGCAGCCATTATCCTTTCTTCATGTCCCTGAATCGTCATTCTCAATTCTACGTACTCGGTAATGGGCCCCCCTTGATTTTCCATTCCATCTGCATTGAAAACTCGGACCGGTTTCAGGGTTTGCATAGTAGTGAGTCGTTTTTCTCTTACGAACTTCTTACTAATTGTAGTTCCTGTGCATCCTGAATCCAGTAACCCTTTCACCATCCACTTCCGTCGATCATCTAGAGTTTCGATCAAGCACAGGATGTTGATTTGGGGTGCTCCTTTTCTTTGTATGGGTCGCACCTTAATTTCTTTTGTCCAGTTGCCGTGTTTTCCATTCTGTACTTTAGCAGTTTCTTCTTTCGATTCGGGGCCAGCCAACACAAATATATTATCGGTAGGATAGTCACAAAAGAAAGAAGAAGAAAATAGTCCATGGGTATATGCATAGCTGCTATCTACTGCACACCCTTTGGAAAACCCGGCCCTTCTGCTGGGTCTCGCCCCTTGCCCTTATCCACTGTCTTATCCTCAACCGGCCCAGATTCTGGCTTGTTGGATTCCTCCGTTTGCAACCTGACCTTCATGCCTCTCCTTTTACATTGATCACAGTCCTTTCATTCACCCCACTTCTGTCCACACTTGTAGCACAGTCCTCGTGTTCGAGCCATGGTTCAATCGATCTGCATTGCAGCTCCCTGGCCACTTCCTGCAGAGTAGGCTGGAGCCAGTATTCCAGGTCCTCCTACTGTCATAGTGGTCGTGTTTTTGAGGTTGTGTTGGTGGTTCCAGAGTTGCCTCCTCCTGACGTTCCTGAGTTCCCTTTTCCTCCGATGATCTTTCCATCGATCCATCGAAGTTGATTCCCTCCTTTACTATCTTCCTCGTGGTTTTTGATATTGATGCCGATTCGAAGAGCTTTGTTGCAATAGGGGATGTAATTAACGGGGACAATTTCGGCAGTGTGTATGGCGTCAACAATTTTAGTTCGAAGCAATTTGTCGAGGAGACGGATGTGGGTAGGGTCTTCTCTGGCATAGCTTCCCTCTTCATCTGGTTCATGCCAATCATAGCCTGCCTCTCCGCATTTCTCCTCAAACCATGCCAAGAATTCTTGGATGCCTGTCTTTCCTTGTCGGGTAACCTCTAGAAGTTCGGCTGCTTTCTTTGGAAGTTTGCCGTCCGTGAAGCGTTCATCCAGTTTATCCCACATTTGATCCTTGGTGAGGGTTTCGATCCAATTCTGTTTTTCAGCGGCAGCTGCAAATTTGGCTGCAGCTCCAGACACAAAGTAAGATAGGAGCCAACAATTGTACTCAGCCTTAGTGTTGAAGCTAGCTTCATAGGCTTTTCCATAGTTGACAGCTAATCTCTTGAAATCTTCATATTTGGTTTTATCACCTTCGAAATCCAGGGGTTCCCTGGCGTACGTGACTTTTCCTTGGGCTCGGGGGCGGTTTCATTGGGGTCTATCATCATCAGATTCATGACTTCCGCCTCTGCCTCCTGGTGGGCCACCGCCTCCTCCTCCTCCTCCATTGTCGGGGTCATATCCTCCACCACCACTGCCGCTGCCACCTCCACTCCCTGAGCCTTCTCCGCCTGGGGGTTCACCATCGCCTCCTCCTCCACTGCCATTTCCCTTGCCTCCTTTACTTCCTTTACCTCCTTTTCCTCCAGTGTCAGCTCCTCGGATGTGAAGGTCGTCAAAGAGATTATCGAGATCTAGAGGTCCTGGTTGTTGTGGAGTTTGAGGGGTTATTGTTCCGTTAGATTCCTCATGGCTTCCTTCTTCGCTAGAGGTCTCCAGAATTGCTGGTTGATCTCTCCAATTCTGCCTTTGTCGTGACCGAATATAGGTGTTAATCCTTTCTTCGAGAGCCTCCTGTTGTCTTTCTATGGTAGGAGTCAAAGTTGAAGGTTCTATGGTAGGAGTCGAAGTTGAAGGTTCTATGGTTTGAGTCGTGCCAACCGGGGTTCCAAAATGTCACCCTCCTTGCCAGAAGACTGCGACACCCATGCCGAAGATTAGAAGGGTGTCAACGAGTGCTGCTGTTGCCATTCCGCCGAAGTATTGGTATACAACCACTACTCCTTGTATCAAAATGAAGAAGATCAAAGCCATAAGGGCGATGAAGAGAGGGTCCATGTTGAATAGATTGTACCTGACGATGTTGCCAGGCATTTGGGTTTCAAAAACTAGGTATGGTATCGTGGAAATACAACTCCTAGTGCAAAGAAGAGAGTCCAAAAGTAAGTAAGTAAAAAGATTTCAAAAACGGGTACGAAGGGTATTTGAATATTGTGTAAATATCTTTCCCCGACGTAACAAAAGGTAGTGTCTAAAAGAGCAAGTAAAAGAAGAGTAAAACTGATGAGGATGAGAGGAGTAATTTTGTATTTTTTATTTATTTACGGGTATGATAGACGACGATAGTAGAGGCGAGAAGAGAAACGAGTAAAGAAAAAAGATATAAAGGGTTTGTGTCAAAGATTAGAGGTAAGCACGAGACGGGTGTCGGGTCTCCAAAGTATTCGGCTACTTCCAGACGGTCGTGATTGAAGAGGACACCGAGGATGAAACCTTGTAGGTATTCAACAAGGTATCTGAGAAATAGTGTGAAAAGAAATTGGAAAATGGTGGAAAAGTTGGGATCGGGTGATTGTTGGGGTTTCAATTACGAGGTCGGTCGACCATCCTACTCGTTTATAGCGAGTCTGGAATTTACGTCTCGAAGCTTGTGTTGACGGGGGATGACCTCATGTAACAGCTCCTTGAACTGTTCATGCCTGCCCACCTGTCGAGTCTCCTACTCGCAGGCTAGAGTTGAAGGGCTTGTGGGCCCGTGGGGAATGGTAAGGAAAAAGGAAAAAATCCAGGGTCCAGGGTCCAGGGCTATAGACCTATAATCAAAAGAGAGTCGGTTGTTGTTGGAAGGGTGTGTGAAAAGAAAAGAGATGTTGTAGAGAGTAGAAGAGTTTGTTGTCGAGTTAGTGCATGAGAGCTTTGCAATTTGTCAGAAAACCTAAAGATGAAGCACTAAGGTGACGTAGACAAAAGGAAGGATTTGATATTGCAAAGCTAAGGTAACTACAAACGGGTACAAGTACTTATACCACTATGCCTGGTGTCTGCGGCATGTACTACACATGTACTTTAGGGTAGGTTCCTTATGTAAGTAAAGTAATAGATAATGTAGAATCCGTAATAGGTGGCCTGGAGGGAGGAAGTGAAGGATTAGTACCGAGAGCTCACCTATCTACTGACATATGCTAATAATTCCAACAAGGGCAATCCACTTCCTAGAATAAGCTGAAATGGAAAGCTTACTCTGGATTTTGAAAATTCATCTCCGACTCAGACATATCACTAGCAGTTCTTGGCTTGGCTATCTTCTTCCTCCGAGTATCACAGTTTCTCTTGTAGGCTTTCGTCTGCTGGTGCATATTGACAGCCGATTCATGCAAATTATGCAAGATGCCCATCACGAGCTGATCGAGGGAAGAATGGGCTTGCTTGCATAGCTGGTGTGAAAGGAGTGTTGGAAATCATATTTGATGCCGAGCTCGGAAGCTCGTAGTATACTGTTACCATAGATACTTAGCCCCTATTTTTGTAGTATATAGTTGTTGCTGTCGGATGCATCCGCATCCGATTGTCCTTGCTTCCCACCGTTATTAGCAGGACAAACTGGAATATACTCGTTGTGCCAGAACTCGTGCTCGACCCTCTCAAATTCTATTTCTTCACAATCGGATCCTGCCGTGGCTAAGGCAGTCACCTACTAGCTATGAGCTGACCCCTATTTGAAGTCTGGGGGTGCTCATTATCGTTGCTTGAGTCCTGGCTGCTCATTTGTTCCATATCCATTCTCTTGCTGCTCAAAGCCGTCTGACGAGACGCACGAGCCTTACCAACGTTGATTCCCGGTGTCCGACAATGCTGTTTTTCTTTTTGCCACACTCCTAGTCCTATCTGACGACGACAAAAGTCCTTGAAAAAGGCATTTTCCCTGACGAAAGCCACATGCTAGTGGTATGACGAAATCCACTACATGCACACCGACGATTGCAATTCCGTGGTTCGACGACCCCCACTGGTTGTGCTGACGATTTTTGATTTTTGATGAGTTGATGAAATGTTGATGAGATGTTAATTTCCATTTTTGGGTTGGATGTGCTGAAGAAGATTGGTCCCTCACTCCGTCATCCATTGCCTCGCCATTTATTCCTGTCCGCTCCTTAGTTGGACCTATGCCTGATCAACATTGTCGTGGGATTTATGGGTCTGTGGGTTCTGGTAGCCAAGAGTTGAAAGTGAAGAAGTTGATCTTCCGGGGGTGAATTTATCCTACATTTGTTTCTGATGAGTTTTCTTAATTTTTGATTGTTCTTTCCTTTGATTTTGACTCGCTTCCTTCGCTCGCGGGGGTGTGTTGGAAATCATATTTTGATGCCGAGCTCGGAAGCTCGTAGTATACTGTTACCGTAGATACTTAGCCCCTATTTTTGTAGTATATAGTTGTTGCTGTCGGATGCATCTGCATCTGATTGTCCTTGCTTCCCGCTGTTATTAGCAGGACAAACCGGAATATACTTGTTGTGCCAGAACTCATGCTCGACCCTCTCAAATTCTATTTCTACAAGGAGTTATAAGCAATCTCACATCAACAAAAGAAATAATGAAGAAAAGACACAAAACCAACCTGAGTCATAGAAGTTCCATCGGCACTTTCCTTTTCCCGACAGGATGATAACAATATGACCTCTCCTTTGCTTTCGGAACTGTCCATCTCACCGCCGTTGTGTTTGTCCTGAGTGGCAAAGTCTGCAAAAGTCCTCGCCATCTCTTTCCTATGTTACCCGAGCAATACTCTTGTTCAAAAGGGCTTTCCACAACACAGTTCATCTTCTGCAACATTTTCTCCTGGTATACCCTTGATAATATTCTCAATATTACAAGCCTTGACCAGGTTTGTCAACAACGCTCGAACACACTTTCCTCCATCTTCAAGCTCAACATTTTCTTGCCCATCGTTACCAATCCCGCTATCCCATTTGGTCGGATTAAAGACGCCCGTTGTCTTTCATTTCAGCTTGATGGACACCAAGTTGATATTAGCAGTAAGCGAGAGCATAAACGTAAATGTCTTTGCTCAATTTGATGAAGTCGAAGTAGGAGTATTAGGAACAGTAGGAATGGGAAGGAATCAATACTAACGGTTTGGGAGTACCAGGAGGCAAGTTTTGGGAGGTAAAGGATGAGCTTGCATGACTCAAACTAGGGAAAGACATAACTGATTCATGCTGATGGCAGGAATGAGGATGAAACTGGATGTTGAGGATTGAGCTGAGGTCAAAATGAAGCCAGTTTGGCTTTGTGGGATTTGTCCTCTCCTCGATCAATTCACATGTTGTGTTGGATTTCCCAGCTTTGCATTGAACTATAGGTTGAGTATTATGTATACTCGAAAATAAGAAGTGGAAAACGCACCATTGTTCCACATACAATTGCTCTTTTGCCTCCCATCCAGAAACCAGGGGACGTAAACTCGGTTGCAACACCAGTGCCCAAGATCAAAGAGTAGCTGCGAGTGACACAAATACGGGCTTGAAAGGAATTTTCAGATATACAAAAGTTGTGCTCACCACGAGGTTTGCTCTTATGGGAAGGCAATTCACAAAAGCTCATCGAAAACATTGTCCTAGATACAAGCTTTCTCTTGTAGCTGAACTGGATCAGCTGAGCAAGAAACAGCGGCGCAAAAGATACTTATATTCCTCTCTTTTATCCTCCCCCTTGCCGTTGGGATCCTCCTCTCTCTGACAGGCACGCGTCATGTAATGGAAAAAGAAATGATCTCCTCGTCGAGCGTCGTTGGGGGAGTTGAACATCTCATGCAGCTATTAGGACATGAAAAAAGGTCTTGAGGTTCATTTGAAACATGGAAGAACGACACACTAGATTTTCTTGCATGGGCTGCTTCCGTCGATCCTTACTATCATCCAGAAACCATCATAGTAATTGTACTTGTCTGCAAACCAACCCAGTCAATCTCGATCACTATGCGAAGAATAAAAGACGCACAAATAAACCAACTATTCATAGCTCGTACATCTTTGTTCAGACCCTTCAACTCATCTAACCCTCCTGCCTTGTGATAGCTGATTGTCAACCAAGGTCAGCTTCAGAATGGATTTAGCAATGACGCTGGGGAGTACTGCAAGCAATCTTCAATGGCACATTATTGAGAACTCGAGCTTGAGCAGAAGAGGGAGGAATACAGAGAGGCAGGCTATCTCCAAAACCGACCGTTGTCTACAGCCGAGGACAGAGAAATGGGCGTCTATTTCAGTTCCAGATGACGTATATGTCCATATCGCTTGTTTTTCATTGTGCAAGCGCTTCATCAAGACCGCTTTTTATTATCCTTCCTCGTCAAGACACTTTGCAGCCATGGGTCATATGCATGCTCCCGGAAAGAGTATTTGTGAGTAACGGGCATTCTGCTCGCTCATCCCTGTCCTAGCTTCTTTTTAGCCTCCTCTGCCATCCCATACCGCTGCCCTCTCCCCTGACTAGTTGGAGATCACCCCCGAGGAAGTCGTCGAGCAAATTATCAAAGTCGCTCGCAAGGGTCTTACTCCCTCCCAAATCGGTGTTACCCTCGCACAGTATTCCCCAAGTCCGCTTCGTGACTGGTAACAAAATCCTCCGTATCCTCAAGTCGCAAGGTGTGTTGTCCTTGCCTTTCTCCGCGACTCTTTCTCATACACTTTTTGCCGTTTCTTCCTCTCTTTTCTGCCCCTCCTTCATCTACTTTCGTATGCCTTTTGTTTGGGGATAGGACTTGGCCCATCCATCCCTGAGGACCTCTGGCATCTCATCAAAAAGGTGGTTGCCGTTCACAAACATCTTGAAGTCAACAGGAAAGACAAGGACTCCAAGTTCTGTCTTATCCTCATCGAGTCCAGGATCCATCATCTTGCTAGGTACTACAAGACGAAGCAGCAGATTCCTCCTACTTTCAAGTATGATTCTGCTACTGCTTCGATATTGATTGCTTGAGGTGTTGGAACTTGGAAGGAATGGTAGAGGGTTGATTTACATATTTTGTTGTATTGTCGTTCTCAAAAGTGTTATGCATGCCTCTAGGTTCCTATGCTTTTTCAGTTGTCACATAATGTGCCATACTTCAGCTGCAAAGCAAGTTTCATATATTTTCTGAAGGCGCCTAAGATTGGCCTTTGTGAAGGGACAGGCCAGAACTTGTTCACGGTGAAATTATGGAGGAAAGACAATCGGTATTGGATCCCCTCATACCAACATATACCCATTGTTGTTGACCTGGACATTTCCAACTCGTTCATGAAAGTCGGAAAGGTGATGATATTGGCTCATGGAGTAAAGGAAACCCGAGCAGCAGCCTTCCAAAAGGGGATAGTATGCAAGGACAAGCATTGCTTGCAGATCGTCCAAGCACATAGACTCGTGGAGGTGGGCACTGCCGCATCAGAAAACGGCAGGTTTGGTTTTGTTTGTCCTAGCTAAACATGTGTTCCTGCCAAAGCCCAGAGCACATATAGTCTATTCCTGCTTCCTCACACATAGAATCCCTCAGATTTCACATTGATAATTCATAATTAAATATGCTTGTAACTTTCTTTAGGGCAGATTTTCTAAATACTGAATAGATATTCTGGAATGAAGTGTTTTTGGTAATGATTGACCTTTAGCATAAAAATGCAATGCTCAAAAAATAATGCGTCACAAAGAAATTGAAGAGAACACATAAGCAAAAGTTTCTGACCATATGGATTCACTTGTGTATGTCGCAGGTAGAAGCCTTTGTAGGTAGATCAACTTTGTAATAAAACACTCAATGTCTTAGTTTTAATCAGTGAAACTGCATTTTTGGTTTTTTCACCTCAGAGATATACATCTTGTTTACCCATAAACAAATTACTTGGTGCACCATGGCCATGAGGGGTAGCAGAATAAGTTACCAGAGTTGTCGCGAGTACCTTGAGGAAATGTTTCCCACGATTTTGGTCAACGGTTCTACGAAAAGTTTTTTCATCCATTTCAACCTAGAAACATCGCTGTGACATATAAAGTCACTTATGAACCAAGATGTTGTCAGGAACTGTCCAAATTTTATCAAATCTCACGGCTACTGTGAGGCTGAATGCAGGTTATATGGCAATAGAGTATTCAAATGCCACAAAAAGTTCAGGTCATATAGATTTATTTATTTTGAATATATTATGTCTATAACAGAAGTTGCTAAATGTTGTGGTTTAAGAGATACTGGTGGGAACACGGTCAAGAGTTTAGCAGAAGACAAACAAAGCCAAACCTTCTGTTTTTTGACGCGGCAGGGAGGTGTATAATAGAGCACCTACTAGCGCTGTAGAGCGCTTAGTAGGCGCTCTAAGCCCTGTCCTCCATGATCATTTAAAGTCCAGATGAATGTGTCCTCTATCCTCACAACCCATCCCTTCTAATACTTTCATGGTCACTCCAACCTTCGACTCCATGTCAGACATAAACTCTTTCCTTGCTGAACTCTCCCAACTTCGTAGTGCGAACTCTTCGGCACTCACATCATATGTCTATGTTACTGTCGGGTTGATTAGCACACTCTTTATAATGATGCTCTTTCGTCTTCGTTATCCATGTGTCACCGTGTCTGGACTGAAGGACTTTGTCAATGGTCTGATGGAGGGAATAGAGACTTGTAGAAAGGAAGAACTATCTACGGTTGGCTTTGAGCCTCAATTCCGAAGGTAAGATTTACATTTGTTTTATTAATTTGATTGAATGCATATATTTTCGCTTTCGTAGGATAAACAGACAGCTGTCTGATATCAAGATAGATAGCAACAAACTCATATTCTGCTGGTCTACGGCCCATGTATACATCGTCTCCTTGTTCAAAATCTTGCACACTGTCATTATATGCTATGAAGAGGCACAAGCATTGCAGATTTCAGTTTTGGTGAGGATGTTCCCCGAAATAAATCAAGAAAATCACTTACATACTTACTTCCTTTGATCATATTGACCTGAATTTTGTTTGATTCAATTTTCTACATGAAGAATAACATTGAACATAAACGGCGTGCACGAGATAGCTTTGAGCTGGAGTACTATCATAAAACCTCACCCTTGACAATTACAGCTCAAGCAACGGGATCTAATGCAAGATCTGCTCTGACTTATCCTCCTCCCACTTAAGCTTATCATGGAAGGAATGGATATGGAGGACAAAGCTGCTAGAAAAGAGTGATCATCTCAAGTGCAGTGAGTGATTCTCAGCATTGTAGTTTATTTTTCTATATTAACACACTTACTGATCAGCTTCTGTCTATTCTAATATACAGGTGTGCTATAGCCAATAAGGAAGGGTCTCAGGATACTGTCTGCGTATACTGCCTCTGCTTGCTATCCCCATATTTTCGTTGATATTTATTCATATTTCTTCTGTGCTTTATGTTCTATGTTTTATGCTTTCCCTTGCTTTGGAGTCTGCTATTAAATGTTCCTCCTGTATACATGATAAATGACACTAGTTGTGTTTGAATAGGAAACAATCAAAAAACCTCACAGCTTGAGCTTCTATCAGAAGATTGCGTTAGATCTGCAGGTGGCGCCAGAACCTGAACATCCACATAAGTCTAGTAGCATAAAAAATATTAACCCGATACATGTACTATACAGTATCATGATGTAAGTCTTGTCTAAGCCGCAGACATTCACGTCCAAACGTCGCTCACAAACCATTCATTATATGCACAGATCTGAATGGCAAATTTCATGCTTATCTTGCATTTAAAAAAGGTGAGTGGCATGTCTGAAATCGTTCGAGTACTTCTAAGTATTGCTACTCTGACTGGCGCTTTCTGTGTTATGCTCCTCCGATTTCGCTATCCCCGATGGAGGTTATCTTAGGCCGTAATAAATGAAAAAGTATCTATGGATAGATTTCATAATTTTTGCCTCAAGATACATTTTAAATATTTTATGATAACAGCCGACAAAAAATGCACATCTATTTTATGGGACAGAACAGCAACTATCTTGTATATTTAACATTATCAGTTCACTTTGTGGTCCATGTTTTGCCACTGCAAAAGTATATCTCAGGCTGTAATAATTTTTGGCTTGAGGTGCATATTAATCATTTTATGTTGTATTTCATGATAGCAACTAAGAAGAATGCACATTTATTTTGTTTTTATGGGACAAAAAAGCAATTATCCAAGACATCTTTAACATTATTAATTCACTTTCTGGTGCCACTGCAAAAGTAAATAAGTGAATGTTTACATCCTCTTTGAGCTATTGATCCCACTTCAGAATTAGCTCTCACCTGTGTACAAATCCCTGTAATTCCTTAAAAATACAAAGGAATCACAGTCCTTCATTAGGGTCAATAGTGCTCAGGTCATCAAAATCCATACTATCCCACCTGGAATTCACTGTATTTCTACATTTCATTGTAACTCTATAGTATAATTCCACTGTAATTGTCGAGAGTTGCAGTAGCCTACTTCCAATGTGATCCGCAGCCCTCTCATACATAAAGATTTCCTTCAAAACTATGCGACATCATCGTATGCTAAGTAAAGAGATGTGTACTTAAGTCTTGACGAGCACTGTGTTCCTTTATAAATAAGTGCTTACAAGCTGTCTTTTTCTGTCTTCAAACTTGCTTTGTAAATATTTCTAAAAATAAGTAAACCAAAAGTGTATAATCATCACAACTCCGAGTTTGAATACGAGTCTCAATCAAAACCTGAATACGACTACATCAACAGTTTTCGTTCAACAGGAACGGGAGGTTAACCACAGTAACATCCTCAAGATATTCGCGGAGGAAACGGCTTTGGTACTCGAAACATTTGGAAAAAGCTGAGTTGGCTTCAAGACATTTGTCTTTTGGGTTAGAACACTTACATACTATAGTACAAATTTTCATCTAGTCCAATAGAAAGAAGTCAGCATGATACTTTTTTTAATTTGTTCGGAATTTATCTCCATTTTGCTGTACTCTCTAACATGCTTCCCATGTGTTTGATTGCTTGTTTTATTGCAACTGCTGTCGAATTAATTTGTTCTGCTCATCATAATGACCTGAATGATCCACTCGTTATCCGTAACATGTGAAGCCTCTCACACAGTTTGATTGACCGCCGTAGATGATATAAAGCGGGATCAGAGCGTCTACTGTGACCCACTCACTCTTGGTCCACAGCTTACTTGCGCCATTCAGTTTCCATGCAGTCCATACAGGAATCAAAAGCTGTATGTATATACCTTTGATGTAAATCAGATGGTACGGACTGCCTTCCCATCTGTCATTGCCCCCATATTCTGTACTCATTTGCATCGTACAATCTTCCAACATTACCATTATCGACTTTCACGTTCACTGACTCGGACACCTACCCAAACTTGTCTCCACCCTCATCTTCGCTCTCAACAGTCTCAAACCAATAACAGTCAATGAGACGGCAGAAGCAGAGCGTTATCGATAGCACTAATTGATTGCGGACCATTTGAGCATTGGTCATCGAGAAGGAAAGGTCAGCGGGTCGGGTTATACATTGTGGTTTGAAGGAAAAAAGGCATCGGAGACGGATATCATTATGGCGGTCAAAATGTAAAAAAAATAATATCAGTCACCGAGTTTCGAAAACCGGTCACCGAATCCGAGTTTCGGTCACCGAGTTCCACTGAGGTTTGAATACATACCGAAACTCCGAGTTTTCAAATTTGACTCAATGACTTTTGAGGTCAGGAATTGCATGTTTCAGTTATAATACTGTGCCATTCCAAAACTACTTGATTTAAGGCCTTAGGAGTCTATTTTAGAGGATCGGAGATTTCCGAAATATTCCCACGCCATTCGGCAACCTTTGGTCGTGCTTTTTTTACTTCTTTACCTTGATACTTTGTGGTCACCAAGGTATTTTCAGACACTAAAGCTTGAATACAACTACTATATGTGTTATATCTTTTAATTTTGACACCTTTATGGCAACATCTTTGTCATTTCCACCAATTAGGCAAAGTATCACTAGAGTTTTTCACAGTAAATGATTTGACCTGATTTGTGTTGAATCGTGAGGTCCTAATTCTAGAGGGAGAGAAGGACCATCCAACAATAGTTTTAATGATAACTTATACCATCCTAAGTTTTGCATGTAACTTCAGTTCTTCAGAATACTTCAAGTTTAAACTTGGCCTGTGTTTTATTTGGAAAGACATTCATATGAATATTCTTCTGAGCTTGAATTCCATTTCACATTATATTCTGCAATTTTAACACTCTTGCATTACCATTACATGTAAAACAACTTATGAAAAAATTTCATGAAGATTTTTGAGACACTTGACAGAAAAATTCTACCTGAAGTCACTTGTCTGGGATTCAACATATCTTGGATCCAGAATTCATCAGCATCTATTCTATAGTGTTACCTGGTTGTCCTTATTATGAGTCACTGATGGCTGAATGAGATAAGAAAGTGGATCATCTTTCTTTTCATAACACAGCAGTGATTAGGGTGCATCTGCAATGGAATTTATGGAGGCCCTACTCTTAAAAATGGAAATAGTACTATAGAGAATAATGAAGGAGTTTCACTTCATAATTAAATACAGTACATGTCTTATCACTAGTCCTGAGGCCCTGCCTTCCTATAAAGTGAAAGTAAAGCTTCTCTGAATATGAACATTTCATGCACAACATGAGCTACAAGGGACATTTCAGCAACATTCAAGCTGAGACAATCCATTGCATCATATTATTTCCTGATTTATTTGGATAACTGGGGTTGAATGGGGCTATCAAAGGAAGGGTCAAAAAATGGCCCCTTTTCCCATTGCAGATGCAGGCTATTGTCCCAAATAATTGAAGTTGAATATCACATATATGATTCTGGGTACAATATAAATTATGTCAAGTTTAGTTCCTTTCTAAAATCTTGAGATTGAGGTGAGGGAGTTGCTATATAAATGATTTGAATAAAGGAAGAAAGCATGTATGAGGCCAAGAATATTATATAGCTCTAGTCAAGTTTTAAGTGAGGTAATGATATCATCTATTTATTGTCAAATTGGCATCTGTGAGCTTACTCAATAATTTGATAAACTGAATATATCAGTGTTCCACTTAGGGGCCAAATCTAAACCCTTATATACCCTCAAGTTTAAGCCTTAACTTATGTCTTGAATCATAAGATAGCCAGTAAGACTTAAGTACCTGCCCCCACAGCTAATTTCAAAACAAATAGGCATTTGAGACCCTCCTGTACAGGCATTTCCAATGTGATAATGAGTTTTCCAAGCTCAAGTTAATAAAGAGGCTGTATCTATGGAAGCACCATCAGAGGCAGGAGAGGACAAAAGACCTGGTGATAGAATAGAGATTGATTCAGATGTGACTATAGCCCATATCACATTTGCTAGGTTGTGTGATAAAGTCCATGAGGTATATATAGTACCCACAGTGCTAACTTCAATTAGCATTGCCAGCCTTTTGGGATTAGTCTGCTACAAGATGAAGCATGCACAGGATAGCTTGCAACTATACTGTATCATTTTGAGGCAATGTTCAGTCACAGGTCACATTGGCCTTTGAATTACTGTGACACAAAAAATAAAAATACTTTTTAGCCTGAAAAACGGAAAATTTTCGGGCCTGCGGCACAAATAAGGGGTGTTAGAATAACTTTGACTATTTTTGCAAGGGTTTGACCAATTTTACATAAATTTTGTCCTATTTTGGACTGAAATTGAACTAAATTTCTCACATGTCACAGCTGGGCCGAGGCTTTGAACTTGAGAAAAAGTGATGTTCATTGGTCACAGGTCACACCCCATGAACATCACCTCGAAATGGTACAGTACTCTAAAATTTTCATAAAACTGTCAAGAATATTTTAATACTTAACCCTTAAGTAAATGATGCCCTTAAGTCTTGGACCACAAGATAGAGAGCTGAGTATAATTTGTATTGTGCTTGCTTTGAGCTCGCAGCAATTGCATGAGGTACTACATGATTTCTACCTAATATTTATACTAGAGTAACTAAATCAGTGTGAACAAAGAACAATAAAATCTGTAGTGTAGTACAGCAAATGACAATAGGTGACTGCACTGATAATCAAGAAGTATGAAGCTGTTATGTAACATATGGGTTAGAACAATAACTGTAAAATGAATTCTGATAGACATATAAATCAATGATTCCAACAAAAATAACCAAAATGTAATAGTTAGTTATGTTCCAGGGAGTTATGAGGCCAATTTTATGAGAACTCATCTCTACTAACCTAGTTTCTTATGTACCATTTGAGAACAATATTAATTTTAAATTACAAGTGTTTTGTGAAATTCAATTAAAAATTCTCAGATTCCATGACATCATGTCAATGCACAGTGTTTGCTCTAAATATTGAGGATAATATCACAATGGAATACTTCATATGTATTATGAGAAATATTGTCTGGTTGTACTGTTTCACTACAAGGCCCCAACTGAAAGGAGGACTCATCCTTGCTAAACCCCACACTTAGCATTCCATGCCCAATCTCTATTTAGTAAGCTGGAATCTTATCAAGTTCACATAAATCTCTTACTCTTACACAATCATATATTTCAATGGGCATATTCTTACAATTTTTTGACCACAACAGGGTATTGTCTAGAATTTTATCCAATCTTCAAGAAGTGGATAGCAGATTCAAATTTACTTTATTGATGTATTCACACTTTAAAACTAATTTTCATAATTTTCAATCAACATTCAGAATTCTTACGGGCCATTCAATGAGTGTCAGTAACAAATTCATGGGAAGGATTCCTTTGTCTCAAACTCTTAGTGGAAATGACAAATATGTTGCCATAAAGGTGTCAAAATTAAAAGATATAACACATATAGCAGTTGTATTCAAGCTTTAGTGTCTGAAAATACCTTGGTGACCACAAAGTATCAAGGTGAAGAAGTAAAAAAGCACGACCAAAGGTTGCCGAATGGCGTGGGAATATTTCGGAAATCTCCGATCCTCTAAAATAGACTCCTAAGGCCTTAAACCAAGTAGTTTTGGAACGACACAGTATTAATGCTGAAACATGCAATTCCTGACCTCAAAAGTCATTGAGTCAAATTTGAAAACTCGGAGTTTCGGTATGTATTCAAACCTCGGTGGAACTCGGTGACCGAAACTCGGATTCGGTGACCGGTTTTCGAAACTCGGTGACCGATATTATTTTTTTTACATTTTGACCGCCATAATCATATGTGGAGAAGAACAAATATTACAACAGGCTGTGATTGGAAGGAGACAAAAGATCAAGACCGAAAACTCACCAAAGCACCAGCCCTTGACCAACTCCTGCAATCTCGTCCCTCGATTTCCAGTCCAAATCTGATTTTACTGTCTATTCCCTATCTGCCTCGTCTTACGCACTGCACCATGTGCGGAACCCAACAATACCATCCGAGTTGCATGAAGGAGGGGATTAAGACTTGCGCGGCTCCGTCATTGTAGATCGCAGATCCCGAGAGTTTATTTAATTTTCGGCGAAAAGGAAATGTAATTTGCTTGAAGTGAAGAAACTGAGCTAGAAAGGGCGGGTAGCGTCAGTCAAACCGGTCTCGAGGATGAAAAGGAGGAATAGGACTGCTGTTCCTGGGAGATTGGGCACAAAGGAGAAAAGGATTTGAAAAGCTTACCTGAGTAACTTCTGCTCCACTATCCGTCGTATTCGAGACACACTACCAATGCCGCTTCCTGCAATTCGTCGAAGGAAATGATGTTGACGTCTGGGGGTGTACCATTCGATTTCGTGAGGACGCGAGAGCGGAGAAGAATCTGGAAAACGGTAGCAATTGGTCATGGAGAGAAGAACTGCAGAAGCGTGAAGACGTGCGATTTGGTCGAAAAATGATTTGTTTACTCATCATGTTGTCCTCGCTCTTTCTACTGGGTGTAGTAAACGGATCTCATCCCTCCACATGTTGGGGGAAAGGTTTTCTTATGGGCAATACCGATGGTCTGGGAGTACCAGGAGGCGAGTACGGACGAAGCGAGTTTTGGGAAGATTGAGAGGAAAAGGACGCACTTGCATGGCTCAAACTAGGCACATGACTAGAAAAAACGCAACCGAATCGTGTTGATGGCGGGAATGAGGATGAGAGTGGGTGTTGAGGACCGACTTGGGGTCTAAGTGAAGCTGGTCCACAGTAGCTTTGCGAGATTTGAATTGACTCGCGTGTTTTGCTGGATTGTACGGGTGCGGATGGCGGCTTTGCGCTGGACTTGGAACAGCAAAGTCGTTAAGTATCATGTGCATTGGAAAGAAAACATAAAACGTACCATTGTTCCACATCAAATCGAATCGCTCTTTCACCTTCCTTTCGAGATCCAGGGAACGTAGACTCAGTTGCAGCGCCAGTGCTCAAGATCAAGGAGGGACTGCGAGTGACATGAATCAAAGACAGCCTTGAAAAGAATTTCAGAATCAGCGACGTAAAGGAAGACACGCGAGCGATGCACGTACCATGAGGTGGTTTCCTATGGGGAGTCGATCAACCCAGAGTTCCTTGAGGACATCGTATTGTATACAAGCCTTTTGTGGGTTGTCCGGGTTGACATCGCAAGGAGATGTCTTGAAAAAGAAGCATAAGGATATATTGGCTGCCGCAACGCACAAGGTACTTACACTCTCCTCTCTTTTATCCTTTTCCTTGCTGTGGGGATCTTCCTCTGACGGACATTCCCCGTGTAATGGAAAAAGAAACGATCTTCTCGTAGAGTTTCTTTGGGAGTCGGACATCTCGCGCAGTTGTTAGGACATAAAGAAAGGTCTCAGCGAGGTTCATTCGAAATATGGAGGATTGATGTACTAGATTTTCTTGCGTCGTTGATCATCCAGAAGGACAATAATATCGCAACCGTAGTAAGTCTGCAAATCAATCTCGATCACTTTACGAAAGATAAAAGACGCACAAATCAACCAACAGTTCATATACGTTCATACCTCGGACACTTTTACGCAGATCCTCCTCTTGTGATAACTGAGATCGACCAAGGTCAGTTGGAATGGTCAGGCGACGACGCTGGGGAACACTGCCACCGATTTTCATGATATATTATTGGGAACTCGAGCTCGAGCAGAAGAGGGAGGAAGGCAGATGGGCGGGCAGGCTATCTCCAAAACCGAATATAGCCAATGGGCGTCGAGATGGTCCAACCAATAGTCGGAACGAAGTTCCGGATGACGTACATATCCACCTCGTGATTAGTGCCTCTTTTGGTTAAATGGTTTACGCAAGCATTTGTCGAGACCTTTTCCTCGTCAACTTCAAGACACTTTGCAGCCATGCATGCTCCCGAAAGGGTATTTGTGAGTAACGGGCATTCTGCCCGCTAGTTTTTATTCTGAGTTCCTTTAGCCTCCTCTGTCCTCCCATACCGCCGCGCTCCCCCTGCGTGGTTGAAGACGACCCCCGAGGAAGTCGTCGACCAAATTATCAAGCTCGCTTGCAAGGGTCTCACTCCCTCCCAAATCGGTGTTACCCTTCGTGACTCGCACGGTATTCCCCAAGTCCGCTTCGTGACTGGTAACAAAATCCTCCGTATCCTCAAGTCGCAAGGTGTGTTGTCCTCGCCTTACTCCGTGACTCTTTCTCATACACTTTCTGCCGCTTCATCCTCACCCTCCTCTCTTTCCCGCCTCTCCTTCGTCTACTTTCGTATGCCTTTTGTTTGGGGATAGGACTTGGCCCATCCATCCCTGAGGACCTCTGGCACCTCATCAAAAAGGCGGTCGCCGTTCGCAAACATCTCGAAGTCAACAGGAAAGACAAGGACTCCAAGTTCCGTCTTATCCTTATCGAGTCCAGGATTCATCGTCTTGCTAGGTACTACAAGACGAAGCAGCAGATTCCTCCTACTTTCAAGTACGATTCTGCTACTGCTTCGACGTTGATTGCTTGAGGTTTGGACCTTGCAGGGAATGGTGGAGGGTCGATTTACATATGTTGTTGTACTGTCGTTCTATGCAAAAATGTTACGCATGCCTCTAGGCTTTCCTATGTATTTCAGTTGTGACCATTCCTTGGCCAAAATTAGCTGCAAAGCAAGCTCCATTGTTTTCAGGCCCTACGACTTGTCGCTAGCAATGAACAGGACAAAACATTTCAAACCCCGTTCGTGAGAGTTTGAGAGGTGGAAAGAGAATCCGAGTGCATAATTTACCCATTCCAACTCGTTCATGAAAGTCGGAGAGGTTTTGATATTGGATTATAGAGTAAAGGAAATCCGAGCAGCAACCTTCCAAAAGGGGATAGTTAGTGCACTGTGGGAGCCACAGCGCCAACATCTATATCAAACTCTATCAAGGCTTCAAGGTAAAGTAAAGCCTTGATAGAGTTTGATATAGATGTTGGCGCTGTGGCTCCCACAGTGCACTAACTATCCCCTTTTGGAAGGTTGCTGCTCGGATTTCCTCGCCTCTACGATCATTTAAAGTCCAGATGAATGTATCCTCTCTCCTCACAACCCACCCTTCTAATACTTTCATGGTCATCCCAACCCTCAACTCCATGTCAGACATAAACTCTTTCCTTGCTGAACTCTCCCAAATTGGTAGTGCGAACTCTTCGGCACTCACATCATATGTCTACGTTACTGTCGGCTTGATTAGTACACTCTTTATAATGATGCTCTTTCGTCTTCGTTATCCGTGTGTCACCGTATCCGGACTAGAAGATTTTGTCCATGGTCTGAAGGAGGGAATAGAGACTTGTAGAAGGGAAGAAGTACCTACAGTTGACTTTGAGCCTCAATTCCGAAGGTGAGTTTTCCATTTGTTTTATTAATTTCATTGGATGCATCTGTTTTTTGCTTTTATAGGATAAACAGACAACTGTTTGATATCAAGATAGATAACAACAAACTCATATTCCGCTGGTCTACGGCCCATGTATACATCATCTCCTTGTTCAAAATCTTGCGCACTGTCATCATATGCTATGAAGAGGCCCAAGCATTGCAGATTTCAATTTTGGTGAGGGTGTTTCCCATAAAATAAATAAACACGACCACTTACATACCTACCTTCCTTGATCATATCAACCTGAATTTTGTTTTTTTGATATCAATTTTCTACGTGAAGAATGAAATTGAACATAAACGGCATGCACGAGATGGCTTTGAGCTGGAGTACTATTATAAAACCTCACCCTTGGCGATTACGGCTCAGCATTGTAGTTTATATTGATGCACTTACTATTCAGCTTCTCTCTATTCTAACAGACAGGTGTGCTATGGTCAATAAGGAAGGGTCTTAGGATACTGTCTGTGCATACTGCCTCTGTTTGCTATCTGCATATTCTCATGGGTGTTTGATGATACATTTATTCATATTTTTCTTGTGCCTTGTGTTCTATATGCTTTCCCTTGCTTTGAAGTCTGCTATTAATTATTCCTCCTGTATACATATGTACAATGAGCTATGCTCATTAATGGCATTTGAATGGACAACCTCTAATCAATAAACTTCACAGATTGAACTTCTATCAAAAAATTGCATCTGATCTGCAGGTGGTACCAGAATGTGAATATCCAGTACCTAAGCCTAGAAGCACAAAAAATATTAACTCGATATACATATTATACAGTATATAAATCCTGTCTGAGTCGCAAATATTTCATTCACAAATCATTGATCATATGTATAGATCTGGATGGCAAATTTCATGCGTATCTTGCAATTAAAAAATGTGAGTGGTATGTCTGAAATTTATTTTCCGCGCCTTCTAAGTATTACTGCTCTGACTAGCTTTCTGTGTCATGCTTCTTCGGCTTCGCTATCCCTGATTGAGGTTATCTTAGGCTGTAATAAATGAAAAAGTATCCTCAAATAAATTTTGACTCAAGATGCACGTTAATTTGTTTATGATAACAACTAACAAAAATTGCATGTCTTTATGGGACAAAAACTATCTTTAACATTATTGATTCACTTTGTGATCCATATTTTGCCACTGCAAATGTAAATAGATAAATGTTTACATCCTTCTTGAATGACTGATCCTACTTCAAAATCAGCTGTCACCTGTGTATGAATTTTTGTAATTTCTTACAATCACAAAGATATCAGGCCTTCATTATGGTTAGTAGTACTCAGGTCATCAAAATTCATACTATCCTACCTGAAATTCGTTGTATTTCTACATTTTATTGTAATTCTATACCTGTATCATTTCATCGTAATTCTTGAGAATCACAGTCGTCTACTTCCACTGTGATCCACAGCCCTCTCATACGTAAAAGTTTCCTTCAAAACACTATGCGACATTAAAGAAATGCATACCTAAGGTTTGATGAGTGCGTTCCTGTATAAAATAAGTACTTATAAGCTGACTATACTGATCTGATATTATCTTCAAAGGAGCCTCCTGTAAAGAATTAAAACGAAAGCGTCATCAAATGTAAAACAGTATGATCATGACAACTTCAAGTTTGAATATCAGTCCCAATCAAAACCTGAATGCAAACGGTTTTCGTTCAATAGGAATGAATGTTGAGATTAACCACAGTATATCCTCAAGATATTCACGGATGAAACGGCTCTGGTACTCGAAGTGTTCAGAAAAGGCTGAGTTGGTTCCAAGACGGTTATCTTCTGGGTCGGAACACTTGCATAGTATTTTTGTCTGGTCCAATAGAAAGAATGCAACCGAGGTCACTTCATACTCTCTAACGTGCTCCCCATGTGATAGATTGGATTTATTGCGTTCATAACTGCTGTCGACTAAATTTGTTCTGCTCATCATAAGGACCTAAATGATCCACTCGCTATCCGTGCCTTGTATAGCTTCTCACCCGGTTTGAACATAAGGCGGGAGAAGAGCGTCTACTGTGACTCACTAGTATTCACTCTTGGTCCGCAGTAAACTTTCACCACTCAGTTCCCATGCGGTCCATACAGGAATCAACAGTTATATGTATATACCTTTGGTGTAAATCAAATGGCACGTACAGGAAACAGACTGCCTCATATTCTGTACTATTTGCATCGCACATCCTTCCAACATTATCAACTTTCGCCTTGGACCCTGACTTCGACTCTTCTCCGCTCTCATCTTCACCTTTACTTTCAACAGTCTCAAACTAATGACAGTCAATGAGACAGCAGAAGCAGAGCGCTATCGATAGCACTAATTCATCGTGGACCATTTAAGCATTGGTCATTCAAATTTGGTGTGTTATCGAGAAGGAAAGGTCAGTGGGTCGGATTATACATCGTGGCTTGGAGGGATAGAGGCATCGGAGATGTATATCATTCTTTCCCGTGTGGAGAAGAATAAATATTAGAACAGGGTTGCAATTGGAAGGAGACAAAAAATTCAAGACCAGACTCACCTGTGCACCAACCCTTGGTCAACCATCGTAATGCCCTCCCTCCTTTCCCAGTTCAACTCTGAATCTACTGTTATCCCCTATCTGCCCCATTTTACGCACCGCACCATGTGCGGAACTCGATAGTACCATCCGAGTTGCATGGAGGAGGGCATTAACACTTGCGTGGGCTCCATCATTGTAGTCCGCAGATCCCAAGAGTATATTTAATTCTCGGCGTAAAGGAGATATATTTCGCTTGGGTTGAAATGGGCCGGTTTCAGGTTGGATAGAGGACGAAAAGGAGTGGGAGTACTAGGACCGCTGTTTCTTAGGGGATCGGGCACAGAGAAGAAAAGGCTTACCTGGGTAGCTTCTGCTCCACTATCCAGGTCACATTCGACAAACACTACTTCCTGTTATTCGTCAAAGGAAATGATGTTGACGTCCGGGAGTGAATCATTTGATTCATCAGGACGCGAGAGCGGAGAAGAGTCTGGAAAACAGAAGCAAGTGATCATCCAGGAGGGAAACGGGAGAAGTGTGAAGGCGTGCAATTTGGTTGAAAAATGCTTTGCTTACCCGTCGTGTTGTCCTCGCTCTTTCTACTGGGCGTAGTCGACAGATCTTATCCCTCCGCATGTTAGGGGAAGGACACTCTTGTGGACAATACTGATAGTTTGAGAGTACCAGGAGGCGAGTACAGATGAGAAGAGTTCTGAGAGGAAAAAGACACGCTTGCATGGCTCAAACTAGGTGCATGACTGCAACCGAGTCGTGCTGATGGCAGGAATGAGGATGAGACTGGGTGTTGAGGGCCAAAAAAGTGAAGCTGGTCTATGGTAGCGTTGCGGGATTTGACTTTTTCTTCGTTGACTCGCGTGTTTTGTTGGATTGTACGGGTGTGAATTCGGCTTTGTGTTGAACTATATAAATACGTTGAGTATTATCTCGAAATAAAAAGTGGAAAACGCACCACTGTCCCGCACAGAATCGCTCTTTCATCTCCATTTCGAGATCTAGGGGACGCACTCAGTTGCAACCTCAGTGCTCAAGATCAAGGAGTGACTGCTAGTGATACGAGCCAAATACGGCCTTCAAAACATTTGTCAGATGTATGAACGATGATGTGCTTATCACGAGGTAAGTACACTCCTACGGAAAGGCAATCAAAGGCTCATCGATCGTCGGATACAAGCTTCCTCTTGTAGCTGATCTGGATCGGCTGAGCAAGGAACAATGTCTCAAAAAAGCGTGAATATATATATATTCACTGTTGAGCGCAAAAGGCACTTACTTTTATTTGGTGGGATCTTCCTCTCCCTGATGGACATGTCCCGTGTGATGGAAAAAGAAACGGTCTCCCCGTTGAGCGTCGTTGGGAGAGTCGGACATCTCGCGCAGTTATTAGGACATGAAAAAGATGAGGTCCATTCGAAACATGTAAGATTGACGCACTTGCAGAAGGACAGTAATATCACAACTGTAGTAATCGTACTTGTCTGCGATCATTTCATGAAGAACAAATAACGCACGTCATCCAAAACTTCATGGCTCGTACATCTTTATGTGGACTCTAGATCTACTGTCTTGTGATATATGTGATAGCTGAGGTGGACCAAGGTCGGTTTGGAATGGATCAGGCGACGACGCAGAACACTGCGATCGATTTTCGTGGAACATTATTGGGAGCTCAAGCGGAAGAGACATACAGAGAGGCTATCCCCAAAACCCACTGTTGAAATGGGCGTGTGTACCTGAGATCGTGTCAGTCGGAACGAAGTTCCGGATGACGCATATATCTCATATTCGCTCTTTTTGGTTCACGCAGCGCAAGCGCTTCATCAAGACCCACTTTTTATCATCCTTCCTCGTGAAGACACTTTGCAGTCATGGGTCGTATGCACGCTCCTGGAAAAGGTGTTTGTGAGTAATGGGCATTCTGCTCGCTCGTCCTTGTCCCAACTTGTTTCTAGCCTCCTCTGCTCTTCCATACCGCCGCGCTCCCTCTGCATAGTTGAAGACGACCCCCGAGGAAGTCACTGGCCAAGATATCAAACTCACTCGCAAGAGTCTTACTCCCTCCCAAATCGGTGTTACCCTTCGTGACTCGCATGGTATTCCCCAAGTCCGCTTCGTGACCGGTAACAAAATCCTCCGTATCCTCAAGTCGCAAGGTGTGTTGTCCGCCTTTCTCCACGATTCTATCTCATACACTTTTTGCCGCTTCTTCCTCACCCTCCTCTCTTTCACGCCTCGCCTTCGTCTACTTTCATATGCCTTTTGTTTGGGGATGGGATTTGGCCCATCCATCCCTGAGGACCTCTGGCACCTCATCAAAAAGGCGGTTGCTGTTCGCAAACATCTCGAAGTCAACAGGAAAGACAAGGAAAGACATGGACTCCAAGTTCTGTGTCATCCTTATCAAGTCCAGGATCCATCATCTTGCTAGGTACGACAAGACGAAGCAGCAGATTGCTCCTACTTTCAAGCATGATTCTGCTACTGCTTCGACGTTGATTGCTTGATGTGTTGGACCTTGGAAGGAATGGTAGAGGGTCGTCTTACATATGTTGTTGTACTGTCGTTCTATGCAAAGTGTTACGCATGCCTCCAGGCTTTCAGCTGTAAAATGCGTCATACCTTGGCCAAAATTAGCTGCAAAGCAGGCCTCGTATATTTTCTGAAAGTGCGTAACATGGAATTTGAGATATTATAACTTTGTCGCTGTCAAGGGACAGGACAGAACATTTTAAAACTCGTTCGTAAGATTAAATTGTGTTTTTATTGACCAGGACGTTTCCAACTCTGTTCATGAAAATTGGAGAGGTGATGATATTGCAGAGGCGAGGAAATGCGAGAGTAACGTTCCAAAAGGGGATAGTGATCAGATTTGACCTTCTGATTGACCTTCTACAAAAAGATCAGAAGTTTTGTAGAAGGTCGATCAGAAGGTCAAATCTGATCACTATCCCCTTTTGGAACGTTACTGCTCGCATTTCCTCCTCTGAAGTCATTTAAAGTCTAGATTAATGTGTCCTCTCTCCTCACAGCCCACCCTTCTAATACTTTCATGGTCGCCGTAACCTTCAACTCCATGTCAGACATGAACTCTTTCCCTGCTGAACTCTCCCAACTTGGCAGCTCGAACTCCTCGGCACTCACAGCATACTTCTATGCTACTGTCGGCTTAATTAGCATGCTCCTTATAATGATGCTTTTTCGTCTTCGTTATCCGTGTGTCACCGTGTCCGGACTGGAAGGTTTTGTCCATGGTCTGAAGGAGGGAATAGAGACTTGTAGAAAGGAAGAAGTATCTATGGCTGGCTTTGAGTCTCAGTTCCGAAGGTGAGTTTTCCATTTGTTTTATTAATTTGATTGGATGTATCTATTCTTTGCTTTTGTAGGATAAACAGACAGCTGTCTGATATCAAGATAGATCACAACAAACTCATATTTCGCTGGTCTACGGCTTATGTATATATTGTCTCCTTGTTCAAAACCTTGCACACTGTCATCATATGTTATGAAGAGGCGCAAGCATTGCAGATCTCAATTTTGGTGAGGATGTTTCCCATAAAATAAATAAACACAACCACTTACATACCTTCTTTGATCAACCTGAATTTTATTTTTGTACATGAAGAATAACATTGAATATAAACGGCATGCACGAGATGGCTTTGAGCTGGAGTACTACAAAACCCTAGCCTTGGTGATTACGGCTCAAGCAACGGGATTTACTGCAAGATCTGCTCTGACTTATCCTCCTCCCACTCAAGCTTATCATGGAAGGAATGGATATGGGGAACGAAGTTGCTAGAAAAGAGTGATTATTTCAAGTGCAGCGAGTGATTCTCAGCATTGTAGTTTATTTTTCTATATTGATGCACTTACTATCTCTATTATAACAGACAGGTGTGCTATGGTCAATAAGGAAGGGTCTTAGGATACTGTCTGTCCATGCTACCTCTCTTTACTATCCCCATGATTCTATGGGGTTTAATTCTATATTTATTCATATTTCTCCTGTGTCTTATGTTCTATGTTTTATACTTTCCTTGCTTTGAAGTTTGCTATTAAACATTCCTCCTATATGTACAATGAGTTGTGCTAATAAATGACTCTAATTGCATTTGAATGAACAACCTCATAATCAAAAAACTTCACAGCTTGAGATTCCATCGAAAGATTGCATTTGATCTGCAGGTGGATCCAGAACTTGAACATCTACCTAGGTCTAGTAGCATAAGAAATATTTACTCAATACTGTATTATATGTAAATCTTGCCTGAACCGCAAATATTCAAGTCCAAATGGCATTGACAAACTATTGATTATATGCATCGCTCTGGATCGCAAATTTTATGCTGATCTCACAATCAGAAGAGGTGAGTGGGATGTCTGAAATTTGTATTTTCAGCGCTGTTCGAGTACAGATAAGTACTATTGCTCTGACTGGCACTTTCTGTGTCATGCTCCTCCGACTTCGTTATCCTTGATTGAGGTTATCTCAACCTGTAATAGATGAGAAAGTATCTACAGATTGACGTAGGCGGGATGTCCGAGGTTCATTTTCGATTTTTGACGTAGGCAATTTTTCAATGCCGCACACGGATCAAGTGCTTGACACCTGTTCATGCCATCGACAGTGACCGACATGCACACATCTAGGCTTGTGTACAGATAGAGGTCCATTCCATATACTTTATTCATATCTGGCATGCTCATGATAACTAGAGTTGTAATGTAAGTAGTATTTACCAACACTATCTGGAAACTTATTTCGAAAATTCGAAGTCTAGTAAATCTCGAATACGCATTAATGGTAGTCTTCTCCCGCCACAGTACTTGACACCTATTCTGCGCACCGGCATACATCTCTCGTGTGGCCTTTATGCGCACGACCCGTTACTCACAATAAGTAATTGTTGAATGTCCACAGAAGTTGTGCATCATTTAAAGATTGTGGTGTATGCACTATTATTTCATCGCTTCAGAAAAATTCTAAGTACCATAAGTATGGTGATAACAATGCACTCGAAAAATAAGCAGTGAGGTTCTTAAAGTAAGGCTCCAACCCATTTCAGTTAATTATCCATTTAATTGATTTTATCCCATTGAATATACCATTACCATTACACAGACTGGTTAATGGGTTGTTGACCCATTAAAAATTAGTAATTAATTGGTTTTTTCATATGATTTTTTGGGAGCTATATACTGAAAAATTAGACATCAGTCATGCCAACTTACCTTCCAGGACAGGACTGGCATAAGGCAGAGAGCATACAAATTCCACTAGCCCCACATGATTCAAGTGTGACAAACCAAAACTGACACTACATCTGGCACTAAATCTGAAGAAAACACATTAAAATATTTTGTACAGCACACTTACACATTGTGGTACATGCAGTTACTGAAATAATGGTTCTGAAGTAGAAAATTTTGCATGGGAATTTAATTTGGAGGTGTGATTCCAAAAATCAAAATTGGACCATGAAAATGTGAAGTGGATGAGTGTACTGTGCAGTAAATTGTCTCAATCTTCCTGCAAATAAATCATTTGTGCTTTCCCTTGTACAGATTGATTAGCTAGTGATTGGGGACTCTAATAGCAGAAAGTCCCCCATATGCTTCAGTGTACTGAGCTTGAAGTACATTTTGAATGAAGGCAGTATGTGATATTGATAGACTGCTAGAATGATGGGAAAGGGCACAATTTTATCATCTTTAGTCTTATTGCTATCTCATCTCAATAATTTAGAGTCACTGAATGCATACAGATGAGTTACCTAGATTCCCAGTAATCAGGTGGATTGCTCATAATTTTCTTGCAATTGCTGATGTCAGTGTCTCATTTGAATGTCTGTTCTCTCTAAGTTTCATCATATGCACACCAATCTTTGTTTCTCCATGAAAGCTGAAATAATCAAAGTGATGTGTGCAAAGAGTTGGCCAGATGATTGGCTCTTTGATTTTGATGTTCAGAAGGTGGTTTTAAGTCAAATTTCTTGTCAAATTTCTTGGGGCAAAAACAGACTATCTAATTACAAATTTTAATGGGCTATTAATCAATTACCATTAAATACTGAATTTCAATTAATTGTAATTCAATTGGTTGGGGCCTTATCTTAAAGCATGGAATAAGGTAAAGCAGTTGCTAAATTTCAATCGAAAAGAAAATCAGTAATCTAAAACAGGAAAGAAAAGAATTTGGAAAAGTACAGGACTTGAGCTCTCCTCCACTCTTAATTCCAAACCTTCCTGGGGTATGTAATTCTTTAAATGAGCTATGCAACAAAAAAACTAACATGGAATTATTACACAGTTATATCTTCAACTCCACTGGTTTCCTGCTTGTCCCTCAAGCTCCAAAAGGCACAACTAAAGTGGAACTAACTTTGGGGAAATCAAAGTCAAGAACAATAAAAAATTTACTACTTGACCCAGCACCAAAAGTGCAAAGATTGTCATTGCATATTTGGAAGACATAGAATTTGACAGCAGCTTGTTTTCAAAATAAGCAAAAATTCGGGCATAACTTGCATTATTTCACTGACTTTCCCTGCCAACAAGTTGATTTGGACAATAAAGGATATGCTGTAAACTGTCACTGGAATACAAAACAAGGTGAAAATCACGTTTTGGTGGCTGGTAATTACTGCAAACTACAAGGTGAGACCCTCCAACTCAATCAATTGGCATGGATCTTAGGAGAATTTAAAAGCATGCCAAGAAAAATAAAGTCACAATTGCTACAGGTATATATACAGTAAATGTATTCACATTTGCAAAGGACTTATTAATTGTCATAGATATCAAAGTCACTGATTTTTTTATTGCAGTGGAGCACATATCAAAAGGAATTATGACTCCTTCTCCTGCTTTCAGTGATAAGCCCAAAGACTACATGAAAGTCAAGAATCAAGATGATGGTTATATTACTTGGTTTCTGGAAGCTATCAAGGATGCATCCACCACTAAGAAGAGGTCCGGTATAATGAATCACCCATCTCATACCAATAAAGTTGCGATACACTTTATGCATATGTTCATTTTGCATATCAGTACACTGAGATAGATTTAATAATTTTTGGCTCAATATGCACGCTAAATGTTTTACACTGACGGGCCCTTTATTTCTCACACAATAAACTCAAACTTTGTGATTTGTGCCAATTTAATACACAGTTCCCACTAGTCTCTCCTAGACAGACCGAAACCAAACCTACGGTTTGGAGTTGCCACTAAGTTTTATAAATTTGCCACTCAAGACGCAATACTATTTGAATATCAAATTTTATTTGTTTTTCATGGAAATAAAACGCCCCTGCCCACACACTTATCACCTTTCATTCATTCCGGTACCGCGTTATTTACGCGTTGTTTGTATAACCTTCTTTTATTCCGTTACGGACCCAATATCAATCCTTCCTCACTCAAAATGGCACCACCGATATCGAGCATCGAGCATCTTACAAGTAAAAGAGTTTTATTCTGTTTCCTTCCATTCAAGTTTTGTCCTTGAATTACGGCTGATGCTACTTATATGAACTTTCCGTTCCATGCAGTGTGACGGTGGACTCGGTTGACCTTGTACTACTGGTGAACGCTCGAATCGACCCTCTTCCCTCCGTCATCACTTGTTCCTCCATAGCAGAGCACCCAGTATAAGTATGATAGCTTTAGTGACGAGATCAATCTTATGACTGATCCAAGTACATGTCAAATTAGTCAGTTGACACCTTCAAAGCTGATAGATTCTATCTTACACAAGTCAAAAGCTGTAAGTAATATAAACCTGTCAGACTTGTACGTACAAAATACAACCTATGCATATGTTGAGCGTCTCTAATGACAGGCTGTTCTTTGTATTTGCATCTTCTCCCTTCCGCAGTCCGTGTCTTCCATCTCGGGTCCTTCCCGGCTCGCCCACACCCTCACTCCTCATCGTTTTCCTCAACAAAATTAGCATCTTAACCAACGTCGGCCAACAAGGTAGGAGAAACAGGATTGAGCTCGATGGAACCGGTGGTGTTATGGACCGCAGACTGCTTGGGTGCTGGACGAATTCAGTTTTCATTGGGAAGGAAGGCTGTAGTGTGTTGTATACATCACAGCTTGATGAGATGGTGATCGCTGCCGCACCTTCCTACAGAAGACAAGGCATGCATCACAGAAAGGTCTTAAGCAGTGGCCTGGAGGGAGGAAGTGAAGGATCAAGGTCGAGATCCCGCCTATCCACCGACATCTAACCACCTCCCGCAACAGCCACGTCCTCCCTCTTCAGTTTGTCAACTCCGGTTCCAGCTACTGGCACTTACGTACCATGGCCTGTCCATCACGGTCGTTCATAGCGTTGTCCAAAGTTGCAGGAAGGAAGGGATCAAACATTTTCATGTGCCCTCAGATCCTGAAGGGTATATAATTGCGCTGGTCTGAAATGGAGAGGTCTCCGACGAGGTCTCGAGTCGGGATTAACCAAAGTACAAAAGAAGTAGAAGTAGGAATACTGCGCCTGGGAGTTTAGGGAACGAAGAGAAATACAATGCGAGGAGCTTACCTGAATAGCTGCCACTCCACTCTCCGGGCCCGTCTTCAACAGATATGACAGGCATTGCTTCTAGAGATTCTTAAAGAGTACGACGTTGGCCAGTGGGGAATGGCTTGATTTCGTAGGAGGAAGAGAGAACTAGAACGGAAGCGATACCTAGAGAACATATTTGAAATCAAAAGGAAGAGACGAACTCCGAAGACTAAAGGAGTTCGGTCAAAGAACTGTTTGCTTACCTTTCAACCCGTAACTTCCTACATTTCGCCTCAAATTTGCAATACACGCCCGACTCTAGTACACTGCCAGGAAAGAAATGAGACGGGCGAAAGAGAGGTCAAACAGCAAGAGGAATTAGAAGTGCATCAGTATTTTGACGAGTTACTGGTTTTAACTGGTACCAGCCAAAACCAGCAAACCAGTCACCAGTGCATCAACCGAAAATTTTTTTCTACCAGTAAACTATCGGTAAAGTATGCACAATATCGTAGTAAGTACAGAAGACTTCACGGATGATGCTTACAACATCTTGGCATCATGTATCACATTGCCGGCAATATTCCTAACATCACATGGTGTAATACAATTAGTGCTGTCGTTGTCAGGGACGATGTTCGGGGCCTATCCGACGCATTCCCGACACAGCACCGACAACCCGGACAAATTGCACCCGGAGTTACTTAAAAGGTTGTTTAGATATATCAAATCCTCCTTTAACTTTACAGTACATATATTCTATCATATATACTGGTCAGTTATCAATCAGATTTTTCACCAGTCATACCAGTGATAACCAGTGACCAGTATCTTGTCAAAACACTGATGTGGTATCTGGTCTGACTGATAAATGGTTCTCAGCAAGTGTAAAACTACCTGCCAGGGTGAACGAAAAAAGGTGTTCGCAGCCATTCCGAGCACGAGGAAGCCACGAAAGGGCAAGGTGCCAAGGATAAAAGACAACACTTACCCTAGCCATCCCTGTTATCCCAACCTCCAAATGGACTATCCGGGAACAAGTTCTCGATATACAGCTGTTGAACGCAAGCGGAGTCGACGACTGGTGAATGGGTAGGTGTTGGGGGAGACGCGTCAAATAGGATGTCGTCTCAGAGCGAGGTCAGACAGACTTACATCTTGGAGCGGAAGTGCAGTCCCTCTGTGATGCATCTGCGGACCCAACGCGTCGTTCGCAAAACCATCACTGACCAAGATGTAAAAGAAGGGTGACGCCAAAGAAACACTAAGTTCAGTGCTGACGTTGGAACAAATGGCAATGACAATTTATGATGTCTTTTCTGAGAAGCATTTCATCGCTTTCTTTACGACAGTACTTGGCATACTTACGTGCTTTCTGGAGGATATATATGTGACTAGCTACACATTCTTCTCATTTGTCACTGGCTTGTCCTTTTTCTCTCTGGCCATCACGTTCCTTTTGCAGGAAGATGACACCCCAAGGAAATCGTTGACCAAACCATTCGACATGCTTGCAATCGAACTGGTGTATGCATACAGAATCCCCCGAGTCCGCTTCATAGTTACCGGTGACCAAGTCCTCAAGTTGCGCTGCATACAGTCCTTTAAATGTTCTCTTTTGAAACAGATTCACATACACTAATTTTACTGCTTCCTCATACCCCTCCCTACATGCACTCTTATAAGCACTTTTTATTGTTACCAGTTGTGCTCAATGAACATCATATTTATAATTACTTGCATCCAAACAAGAGATGATCAATCAAATTGGATAGACATTCTCTATATATTGTCTGAGGTACTAGAGAGTTCAGCTAATGGCATGTCGATGATGAACCACACGGAGCAGATCCTTCAAAATGGTTTACCACCTTATCCATTTGTTGAGTTTGTATCCTTCCAAAAGGGGATATCTTCTTGTTTTCACATTCCATCGATGAGGGATGGGGGCGTCATAGATGGAATGTGAAAACAAGAAGATATCCCCTTTTGGAAGGATACAAATTCAGAATTGCGTTCCCTACAACTCATTTAAACTCGAGCTGAATACAATCTCTCCCCACTTGTTCCCCTCTCCTAACTTCATGACCACTCCATCATTCAACAATATCGTAGACATAAACTCCTTCCTCGCTGAACTTTCGCAAATCGACACCGCGAAGTCATCGGGACCCATATCATACTTCTCTATAGTCATCACGTTTGGCATTCTCTCCGTCATGATGCTCTTCCGGCTCCGCTATCCCTGTGTAACAGTCGCTGCACTTGACAATTTTGTTGGTGTATTGAAGGACAAAGTTGAGGTAACTTGTAGGAAAGAAAAGGTGCCTACGGATGGATTTAATTGTCAACTTGATGGGTACGCCAATGTTATTTCATGATAATTATCTCAAAAATAAAAATTTATTTTGTCCTTATAGGATTGAAGAACAACTATCTGATATCAAAATAGATGATAATGGAAACATATTTCGATGGTCTACATCCCACTCATACATTGTCTCCTTCTTTAAAACTCTACACAATGTCATTGCATGCTATGAAAGTGCCCAAGAATTGCACGTCTCAGTTTCGGTAATTCCACTGTACTTATGTGTTGTCATACCTCAATAACATGGTTCTACCTTCAGAACGCCATTGAATATAAACGGCGTGCGCGTTACCGCTTCGAGCAGCAAGCTCAGGCTAGTTCCACTCAATATCAAGGCCACAATGGCATCTGTGCAACAGGAGTGGATAACAGGCGAACTCTGATTTATCCACCTCCTTCTCGAGGTATCCATGGAAGAAGTCACTTTGGTACACAAGACGTATAGGAAAATAATGTTTTCAAAAAGAAAAGTCAGTCTTAAATTTTGTGCCTTTGTTTTACTTACAGTTCAATTGATCACAAGTTATCTAGCACTTGGACATCAGCTCCTTATTTTTGTGTATGCACTCCTGGATCCTTTGTTAATACTGAGATTTTGCTACAAATATAGATTCTGGTTTCTTATCTTATGTTCTGTTGCTGGAGAAATTGCTTTCTCAAACACAACCAACAACAGCCTTGTTTGAGGTGAAATAAAGTTCCGCACTAAGTATTACTAACTAGCTGTCAGATCTCCGATAACGATATAGCAAGGAGGAAGAGCATGTTTCCCTCCCTTCAGTCAGACAGCTTTGAGGTTTTTACATGCAAGTGACTTCAGGAGCCAATCAAAATTTACTTTGAATAAACGAGAACCTTTAAACTATGCTGTCCAAACTGCACAAAAAATAAGTGCTCCCGTTTTCATTAAAGTTGCCCCCGTTTTCACTTTGACTGACCTCCCCGTTTTCATTCAACGGCACACATCGCCATACTCCCAAAAAAGGTATTACTGCCTCATTTGGATAGCATTACATAATCGGACAAGCAGTGTAACAGTCCGCAATGGTCTTGGGCACATCCACTGAGCTGTTTGGCTTCCCTCTGGATCCATTGAAAAGCTTTTGATTAGAGCTACAAAAGTGTTTTACTTATATATATGTATAAATTACATTATAATTCAACTGTGTGCATCTATCATGAGAATTGATTAAAATGGCACTTTCCTAGAGATTCTTTGGCATGATGTTATATCTTGTTATTTTGCAGGACTGAAAATAATTTTTATATGTATATGAAGGATTTCATTCATAGAATAAATAATAGAATATCCTTACATTGTTCAAAAGGAGAACATGCTATTTTTATCCCCTTTCAGCCCAGGAAGGTGATTATACATCCCCTTGATCATCCTAATTTCTATTAAGTGATCAGATGCACAACTGCCTCATTTTTCAGTAGCATTTGAAATGGCAGAGCATAGAGTTCCATACAAACTCACACATCCTATTATCTTGCAATTGATCATAGTGGGGAATGCTGAAGGGATAATTTGTTATTTTTGCACATTTTTTTTTTCCTCACAAGGCC
The DNA here is from genome assembly GCA_037954225.1 of Stygiomarasmius scandens. Taxonomy (NCBI): domain Eukaryota; kingdom Fungi; phylum Basidiomycota; class Agaricomycetes; order Agaricales; family Campanellaceae; genus Stygiomarasmius; species Stygiomarasmius scandens. The sequence goes on along the minus strand of JBANRG010000041.1, from coordinate 256,933 downwards.
ATCGGAAACAGAATGAAAACACACCTCCCAACAAACTTTACCAAGCTCATGCATGTGATTTAGCAATGTTGAAGTTGCTAACTAATCTTCTTACACTGTTTTTGATTTCCATCTTTATATTACTTTCCAGTTCAGAGAGCTTTTTTGTCTAATTTCAGGTTATTTGGGAGTTGAGATGTATATGAACATGGTCTCAACAGCTAAAAATGATAATTAGTTTCCCCATATGAGGAAATATGTTCAACCTGTAAAGTCATTCAGGTGCCAAGAATGTCCATGTGTTATGACAACTCATGTACACTCTCAAGGGCAACTGGTGAATTGTTGTAAATGTTCTGCAAAGAATAGTGACAACTAAGCCCATTAATGGGGTGAAAAGAGGACCTGTATCTTGTATGAGAAGCATTTGTATCTTTTTCCAGTAAGATAATGGTTATAATTATTCTTAGTCTACATTGCAGCTGGCAGATATGCAATATAAATAACATTTATTTGAAACTAATAAAAAAATACCACAGCCTTCCGAATTGAAAATAAATGGTACAAGTATATTTATAAATCCACAGAGGATTGTTATTTGGTTGTCTGCTCAGCATTTCATTGCGGTAGATATTATGCAGTGCTGTCCTGAACCTATCTATTTACTGGAGTGAAATTTCTGATTTAATATTGAGTATTTCTAATCAAAAGTGCAAGCATTCTATCAGGTATTAGTGCCATTGGACATCTGCAGATGCAAAAAAAAACTAGGGACTGACATTCCCTCTATCCAATATCCAGGATTTGCATCTGCTTGTCTCTTGCATTGCACATGCTTGATGCTTTGGTTATAACTAGGTTACATTCAAAATATTTAGTGGTCACAAGTCTTATAATATTAAGATAATTTACAATCAGATTATAGTTGGATCATAGCCAATCACATTATAACTTGGATATAGTTTATTACCCTGACACTACATGGGTTATAACCATATTAATTACTATAATCTGATTATGAGGCCGAATTTCTGAGAACTTGTCTTTACTTACCCTAGTCTCTTAGCTGTTTGTGTGGAAATGGCCGTGTGGAAATGTTATATTCGCAGCACTCTTATCACCATTGCCAACAATAATGTGCCGTGCAAAATAATCATGTTGACTATTTACTTCTGATCCAGCTGTAATTTTTATTGGTATTACTTGTGACCTTGAGTTATAACCAGTTTTTACATGTAACCTGGTTATTAAAAGGCGTGGGAACACGGCCAAGCCTCGGCTGCGGTTACCACCCGTGGGAATTGGCTTTAGTCCAATTGAAACGGGGCCATTCGGTGAAAACGGGAAGCTAGTATGTTTGAAAACGGGGGATAATTTTGAATGAAAACGGGAAGTATATCATTGAAAACGGGGTGATTTTAGTAAAGGAGGGTGACACCAAAGAAACACTAAGTTCAGCAAAAGTTCAGTGCCGACGTTGGATCAAATAATGACAATTTATGACGTCTTTTCCGAGAAGCGTTTCATCTTTCTTCACGACAGTACTTGGCATACTTACATGCTTTCTGGAGGATATACTTATATGTGAGTAGCTACACATTCTTCTCATTTGTCATTGGCTTGTCCTTTCTCTCTCTGGCCATCACACTCCCCTCGCATGAAGATGTCACCCCAAGGAAATCGCTGACCAAACCATTCGACATGTTTGGTGTATGCGTACAGAATTTTCCGAGTCCGCTTGCGGCTTCATAGTTACTGGTGACCAAGTCCTCAAGTTGCGCTGCGTACAGTGCTTTAAATGTTCTCTTTTTTGGAACGAATTCACATACACTATTTTTACTGCTTCTTCATGCCCCTCTCTATGTGCACTCTTATAAGCACTTTTTATTATTTTGTTACCATTTGTGCTCAATGAACGTCATATTTATAATTACTTGCATCCAAACAAGAGATAGTCAATTAAATTGGATAGACATTCTCTATAAGTTCATCTCTGACTCAGACATATCACTAGCAGTTCTCGGCTTGGCTATCTTCTTCCTCCAAGCATCATATTTCCTCTTGTAGGCTTTCGTCTGCTGCTACAGATTGACAGCCGATTCACGCAAATTATGCAAGATGTCCATCACAAGCTGATCGAGGGAAGAATGGGCTTGCTTGCATAGCTAGTGTGAAAGGAATTATAAGGAATCTCACCTCAACAAAAGAAATAACGAAGAAAAGACACGAAACCAACCTGAGTCATAGAAGTTCCATCGGCACTTTCCTTATTCCGACAGGACAACAATATGACCTCTCCTTTGCTTTCGGAACTGTCCTTCTCACCGCCGTTGTGTTTGTCCTGAGCGGCAAAGTCCGCAAAAGTCATCGCCATCTCTTTCCTACTCTTGTTGAGGGCTTTCCACAACACAGTTCACCATCCGCAACCCTTTCTCCTGGTATACCCTTGATAATATTCTCAATATTACAAGCCTTGACCAGGTTCGTCAACAACGCTCGAACACACTTTCCTCCGTCTTCAAGCTCAACTTTTTCTTGCCCATCGTTACCAATCCTGCTATCCCATTTGGTCAGATTAAAGACGCCCGTTGTCTTTCATTTCAGCTTGATGGATACCGAGTTGATATTAGCAGTAGGTGAGATAGTAAACGTCACTGTCTTTGCTCGATTCGACGAAGTCGAAGTAGGAGTATTAGGAGCGGTAGGGATGGGAAGGAATCAATACTAACGGTTTGGGAGTACCAGGTGGTGAGTTTTGGGAAGATTGAAAGGTAAAGAACGAGCTTGCATGGCTCAAACTAGGGAAAAAGACGTAACCCATTCGTGCTGATGGCAGGAATAAGGATGAGATTGGACGTTGAGGATTGAGCTGAGGTCAAAGTGAAGCCGGTCCACAGTAACTTTGTGGGATTTGACATTTCCTCCATCAATTCGCATGTTTTGTTGGATTTTCCGGCTTTGCGTTGAACTATAGGTTGAGTATCATGTACAATGGAAAATAAGAAGTGGAAAACGCACCATTATTCCACATAGAATCGCTCTTTCGCCTCCCTTGCCTCCCTTTTAGAAACTAGGGGACGTAAACTTGATTGCAACGCCAGTGCTCAAGATCAAGGAGTGACTGCGAGTGACACGAACCGAATACGGGCTTGAAAGGAATTTTCAGATATATGAACGTTGTGCCCACCACGATGTGTGCTCTTATGGGAAGGCAATTGACAAAAGCTCATCGAAAACATTGTCCTGGATACAAGCTTCCTCTTGTAGCTGATCTGGATCGGTTGAGCAAGGAATGGTAGTGCAAAAGGCATTTACATTCCTCTCTTTTATCCTTCCCTTGCCGTTGGGATCTTCCTCTCCCTGGCGGACATGCCTCGTGTAACGGAAAAAAAGAAACGATCTCTTCGTCAAGCGTCGTTGGGGAAGTTGAACATCTCGCGCAGCTATTAAGACATGAAAAAAGGTCTTAGTGAGATTCATTTGAAACATGAAAGATTGACGCACTAGATTTTCTTCTGTGGGCTGCTTCGTTGATCCTTACCCTCATCCAGAAACCATCGTAGTAATCGTACTTGTCTGCAAACCAACCCAGTCAATCTCGATCACTATAGGAAGAATAAAAGACGCACAAATAAACCAACTATTCATAGTTCATACATCTTTGTTCAGACCTTCCAACTCGTCTAACCCTCCTGCCTTGTGATAGCTGATTGTCGGCTTCGGAATGGATCTGGCGACGACGCCGGGGAGTAATGCGACCGATCTTCATGGTACATTATTGAGAACTCGAGCTCGAGCAGAAGAGGGAGGAATGCAGAGAGACAGGCTACCTCCAAAACCGACTGTTCTCTACAGCCGAGGACAGAGAAATGGGCGTCTATTTCGGCCTGAACCAACAGTCGGAATTAAGTTCCGGATGACGTATAGTCCTCGTCATATTTACGCTTGTTTTTCATTGCGCAAGCGCTTCACTTTTCCTCGTCAAGAGCCATGGGTCGTATGCACGCTCCCGGAAAGGGTATTTGTGAGTAGCAGGCATTTTGCTCGCTGGTTATTATTCTGAGTTGCTTTAGCCTCCTCTGTCCTCCCATACCGCCACGCTCCCCTGTGTAGTTGAAGACCACCCCCGAGGAAGTCGTCGACGAAATTATCAAACTCGCTCGGAAGAGTCTCACTCCCAAATCGGTGTTACCCTTCGCGACTCGCATGGTATGATCCGCTTCGTGACTGGTAAAAAACCCCTCCATATCCTCAAGTCGCAAGGTGCGTTGTCCTCGCCTTTCTCCGTGACTCTTTCTCATACACTTTTTGCAGCTACTTCCTCGCCCTCTTCTCCTTCCCGCATCTCCTTCGTCTACTCTTGTATGCCTTTGTTTAGGGATAGGACTTGGCCCATCCATCCCTGAGGATCTCTGGCACCTCATCAAAAAGGTGGTCGCCGTTCGCAAACATCTCGAGGTCAACAGGAAAGACAAGGACTCCAAGTTCCGTCTTATCCTTATCGAGTCCAGGATCCATCGTCTTGTTAGGTATTACAAGACGAAGCAGCAGATTCCTCCTACTTTCAAGTATGATTCTGCTACTACTTCGATGTTGATTGCTTGAGGTGTTGGAACTTGAAGGAATGGTAGAGGGTTGATTTACATATGTTGCTGTCACTATTGTCGTTCTATGCAAAAATGTTACGCATGCCTCTAAGCTTTCCTATGTTATTTTAGTTGTCACATATACCTTAGCTGGAAAGCAAGTTCCGTATGTTTTCTGAAGGGCCCGACATGGAATTTTAGACCCTTATAATAGCTTATAACTTGACGTTGTCAATGACATTTCAAGCCCATTCATAAGACTCTGAGAGGTGAAATTATGGAGGAAAGAGAACCTGAGTGGTATGGGACCCCTCATACCAAAATTTACCTTTTGTTGTTGACCAGGACATTTCCAACTCCGTTCATGAAAGTTGGAGAGCCTGTGATGATATTGGATCGTAGAGGCGGGGAAATCTGAGCAATACCCTTCCAAAATGGGATAGTGATCGCTTACATGAGCGTGTAAGATTTGAGCGAACTTCTTTCTGAGTGTGTAACTCAACTTTCTTACACGCTCAGAAAGAAATCTTACACGCTCATGTAAGCGATCACTATCCCATTTTGGAAGGGTACTGCTCAGATTTCCCCGCCTCTACGGTCATTTAAAGTCCAGATGGATGTGTCCTCCCTCCTCACAACCCACCCCTTCTAATACTTTCATGGTCATCCCAACCATCAACTCCATGTCAGACATAACCTCTTTCCTTGCTGAACTCTCCCAACTTGGCAGTGCAAACTCTTCAGCACTCACAACATACTTCTATGCTACTGTCAGCTTGATTAGCATGCTCCTTACAATGATGCTCTTTCGTCTTCGTTATCCGTGTGTCACCGTGTCTGGACTGGAAGATTTTGTCAATGGCTTGAAGGAGGAAATTGAGACCTGTAGAAAGGAAGAAGTACCTACAGTTGGCTTCGAGCCTCAACTCAGAAAGTAAGGTTTACATTTGTGTTATTGATTTGATTGCATGCATATATTCTTGCTTTTGTAGGATAAACAGACAGTTGTCTGATATCAAGCTAGATAACAACAAACTCATATTTCGCTGGTCTACGGCCCATGTATACATCGTCTCCTTGTTCAAAATCTTGCGCACTGTCATTGTATGCTATGAAGAGGCGCAAGCATTGCAGATTTCAATTTTGGTGAGGATGTTCCCCAGAAATAAATAAAAAAAAGAACCACTTACATACCTACTTTCTTTGATCATATCAACCTGAATTTTGTTTTTCGTATCAATTTTTCACATGAAGAATAAAATTGAACATAAACGGCGTGCACGAGATGGCTTTGAGTTGGAGTACTACCATAAAACCTCAGCTTTGGTGATTACGGCTCAAGCAACGGGATCTAATGCAAGATCCGCTCTGACTTATCCTCCTCCCACTCAAGCTTATCATGGATATGGGGGACAAAGCTGCTAGAAAAGAGTGATTATTTCAAGTGCAGTGAGCTGTTCTCAGTTGTGTAGTTATTTTTCTATATTGATGCACTTACTGTTCAGTTTCTGTCTATTCTAATAGACAGGTGTGCTATGGCCAACAAGGAAGGGTCTTAGAATACATCTGTGCATACTGCTATCCCCATATTTTCGTTGATATTTATTCATATTTCTTCTGTGCCTTATGTTCCATGTTTTATGCTTGCTTTGCAGTCTGCTATTAAATGTTCCTCCTGTATATATGATAAATGACACTAGTTGTGTTTCACCAGCAAAACATCCGTAAAATCATACCACGTTGGAATATCCTGACTTGCATTAGTATTGCCCATGACGCTGTGCGGACCATTGTATTAGTATTGTGATGCATCATAGACAGATACATAACCTGAAATGCTGTATGATGCAAGATAGAAATTATGATAGGTCACAGCAAATATAACGGAAATTGGCATATGTGACGCATTTTTAGAATATAACGGTTATACGATGTTGATATGACGGGATTTTGAAAATACAACTGCAGGTATTCCATTTTAGAAAATATAATGCATCTTTGATGCAGTTTAGGATTATATGATGGTTATGCAGCTCAAATTGGGATATTTAACACTTGAAAACCAGTTATATTATTTGATTTTCGTTATATTTGCTGTAACCTATCATAATTTCTATCTTGCATCATACAGCATTTCAGGTTATGTATCTGTCTATGATGCATCACAATACTAATACAATGGTCCGCACAGCGTCGTGGGCAATACTAATGCAAGTCAGGATATTCCAACGTGGTATGATTTTACGGATGTTTTGCTGGTGCTTGAATAGGCAACAATCAATAAACTTCACAGCTTCTGTCGAAAGATTGCATTAGATCTGCAGGTGGCGCCAGAACCTGAACATCTACATAAGCCTAGTAGCACAAAATATTAACTCGATACATGTACTATACAGTATGTAAGTCTTGTCTGAGCCGCAGACATTCACGTCCAAAGGTCGCTCACAAACCATTCATTATATGCACAGATCTGAATGGCAAATTTCATGCTTATCTTGCATTTAAAAAAGGTGAGTGGCATGTCTGAAATTTGTATTTTCTGCGCTGTTCGAGTACGTCCAAGTATTGCTATCTGACTGACACTTTCTGTGTTATGCTCCTCCGATTTCGCTATCCCCGATTGAGGTTATCTTGGGCTGTAATAAATGAAAAAGTATCTATGGATAGATTTCATAATTTTTGGCTCAAGATACATGTTAAATATTATATGATAACAACCGGAAAAAATGCACATCTACTTTATGGAACAGAACAGCAACTATCTAATATATTTAACATTATCAGTTCACTTTGTGGTCCATATTTTGCCACTGAAGTAAATCTCAGGCTGTAATAATTTTTGGCTTGAGGTGCATGTTAATCATTTTACATTGCACTTCATGATAGCAACTAACAAGAATGCACATTTATTGTAGTTTTATGGGACAAAAAAGCAATTATCCAAGACATCTTTAACATTATTAGTTCACTTTCTGGTACCACTGCAAAAGTAAATAAATGAATGTTTACATCCTCTTTGAGCTACTGATAACTCATATCTTTAAAATTATGGCTTCCCTTTGTCATGCCATGTTTGGCCTCAGTAGAAATTAAATATTTAATTGTTTTATTCCTGTTTGAAATCGTTAGCACTCTGAATGAAAAATGAAATTGATATCCTTCTGCATGGCAACAGATGCCCACCCTTCATCAGGTGTCCCTGGAGCGACAGCGACGGGCAAGCCTTGTCCCACTTCAGAATTAGCTCTCACCTGTGTACAAATTCCTGTAATTCCTTAAAAATACAAAGGAATCACAGTCCTTCATTAAGGTCAATAGTACTCAAGTCATCAAAATCCATACTATCCCACCTGGAAATCGCTGTATTTCTACATTTCATTGTAACTCTATAGTATAATTCCACTGTAATTGTTGAGAATTACAATAGACTACTTCCAATGTGATCCATAGCCCTCTCATACATAAAGATTTCCTTCAAAACTATGCGACGTCATCGTATGCTAAGTAAAGAAATGCGTACTTAAGTCTTGACGAGCACGTTCCTGTATAAAATAAGTACTTACAAGCTGACTATACCTGACTGATCTGATATTGTCTTCAAAGGAGCCTCCTGTAAAGAATTAAAACGAAAGCGTCATCAAATGTAAAACAGTATGATCATGACAACTTCAAGTTTGAATATGACTCCCAATCCAAACCTGAATACAAACGGTTTTCGTTCAATAGGAACGAATGTGAGATTAACCACAGTATATCCTCAAGATATTCACGGATGAAACGGCTCTGGTACTCGAAGTGTTCAGAAAAGGCTGAGTTGGTTCCAAGACGGTTGTCTTTTGGGTCGGAACACTTACATAGTTTTTTTGTCTGGTCCAATAGAAAGAATACAACCGAGGTCACTTCATACTCTCTAACGTGCTCCCCATGTGATAGATTGGATTTATTGCGTTCATAACTGCTGTCGAATAAATTTGTTCTGCTCATCATGATGACCTGAATGATCTACTCGCTATCCGTGCCATGCATAGCTTCTCACACAGAGTTTGATTGACCATCGTAAAGATATATAAGGCGGGATAAGAGCGTCTACCGTGACTCACTAGTATTCACTCTTGGTCCGCAGCAAAACTTTCGCCATTCAGTTTCCATGTGGTCCATACAGGAATCAACAGCTGTATGTATATACCTTTGATGTAAATCAGATGATACGGACTGCCTTCCCGTCTGCCATTGCCCCCATAGTCTGCCATTGTCTTCTGACATTATCATTGTCGACTTTCACGCTCAACTCGGACACCTAGTACCCAAACCTATCTCAACTCTCATCTTCGCTCTCAACAGTCCCGAACCAGTAACGGTCAATGAGACAGCAGAAGCAAAACGCTATCGATAGGACAAATTTGTCGTGAACCATCTAAGCATTGGTCGTTCAAGTTTGGTTTATTATCAAGAAGGAATGGTCAGCGGGTTGGATTATACATTTGTGGCTTGAAGTTGAAGGGATAGAGGCATCAAAGATGGATATCATTCTTTCCCATGGAGAAGAACAAATATTAGACAAGGCTGCGATTGGAAGGAGATAAAAGACCAAGACCGAAGAGCCTGTGCACTAACACTTGGCCAACTCCCGTGATGTCGTCCTCCCTTTTCCGGTTCAACTCTGATTCTACTGCTATTCTCTATCTGCCCCGTCTTACGCACTGCGCCATGTGCGGAACCCATCGAGTTGCATGAAGGAGGGGAAGACTTGCATGGCTCCATCATTGTAGACCGCGGATCCCGAGTATATTTTATTGTTATTCTCGGCGTAAAGAGAACGTAACTCGCTTGGGTTGAAACGGAGCTAGAAAGGGCGGGTAGCGTCAGTCAAACCGGTCTCGAGCTGGATGGAGGATGAAAAGGAGTAGGAGTAGGACCACTTTTCCTAGGGACATTGGGCACAAAAGAGAAAAGGCTTTGGAAAGTGTACCTGAGTAGTTTCTGCTCCACTATCCGTCAAATTCCATAAACACTATCAGTGCTGCTTCCTGCAATTCGTCGAAGGGAATGATGTTGACGTCTGGGGGTGTACCATTCGATTCGTGAGGATGCGAGAGCGGAGAGTCTGGAAAACAGAAGCAAGTGATCGTGGAGGGAACTGGAGAAGTGTGAAGATGTGCGATTTGGTAGAAAAATGATTTGCTTACCCATCATGTTGTCCTCGCTCTTTCTACTAGACGTAGTAAACGGATCTCATCCCTCCACATGTTGAGAAAGATTTTCTTATGGGCTACCAATGGTTTGAGAGTACCAGGAGGCGAGTACGGACGGAGCAAGTTTTGAGAAGATTGAGAGGAAAAGGACGCACTTGCATGGCTCAAACTAGGCGCATGACTAGAAAAAGACGCAACCGAGTTGTGCTGATGGCGGGAATGAGGATGAGACTGGATGTTGAGGACCGACTTGGGGTCTAAGTGAAGCTGGTCCACAGTAGCTTTGCGGGATTTGACTTGACTCGCGTGTTTTGCTGGATTGTATGGGCGCGGATAGCAGCTTTGCGCTGGACTAGGAACAGTGAAGTCGTTAAGTATCATATGCATTGGAAAGAAAGAAAGATAAAACGTACCATTGTTCCACATCGAATCGAATCGCTCTTTCGCCTTCCTTTCGAGATCCAGGGAACGTAGACTCGGTTGCAGCGCCAGTGCTCAAGATCAAGGAGGGACTGCGAGTGAAATGCCAGTGAATCAAAGACAGCCTTGAAAAGAATTTCAGAATCAGCGACGAAAAGGAAGACACGCGAGCGATGCACGTACCATGAGGTGGTTTCCTATGGGGAGTCGATCAACCAAGAGTTCTTTGAGGACATCGTATTGTATACAAGCCTCCTTTTGTGGGTTGTCCGGGTTGACACCGCAAGGAGATGTCTTGAAAAAGAAGCATAAGGATATATTGGTTGCCGCTTAAACGCATAAGGTACTTACACTCCTCTCTTTTATCCTTTTCCTTGCTGTTGGGATCTTCCTCTCCCTGACGGACATTCCCCATGTGATGGGAAAAGAAACGATCTCCTCGTCGAGTGTCGTTGAGAGTCGGACATCTCGCGCAGCTATTAGGGCATAAAGAAAGATCAGCGAGGTTCATTCGAAATATGGAGGATTGATGCACTAGATTTTCTTGCGTGGGCTGCTTCCATTGATCATCGAACATCCAGAAGGACAGTAATATCGCAACCGTAGTAAGTCTGCAAATCAATCTCGATCACTTTACAAAGGATAAAAGATACAAATTAACCAACACTTTATAGCTCGTATATCTTTATGTGGACCGTCGACCAAGGTTGGTTTGGAATGGATCAGGCGACGACGTGGGGAGCACTGCAACCGATTTTCATAGTACATGATCGAGAGCTCGAGCTCGAGCAGAAGAGGGAGGAATACAGAGGCGCTATCTCCAAAACCGACTGTTATCAACAGCCAATGGCTGTTTCCCGAGATTGTCTGTCGCTGCAAACAAGGACAACCAACAGTCGGAACGAAGTTCCGGATGACGCATATATCCATCTCGTGACTCGCTTCTTTTTTGATTTACGCAAGTGTTTGTCGAGACCCCTTTTACTCGTCAAGACACTTTGCAGCCATGGGTCGTACGCATGCTTCCAGAAAGGGTATCTGTGAGTAACGGGCATTCTGCCCGCTAGTTGTTATCCTGAGTTGCTTTAGCCTCCTCTGCCCTCCCATACCGCCGTGCGTAGTTGAAGGCGACCCCCGAGGAAGTCGTTGACCAAATTATTAAACTCGCTCGCAAGGGTCTTACTCCCTTGCGGTGTTACCCTTCGTGACTCGCATGGTAATTCTCCAAGGTCACTTTGTAACTGGTAACAAAATCCTCCGTATCCTCATCGCAAGGTGTGTTCTCCTCGTCTCTCATGATTACTCTATCTCATACACTTTCTGCTGCTTCTTCCTCACTCTTCCCTCTCCCTCGCCTCTCTCTCATCCGTTGTTGCAGGACTTGTCCCATCCGTCCTCGAGAACCTCTGGCACCTCATCAAAGAGGTGGTCACCGTTCGCAAACATCTCGAATTCAACAGGGAAGACAAGGACTCCAAGTTCTGTCTTATCCTTATCGAGTCCAGGGTTCATTATCTTGCTAGGTACTACAAGACAAAGCAGCAGATCCCTCCTAGTCTCAAGTATGATTCTGCTACTGCTGTGACAATGATTATATTGGAGCTCGGGAAGAATGGTAGAGGGTCGATTTACATATGCCATTGTTGTACTGTTGTTCTGTGCAAAAATGTTACGCATGCCTCTAGGCTTTTCTATGGTTTTTCAGCTGTCGCATAATGGGTCATACTTTAGCTGCAAAGCAAACTTCATATATTTTCTGAAAGTACCTAACATGGAATTTCAGACATTATAACTTGTTGCTGTCAAGGGACAGAACATTTCAAAATTCATTCGTGAGACTCTAAGAGGTTAAATTGTATAGGAAAGAGAACCTGAGTGGTATGGGGCCCTTCATACGAAAATTTACCTGTTTTTGACCAGGACATTTACAGCTCCGTTCATGAAAGTTGGAGAGGTGATGATATGTATTGGACGGAGGCGAAGAAATCTGAGCAGCAACCTTCCAAAAGGGGATATTGATCGGGGACGAGACTTCTTCGAAAACACATTGACCGTGGGATGAGATTTGTTCGGACAAGAAGGGAAGCAGGGAGGGAACCGGTGGGCTGGGAAGCTGATCTCGTCCCTGATCAATATCCCCTTTTGGAAGGTTGCTGCTCAGATTTCCTCGCCTCTACGGTCATTTAAAGTCCAGATGAATGTGTCCTCTCTCCTCACAACCCACCCCTTCTAATACTTTCATAGCCACACCAACCCTCAACTCCATGTCTGAGTCAGACATAAACTCGTTCCTTGCTGAACTCTCCCAACTTGGCAGTGCGAACTCTTCGGCACTCACATCATATGTCTACATTACTGTCGGCTTGATTAGCATGCTCCCTATAATCATGCTCTTTCGTCTTCGTTATCCATGTGTCACTGTGTCCGGACTGGAAGACCTTGTCAATGGTCTGAAGGAGGGAATAGAGACTTGTAGAAAGGAAGAAGTACCTACAGTTGACTTTGAACCTCAATTCCGAAGGTGAGTTTTCCATTTGTTTTATTAATTTCATTGGATGCATCTATTCTTTTGCTTTTGTAGGATAAGCAGACAGCTGTCTGATATCAAGATAGATAACAACAAACTCATATTTCGCTGGTCTACGGCCCATGTATACATTATCTCCTTGTTCAAAATCTTGCGCACTGTCATCATATGCTATGAAGAGGCACAAGCATTGCAGATCTCAATTTTGGTGAGGATGTTCCCCACAAAATAAATAAACATGACCACTTACATACCTTCTTTGATCAACCTGAATTTTATTTTTTGTACATGAAGAATAACATTGAACATAAGCGGCGTGCACGAGATGGCTTTGAGCTGGACTACTATCATGAAACCTCACCCTTGGCGATTATGGCTCAAGCAACAGGATCTAATGCAAGATCTGCTCTGGCTTATCCTCCCCCCACTCAAGCTTATCATGGAAGGAATGAATATGGGGGGCAAAGCTGCTAGAAAAGAGTGATTATTTCAAGTGTAGTGAGCAGTTCTCAGCACTGTAGTTTATTTTTCTATATCAACACACTTACTGTTCAGCTTCTCTCTATTCTAACAGACAGGTGTACTATGGCCAATAAGCAAGGATCTTAGGATACTGTCTGTGCATACTGCCTCTGTTTGCTATCCCCATATTTTCATTGATTCTATGGAGGTTTGATTCAACATTTATTCATATTTCTTATATTCTATATTTTATGCCTTACCTTGCTGTGAATTCTGCTATTAAACATTCCTCCTGTATACATGTAAAATGACACTAGTAGTGTTTGAATATACACTCTCATAAAGTCCACATCTTGAACTCCCATAAATATTAATTTCTCCAGATTTTATCAGGCTGAAAATCAGAACATGTATCAACATAGTCATAAGTATCAATGCTCAAGGCCAGTGAGTTAAGCTACATTCATAAATCATGCTACTTTAAGTATTTGCATTTTGGAGGTGGGTAGGACCAGTAAATAGTCTTTCTTTGCTATTTTTTTTCCTATCGGGATTTTACATACATCACATTGAACACTAATTAAGCTAGACATTATGGACACGACACTTGCTTGACTATGCATTTGAGGAGAGTACCATACAGTTTTAAGCTTGGATATAACTTGATCACTGATTTGTTTCCAAATGACAATGAAAATCACTGGTGTTCATTCAGACATTGGTAGATTTTTTTGTAAGTAAATATGTGACATTCAAGTTGTAGATAACACTTCCAATTGCCCAGCACATTCACTATGTCAATTTCTTGTCCACTAAAAACTCTTCACCTTGCTATTACATACCATAAACAGTATAGACATCTAATGCCATAGTCTTGATAAAGCTTAATCCATACATTGGAAGCTTCTATTCCTATACAAATGTATTTCCCAACATTGACTCTTAACCACTATATGATAATTTAATCACCGGCAAATCATCCCAAAGATTGCCCCGTGGATTAATATCCTAGCTCGCAATCAAATATCCCATATCGCTGTGTAGAGTATTCCATTAATATTGAGATGCGTTGCCGACCACCATATGACAGGTATGTGACCCACAACTTATCATATCGCAAAATATTAATTTTGATTGAATATAATGCTATCTTACACATGAGGTGGTATATCGACGGCATACAATGGGCACACAAATATATAACGCTTATACAACGAGTTTAGGAAAATATAACTCCGGGTATTGCGTCAGCGAAAATATAACACATGTACAACACATTGGAGTAAATTATAATGACGATACGACCCATTGATGAATGTTTCAATGAATTGCGAGACAACATTCTTGTAAAACACCAGCGTTTTTATCGGGCGGCAATCAACACCTGCTACTTTCCACCTTGACCTCGTATTTCACACAGTAAAATGTCATTTGAAAGGAATCAAATAACGTTTAATCCATTTTTCACTATGAAATACTGATGCAAGCACGGTACATACAGCGAAAGCAATGGCAAAGTGAGTGATCTAAAAACACAAAGTTTACAGCGGGCGAACATATACATGCAGAATAATTAATCTAGTGATAATGAATAACAATAGCAATACAACCTCAATGTCAAGCTTCAGTGTCCATATCAGGCTCATCCTCGTCTTCAGTCGGAGCATCGGGATCATGGCTCTCAGCTAGCATCTACTTCTCACGCGACATCTCCATGTTCACAGTATCAATGACCTGTCTAAAAACCTGACTGTACAGTGATCAGTCTAGAATAAGTGGACAAAAAGAAGGGAAACCTACATATTCCACCATTCGATCAGTTCATCTCGGCATTTTCCATTTCATCCCCGAAAGTTTGAATAATGAAGCAAGAAAAGTCTTTAAAATCAAACTGCCATCGACAAAGTCCCATTCTTCGACGCTACACAGACTAAAACGAATCTACAAAAGTGTCAGAAAAGAAAGAAAGCAAAAGTAACCTGTGTTGCTATATATGCAACCATCTCTATGGTAACTCGGTAGAGACAGAACTTCTTATAAACACCAGGGCATGCCTAGCAACGCTAATTTAAAATTTCTAACATAATATCTTAAAATTGTGTGTATCAATTTTTATGAAGAAATTGAGAGAATTCATCTATAAAAATATTTCTTGTTGCACTTCTAGGGTTGAGATAGTAAGTTTATGCAGGACAGGGGAAGTCAAGCTATGCTGCAACAACACACAGCAAGTAGCTGCCACCTCCAGCCTTTTTCTCTCTTTAACAAACCCTCAACCCAGCCTGCAACCTTCTGATCACTGCTAGTTCTATTGTCCCTCGATGTCACTGCTGTATTCCCAGAGAAACCTGCAAACTTATTTGTTGCTATCTGTCTAGATTTTTCTTGTATTGTTTTCCGGACTAAGATACTCCAATTTTTGTGTGTTTCACAAGTTTAAATCCATAAATAGAATCCTGCAGAAATTGGTATGCTTTTTCTATTTCATTATATAATTAACATCTGTCAGTGCACGCTAAAAAGCTTTCCCTTGCAGAAACTCATACTCAGGTAGATCTCTGTATTACTGTATTGAATAGATTTGGATCTTGCTACTGCCCCAATTTTCTTCCATTGATAATGAGCAGAATTTGCATCCACTTGAATGACTGAATTTGTACTGATTGTTTAAAATTTTATTTATCATATTTTGTTGAGAGTAACTATTATTGAGATTTATTTTGTGGTTGGGAACAAAAAGATTAGATCTCATTAACAAAAAAAAATTGAAATATTTAGTTTTTGTAAATTATAGCCAAGGTGTACTGTGCACAGCTTGAAAACATAGCAATATTTAATACATGATAATTGGACTCATACTTGCCAGTGGCAACCCACTGGCCTATATAACCAAAGTTTGTAAAATACAGACATGTTTCCAATTCATATCTTTTTTGTAATTTCATTAAATCTCTGATAAATTGTAAGTTTTTTGCATCCAGTGACATATTATTCTGTATTTTTCCAGTAAGAAACATACTCACTTATTTGTATTTCATATCAACTGAGTAAGTGGTTGCTTCATGTGCATATGTCCCCATATGCCCATCATGAGTGCACACGAGCTGCAAAATCATTTCAGCAAGCTGTTGGCATGACACTACATGACATTGCACCACAAGGTCACATAGTAGATTTTTGGTTATTTTCACAGGATGTGTGGTTTTGGCAATCTCTATTGCTCAATTATTGGAGTCTTTTTCTATCATCAACCGCATTTCCGAGCCTTGACCGACTGTTATTAACACCTGGCTAATCAGTGCCAACTTGAACTGACCCTTGTTTTCAATCGAAGGTAGGTCAACCTCCTGACTTCAAGGCTATCCAGCTAAGGATCAGCCCCTGGCAATGGTGAGGTCATCTTTCTGACCCCTGAACTCAGGATGACTGAGCATCAAGTCTAATGCATTTGCAATACGCAAGCTCAGTGGGCCTCGAGGACACAAGATCTCATGAGCTATAACTAATTTCGTTCTGCCCTCGTGAGCTGACAAAGATGAGTCTAGAAGATATATATACTGACAATCCCCACTATTCACCTTTTCTCCCAAACTCCAGCTTCATTACCTTGAGAAATGTCTCACGAGTCGACCATTTTATCAGACATCGCCGAGCTAAACCCGCTTTTACAGTGGTCGACTATTGCTACCGTGGTTATCTTGGGCATATTGATACTGCGGATTGGCTTGCGTCAAAGGTCTACGCTTCCGTTTCCACCTGGTCCTCGGAAGGACCCCTTTCTTGGCCACTTGCGTATCATGCCAACTGCAAATCATGGAGAGGTCTTTCACAAGTGGGCACAGATTCATGGTAAATTTGTCGATGATGAGTCGTACTATTCATGTAAAATTGACTGCCCCTTGTATGCTTAGGAGACATCATCAGCCTACAAGTCTTAGGAAGGAACATCATTATACTCAATAGCCTTGAAGCTGCCCATGAGCTTTTGGATAACCGTGGTGCAAACTACAGTTGCAGACCAAACTTTGTGGTATTCACAC
Source organism: Stygiomarasmius scandens (assembly GCA_037954225.1). Classification (NCBI taxonomy): domain Eukaryota; kingdom Fungi; phylum Basidiomycota; class Agaricomycetes; order Agaricales; family Campanellaceae; genus Stygiomarasmius; species Stygiomarasmius scandens. Next base: position 239,727 of record JBANRG010000041.1, on the reverse strand, counting down.
TGTAAGTCATCTCCTATTATAACCTTTACTTTATGCATATCAATGAATATATCTAATTAGCATGGGCTGGGCCCCAACTCTGACCTTTATGCAGTATGGGAAAGATTTTTTTAAGCATAGAAAAATGTTTCAGAATTTTCTCGGAAAACAAGAAAGTGCAGAATATATTCCGATTCAAACCAAATATTCAGAGGTACTTGTAAAAAACTTGATGGAGACTCCAGCGCGATTTGATTGGTGTTTAGAGAAGTGAGTTATTTATTCACTCTGTCCAATTCTTACTCGAGTGACCTTTAGATACACAACATCCGTGATTATGTTCGTCATATCCGGACATGAAATCATCAAAGACGATGAAATATTCATCGAAATGGCCTCTGATGCATCGAATTGTATGAATAATGCCGGTCCAACAGGGAGCACCCCCGTCGATCTCTTTCCGTTGTGTAGGTATCTTTTAATTCTTGTAGTATCATGAGGCTGACCGGGCTCTCGCTTTCAATAATTCAACGGGCGGTTTGCTGCAAATAGTGCAGTATTTTCCTTCCTGGTTCCCTGGTACCTTTTACGCAAATCATGCAAGGAATTCGTACAAAATAATACGTCGACTGCACGACATTCCTGTTGAATATGTCAGAGAACGAATAGTAAGTTTTATTCAAATTTCTCACATTTCCAAGACTAGAGGTGTCTCTGGCAGAATAATGGGACTGCTCGGCCATCTCTTGTATTCCATCTCCTTGAAGCAATGGGTGCCGAAATCGAGACTTTAGACAGTCTCAAAGAGAGGGAAAAGTTATCTGAAGAGGAAGTTTGGCATATCAAAGGAGTAGCTGGAACAGCTTATTTGGCTGGAGGAGATACAGTCAGTTTTGTATCATTAATGCCAAGCTTCAAGGCATTTAACTATTCATGGATATCAGACCTATACCACGCTCCGTGTTTTTTTCCTCGTGATGACACTCAACCCTCAAATTCAAAAGAAGGCCCAAGATGAAATTGATCGTGTCCTGGGCATGGACAATAAAGGAGTCAACAGACTCCCAGATATTGAAGATAGAGAAAAGCTCCCGTTTGTTGAATGTGTTCTTCAGGAGACACTGCGGTTTTGCCCAGTTGTATCAATGGGTGAATGTCATTTCTCTGAGTACCAACGCTTACGTTCTGCTAATATCAGACATGGGTCATTTGCCAGGGATACCACATCGTTCTCTTGAAGACGACATCTACAAGGGAATGTTTATCCCCAAAGGGTCTATCGTCTTTGCAAATGCTCGAGGGATGTCCCTGGATGAACGTATTTACTCCGAGCCGAGGATATTCAACCCAATGCGATTTATGCCCGTCGAGAAAGGAGGAAAGGGCGAACCGTATTTCATTGGTGGATGGGGTTTTGGTAGAAGGTAATTATCTATAGAATATTCCTTCGATATGACAGTACTCATTATTCCATTCCATTAGAATCTGCCCAGGCCGCCACTTGGCCGACACAGAACTCTGGTTAGCAATAGCGACAATTCTTGCCACCTTGGATATTCGTCGAGCCAAAGATGAAGACGGAAATGAGATCACACCTGAATTAAAGTTTTCGGATGGAATAATCAAGTGAGTAGCATTGGATCTCACCAAGTAAACACCGCCGAGGCTGACCAACTTCAAACTATGATATTCGACGGTTTCAAGTTCACCTTTACCTTTCAAATGCGACATTAAACCACGCTCAGACGAAATGATGAAACTTTACGGGCCATCACAAAACCAGGCTTGATAGGGCAAATTTAAATTTTCAATCCTAGACTTGTCAACACTTTCTTCATCTGCTTTTTACGACGATAATCTGTGTACCGTAATAATCTACTGGGACTTGTAACTTTTTTACAGAAAAAAATCAAAGGAGGCCTGAATCTGCTGACCTACTTATTAACACTAAGTCTGCCAGGAGGGAGAGAGCGTAGTCAATAGACTGCAGAGCTAACAATTACATAAGAGATATTACAACAAATTCGGCAAGTCTTGATAAGACTCGCCATCAAAAACTATTCTACACTACTTTATTTGTATCTACCGTACTATAATATAATAGCAATAAGCACGTTCGATGACGAACGAGACATAAATAAATAATATAGCTATGCAGGGATGAGGACATATGTATCATGTATGACGGAAGGGCATAATGTGTGAACGTGGTGAGAATGCAATGGAAAGGATACAGTAGTGTAAAAGTACAGAAAGAAAACCAAGGTGAGGGCAACTATGCGAAGTAGGTAATGTGAACGGAAAGAAGGGCAGGACAAAGCAACGTTTGTGTGAGATAAAAGTCACCAGCAAGCGTAACCAAAAGAATCACAGGAGCAAGTATACAATTACATGTTCCATGGCCTTCGCATATCCTGTTTGAGCTCATATTTAGCAACCCACTTCCTATAATAAGCTGAAAAAAAAAAAGCTTACCAATGGTTTCCGGCTGCTCAGCTCCGGATTTTGAAAGTTGTTCATTTCCAACCCATGCGTATCGCTTGCAGTCCTTGGTTTGGCTAGTTTTTTCTTCTTCCTGTAATCGACCCAACTCTTCTTGTAAGCTTTCGTCTGCCGGTGCATATCGACAGCCGATTTGTGTAAATCATGGGAGATACCCGCCATGAGGTGAGCGAGTGAAGGGTGAGTTTGCTTGCGTAACTGGCGTACGAGGAACTGCAGAGAGAAGGCCACGTCAGTGCGAAAATTCACGAGGAAAGACACAATACTGACCTGAGTCATAGAAGTCCCATCGGCACTTTCCCAAGCTAGCTGGTTATCCCGACACGATGACAGCGATATGACATCTCCTTCGCCTTCAGAACTTTCTCTTTCCTTCTCGCCGCCGTCACGTTTGCCCTGAGCAGCCAAGTCCGCAAAAGTCCTCTCCATCTCTTCCCTGCAATTACCCGAGCAATACTCTTGTTGAGGGCTTTCCATGAGACACAGTTCTTCTTCTGCAGCCTTTTCTCGCGGTGTACCCTTGATAATATCCTCGGTATTACAAGCCTTGAACGGGCTCGTCAACCAAGGCCTGAACACACTTTCCTCCGTCTTCAAACTCAGCTTTTTCTTACCCGTCGTCACCGATCCCCTAGGAGTTATACCGCTATCCCTTTTGGCGAGGTTAATGACGCCCGTTGCCTTTCGTTTCAGCTTGAGGGACACCGAGTTGATAGTGGCAGTAGGCGAAAGTGTAAACGTCACTGTTTTTGTTCTGTTTGGCGAGGTGGGCGTATTGGGAACGGTAGGGACGAGGGGTTGGGGGAAGGATGTTCTTATGGGCAGTACCGATGGTCTGGGAGTGCCAGGAGGCGAGTATGGACGAGAAGAGTTTTGAGAAGAAGAGGACAAGCTTGCATGGCTCAAACTAGGCGCATGACTAGAAAAAGACGCAACCGGGTCGTGCTGATGGCAGGAATGAGGATGAGACTGGGTGTTGAGGACCGACTTGGGGTCAAAGTGAAGCTGGTCCACAGTTGCTTTGCGGGATTTGACTTTTTCTTCGTTGACTCGCGTGTTTTGTTGGATGGTCCGGGTGCGGATGGCAGCTTTGCGCTGGACTAAGAACAGAGAAGCCGTTAAGTGTCATGTGTACTGGAAAGAAACATAAAGCGTACCATTGTTCCACATCGAATCGCTCTTGCGCCTTCCTTTAGAGATCCAGGGCACGTAGACTCGGTTGCAGCGCCAGTGCTCAAGATCAAGGAGAGACTGCGAATGACATGAATCAAAGACAGCCTTGAAAAAAATGTCAGGATCAGCGAAGAAAAGTTAGACACGTGAGCGATGCACGTACCACGAGGTGTGCTCCTACGGGGAGTCGATCAACCAAGAGTTTTTTCAGGACATCGTCTTGTATACAAGCCTCCTGCCGTGGGTCATTTGGGTCGGCGTCGCAAGGGACGATGTCTTGAAAAGAAGCATGAGTATATATTTGCTGCCGCAACGCACAAGGCACTTACACTCCTCTCTTTTATCCTCCTCCTTGCTGTTAGGATCTTCGTCTCCCTGATGAACATGCCCCGCGTAATGGAAGAAGAAACGGTCTCCTCGTCGAGCGTCGTTGAGGAACTCTGACATCTCGCGCAACTGGAAAAGCCGTATCAGTCATGAAATCGCTCGAGAATGTGGAGACTTGGCGCACTAGATTTTCTTTTGTGGGCTGTTTGTTTTTATCCTTGCCATCATCCAGAAGGATAGTCATATCGCCATCGTGGTAGCCGTACTTGTCTGTTACCCCAAGTCAATCTCGATCACCCCACAAGCAAAAAAGTAGCAAAACGCACCAATCAATAAACCCTTCATAGCTCGTACATCCTTATGCGGACCCTTCAACTCGCTTGATCCTCCTTTCTTTTGATAGCTGATGCCGACCAATAGTGCCCGCTTTTTTGACACAGGCTTTGCGAGGTCGATTTCGGAATGGATCTGGCGACGACGCCGGGGAGCAACGCGGCCGATTTTCATGGTGCCTGCCAGTTTGCGAACTCGAACTCGAGCAGAGGGAGGAATACAGAGAGGCGGGCAGGCTAGCTCCAAAACCGACTGCTATCTACTATATATACCCAAGTACGACCCTGGAAGTCTGGAGTTTTTCTACGCCGAGGCTGTGAATGATAGTGAGAAAAGTGAAATAGATAGAGAAATGGGCGTCTATCGTACCTGTTTCAGCGGAGAAAAGGAAAAATAGAGGATGGTATCCCTCTAGAATAATAGCTAAAAAAGAAAAAGTAGAATAGATATAAGGAAAAGGGAAAGGAAGGGAAGAACGGAAGAATAAGTAGGTGGAAAGGAACGAAAAAAGATCCACTTACATATACAAACAGTACACGCACTAAACCTATCTTGGAAAGATTGCAAGCGCGTACCTAGGATGGGCGGTGTGTACCTTGTGGTCTTGTTCAGCGCTACGCTGTTGATCCCCGAAAAACTTTGTATGCGATTTGAGGCCTTTGTTCCGCATGGATCTTCATGCTTTGACGGCGTCGCTCTCGTTTTGCTCAACAACCACAACCTCCAACCTACCAACGAGCGATCAAATCTTCAAAGTGATACAATCGTCGAGTACAAGGTAACGGTCAACATCTTTTATTAACGCCAGGTGGTAGAAATCCTGTACTAGCCTGTACGCAAGTGAAGCATGGAAATCTTCCATGGATGTCTACTGACATGAAGATAGCACGTTTTTGACGTTTTATGAAGCTATGAACTGCTATCGCAGTCTGGTCATGGGAGCTCACTTTCAATTTAGTGACCGGAAAGCAGTACACTTTTATCAAGGCAAAATCCGAATTTCAAAAATCCACTTGTTCCCGACATGAACGGGAATAATTCTTTTCGAAAGAACATTGACAAGAGGCGCCTGGGGCGTGCTTGCTGTACCACGTAGAAGCTCTCTTACTCTCGGAATCTCAAGTTTCGCCGACCGTGCGCGTTGCCGCGGCAAGGAGAGCTGTTTCTAGACCCCCGTCAATGACCCCGTGGTGGCACGGACTGTAGGGTATGACGAGCAAGAAGTACCCCACGTCCGCTCTAAATACTATCTGAAACTTCCCTGTGCGCCGGAGGACTTGTGCAACCGATCAGTATCACATATCGTCGCTGGACGTTTAGGCATCCTCAACTTGGGTCTTTCTTCCAGTACACTCCAGAAGCTGTATCTTCAATTACCTGATTAGTTGGTTTCACGAACATCAAGGGATCATCGCACCCAGCAAATCAACCTGTGCGCATGTTGGGATCAACACGGTTTGCCCTCTGATGTTGCACTGTCAAATATAAATAGCTGCTGATATCCTGGCGATGATTACCAGCTTTGACAGTACCAGGCTATCTGTCACGCAGATATTTTCCAAAACACCGGTTTCATTCTAGTTGGATAACGTCGTAGAGCTATTCTTGAAGTATTTGCACAAATTTCAGCCTGGAGAAGGCTGGTAGTATTACTATTATAAGTAACTAATGAAGAACTACATAATGCGATGTACTCACATACACCATCTGGAAAACTACAGTACTTTATCTAGATCTACCATATAGAAAGCTATACACTCGACGGCGGAGAAAATTACAATTAAGCAATAAACAAACAAAACAATGCATGAGGTGCAAAACAAACGACAACGATACAGCGAATTGAGATACAGTAAGAGAGAAAATGAAAGGGTCTGTATGCATAGGAAGAACGAACAAGCATAGGTATGTGAAAAAAGGCGATGCATGAGCCTCGCGTGTTGAGGATGAACGAGGTTATTTCATAAAATGCTTGTCCATATCCTATTCACCTGTTAGCGAACCATGAAAGCAGAAGAAGAAAGAAATACAAACCAACGGAACCCGGCTACTCAACTCGGGATTTTGGAAATTAGCCAACTCTAACCCATTCGTATCGCTTTCCCTCTCAGTCGGACTCGTCCCGTCGTTCCCCTTCTTGCTTCGGTAGTTAACGCAGTCTTCCTTGAACTTTTTGGCGTCCTTGTGCATGTTGACAGCGGCCTTGTGTAGCTCGAATGAGATGTTGGCCATAAGATGACGATAGGAAGGATGAGTTTGTTTGCGAAGTTCACGGATGAGGATCTACCGGGAAGAAAGGAATAAACAAGGCGTAACGAACTAAAAAGAAAAGTACTTACCTGAGTCATAGAATTCCCATCTTTATCCTCCCAAGTCAATTGACTATCCCTACACGCAGAGAGCGCAACAACTTCGCCTCCAACTCGGTAGCTTCCCTTGCGCTTCTCGTCGCCGCTCCCGATGCTGAAATAGTCCCGGTGCGGGTGCTTACACTCGCCCGAACAATAATCCGCTACGGGACTCTGAACAAACTCTCCGGAAGACCTTTCCTTGTCTTCTTCTACCTGCCGCTCTGCGACAGCAGTCTTGAGCTTGAGGTCGCCCGTCAACCAACGTTTATACGCGCTTCCGTCTGTCGTCGAGGTACGTTTTTTCTTCGTTATCGGCGCTGGCATATTATCACCGGTATTTTTTGTCTGCTTCCTAATCTTTGAAGATACAGAATTGAAGGTAGCAGAAGGTGAAAAGGTGAAGGAAGGTTTTAGAGTCTTTGATTTCGATAACGTGGGCGTATTGGAAGTAGTCGGAGTGAGGGGTTCAGTTGCGGCCGTCTTCAAAGGCGTGAGCAACTTGGGAGTACCAGGTGGTGAGTATAGAGCGTGAGTATCGCGGTTCAAGTCGCTAGGCGAGGAGAGCACATTGGTGTCGATGTGGAGCTGGCCGACAGACGTCTTGAGCGACTGAACTTTGTCACTGGAAAGTCGTGTGCTCTGGGTGATGGAACGGAGGGAGAGAGCTGCGGCGCCTCTGCGTTGGACTGGGGGAAGATAAGACCAGGGTCAGCTATCTATACAAGTTCTACGAACCCAGGGGGCGCACCATTGTTCCACAAACGATCACTCCTTCTCTTTCCTTTCGAGATCCAAGGCACGTAGACACGATTACAGCGGTAATGTTCGAGGTCAAGCAAGGTCGCAGAATGGCAAGAATCAAAGACGGCCTGAGTTGTCAATGTGTCAACGGTACAGTAAGCGTGATAGTAAAGGGACGCTTACCACAAGGCTTGCCCCAACAGGAAGCGGGTCTACCAATAGCTCTCTAAGTTTGTCATCCTGAATGAAGTCCTCGTAGTTTTCACTGTCCATGTCGGCGTCACAGGGCACAACATCTGAGGAACCGTAAGTGGTCACGATGGAAGAAAGAGAGCATACGAGATACTTACATTCCTCTCTGTTATCTTCCTCCTTGCTGCTGCGATCGACGGGTCCTTGAACGACATGGCCGGCATAATAAAAGAAAAAGTAGTCCCCCTCATGAGAATCCGAGAGCAGAGCATGCAATTCGCGTAGCTTCGCGAAGAGTCAGCTTTTGTTCATCACTGCTGATAAAGTTGTCATAACGCACCAAATTGTCCTTGGTTGGTTGAAAAGCCCCCTTTCGTTCATCCATATCATCAACGAGCATAGTGATATTGTCGGGTTGATAGCCATATTTCTCTACAAATTAATTAGCACACATTCATTAACGGAGCAGATTGCAATACCTATCAGCAATGTTTTCATATCTTGTGCGTCTCTATGTGGCCCAGTTAAACCGTTCTTGTAGTTGATTCCGACCAACAATGCTCTCTTGCGAGGCTCGCGTTTCGGAACGACGGGAGTTGAGGAAGGCACACCAACTTCAGGGCGACGGTGAGGCATGCGACTGCTCCGCATGACAGGACGAGCGGACATGGCACACGTCGCGGTTTGATGGAAAGAGAAGCAAGACGTGACACTGGGCGGACAGAATCAATCTGCTACACCTATATACGAAGCAGGTTATATAGGACCTGATAGTCTTCCATTTAAGGCTGTGAAGGATGGACACTTGAGCGTCTACTAGAGCTGTTTCGATGGGAAAAGATATGATATCCCCGAAGAAATATATACAGATAATAAATGTAAAGAAGGGAAGTAACGGGAGAGGTAAAAGAAAGGAAGAGCGCATCTTCGATGGAGGAGCAAGTGCATCAGAAGATTATTACGTATTCAAGATACCTGCCAGCGGCGACGTGCCTTGTTCTACTTTCTGTGCAACCCAACCCTACTTGTACATAAAGAATGGTCTTTATTCTTTACGGTTTTATGGCGTTATCCTGTGTTGCTCAACGACAACCACCGACTGCTCACACTGCGCGACTGATATCATTGAACAAGGTAAAAAACCGTCTTTTGATTAATGCCACGACCCTCTTGCAACACTCAATCCTGTACATGTACTCTCATAGGAAGAGGCGTAGCATATGGACGCCTGCCTACCCTTGGTCTGCATGGGAATTGAATTGGACATGCATGCCAGTTCGGACGTTGTGCGCGTAGTTCAAAGCTACCTATCAAACTGTTGCCCCTGGTCTTCGAGGGTCATGTCAATGATCTAGAACGCCCACAATTCAGAAGCAGAAAGGCGGTCCACCTTCATCAGGCTAGGGCAAAAAGTCGAGCTTGAAATCCACTCCTTCCCGAAACTTTCGAGAACGAAAAAAGGCGCGCGCTCTGACACTACTTGGCCATTGGCCAGTGCTTTGGCTATATGCATGACTTCCAAAAGCACCCTTCCGTTCTGGCCAGGTCACCCTCGGACTATCAAACAACATATTTCGCCGATCGTCGATTTCCCCGTGGCACCGATTAAGGTTTATCACCCCCGTATTTCGTCTTCACAGGTGCGTCGGAGTAATTTTACAACCGACGAAACGACAAACCTGATGCTAATGTACTTATCTTCAAGTCGTACTAGTTATGATCTTCGCCGTCTTCTCTTCAGTAGGCTGTATCCTTTGCCCAGTTTCACGGACATCAAAGGATCATCACATCCATGATTCACAAAGAAGACTTGTGCAGATGCCGGGATCAGCATGAAGCGACGCAAAACGCAGCACCGAAAATAAGCGAACACGGGTAGGTCTTATCCTAACACCACTATGACGAGTTGGATGACGAGCTGAACGAGAATTGACAAGAGCATTGCCATGGCCAAAGGTCAGTAGCTAGTACTACACAAGTGATCGCTAGCTTTAACAACGTTCGCCAGTCGATTCATCTCTGCCTTTGGATTACTTCCATATCCGCACAAATACATGACATTGGAATAGGATAGGATAGACCGGTACAATGGACCCAAGGATGTGTCGAGTCAAAAGAGTGTAATGAGTCAAGACATGACGGCACAATTGAAAGGTGCGAGATACAGTGCATCTCAAGGGTGATATCAGAGATACTTCTGGAAAAGTAAAAGTATGTAGGTGTTTCCGAGTCAAACAACGGTACAGCGGAGGATTGGGTTCAAGAAATGCACGTGTGTGCCGCTAGCTGCCGGTTCCGCCATGACTCCGACTTCCATCTCGAATTCCATAGTTCATAAACCTCAAAGGAACTTGTATACGCCACCATTATAGCTCCCTTGATGTCTTGTTCCAGAACATTGTACAGTAACAGTTCCCGACCCATGAAAGCTGTAGACTTGCCTTCTTTCGTGGAATAAGCTATGGAACATCGACTGTCCGATTTTGCATGCAAACAAAGCGTTCTCCAAAAAAGAGAAAAAGCCTGATGCCCAGTCTCCCTGGGACACAGCTCCATAGAGGCAATGCGACATACATACAGGAATTGGTATCTTGCTTCAAACGCAATCGTCCTGCCGCATCTGCCGAACTGGGTTTCAATCTTTGTCTGAATTCCATTTTTCTGTGAAGAACGCCATTTCCGCTCACTAGACAGTGCGTGCAGTGCTAAGTAAGCCACCAATATCAATCCTGTAGAACGACCTGTTACCAATGGTTGCTTTAGACGCGTCGATGCTTACCTTACTACTTATTCACGTCTCTCCTTTCGTCTACTTAAACGTGCGGCTCCTGACAGATGACAGTTTTCCATTGATTTGCGACCTCCCGGCTATTGTAGAATCATACACACTAGATTCCTCTTTCCTAGCTGAAGGCGCCTAATTGGTGCTGATATCATCGGGGCATCATTTTCGACAACACACACACACACACGGCGACATAGACCCGGTATGCTTCTGGCATTCATTCTAAAGTACCTTCACAGCTTTGTTATTCAAGCTCTCTCCCTATCTCTCGAAGACAAAGTGCTCAATACAGATTTAGACGCCTACCAACATTGATTCCATTTTTGGATTTACGAGTTTGCGGTGATTTCGGTTTTGTCAAGCCTTCTTTGGAAATGGGGGATAACGATCGTTATGGGAACTTGAAGTGATTTGAGAAACTAAATGTCTGCGCCGTGCCAACAATCTCCGGACTAAAATTGGAAACCTACTAGTAGAGCGTCAAGCTAAGAGACCAAGTAAACAATCCCTCATTTCTCACCCAGCCACAGTAGGTATAAATACGCTGGCATCGCTGAGTCATTCCTTTCTTTTCTTCACCAACCGCATGGTTTTTCATCCCCCTCGTATCCCCACCAGCAATGTAGAACTCGAGAAACGGGCCCTCCTTTGTGGGATTTGTTACTCTCGTGCCAAGACTCGCCAGCAGAGTTGTACACGAGCAGCAAATGGTACGCTGAAAGGACCTCATCATGATGTGCTAGCCTGTAAGGAAATGCTCATGGGTAAGGGACTATTCTAGTATCCTTGTTCGATCCCGCCACTAACAGATTGATCTTCGCTCGGATATGTCTACAGACATCTATTCATATCCCAAGGAGAACATAGTCATAATGATGGACGACAATGATACCCCGGAAGACTCGGATCTCTTGCCCACTCGCGCCAACATGGTAATCCATTCTGTGTGGATACGATTCAGTCTAGCTTGACACTTGTCGTAGCTCACGCAATTGGAGCGATTCGTTCAAAGAGATAAACCAAATGTTCAGTATTTCTTCTTGTGTAAGGCTCTGTTTGCTGTCCGTTTCTTCACGTTTTAAACATCAAAAACCTAGATGCCGGACATTCGGAACAGATTGAGTGCCAAGATGGAACCGAGGAAGATGGAATGAATGAATGTGAGAGTTTTCGTCGCCACATGCCTCAGATTGTTAACCATAATTTAGGTCTTGTACCTATGGATGCCACTGAAATCCTTGACTTAGACCGAGAACTCACTAATGAAGATGTTGAGAGGATGGTCATGGACGATGTAAGCTGCCAAAATGATAGTTCTTATCGACTTCTGAATATATCCGCATTTTTCTAGGATCTCAAGCGCCTCCTTGCGGATCGGCTTCCTCCAACTTGCAAGCTGACGGTAAGCATCTTGATTCCTTTTCGAAATGATCACTCGCTGATGTGAACAGGCTGTTATGGATACGTGCCACAGTGCCACACTTTTAGGTAAGTTCCTCGGTTTCTCCGAGTCCGTGACTTAATAAGTGACGTATTGTCGTAGACCTGTTTCACCATCGTTGCAACAGAATCTCTCGTCCGAGCTCATCCGGTATGTTTAACGTGAAGTGATTACAGCCGCTACTGATGCTGAGTCCCGTTCAGGACGACGTATCGTGCGGAAGGGTGAGGTTAAGTTTCCGTGTGCAAGTCGACTTGATTGCTGACCAATAGTATTTCTAGCGAACGAATTAGCTGGCCAGTTGAAGTCCATGGTGCACCGCGACTCTGCAACCAATCAAGCCATCTTCAGAGTGCACCAAATTATGTCGGCTTACGCTATTCCCCGTGAAATTGAATTCTGCGACGGCCTTCACTGCCTGAGACTCAGGTGGAGCAGCACCGGGCGTCAACCCTCTATGGTATGATACTATCTGGAATGTACTATGTATCTTTTCCCTGATGTCTCGTAGATTTGCATTTCAGCTTGCAAGGATGGGGAGAATTCGTGGGAAAACCCCAACGACGGTAGTGGATCATTGACGATGGTAAGATAATTTATTTCTGAGTTGGCCATAGACTAACGCTATAATCTCGAAGGCACTTGTGAATATACTTAGTACGTTGGATACAAAATTTGAAGCTTATGATAAAACTTCATTATGTTCCCAATTATAGGGACAGAGTCCAAACCAATCTTGAAGACTTTGATGCGCAAACTCAGGTTTGTGAACGCTAGATTATATTCTCACAATCCACTTCAATATCTTGTAGCTCGGAGCTGGACGGTCAACATGACAAGATGGTCAAGGAACGACAAGATTGGTACCGTAAACATGGTGGACATGCTGTCTTGATAAAGCGGAGGTTCGTCCAGAATCCACAGGTTTGTCTTATTATCTACCTTAAGCTTATTAAGAGGTCACTAATTCCATTTGCAGTTGTCCACTGAAATACCAGCGGTACGCGAATCTATATTCAAGACTTCACCTACTGATGATCTCCTGCTTAGGATATGGACCATTTCTTGACTATTTGATTGCGGAGGTCTGCGGATTTATGTACCATAGATTGCATCGATTTTCCCTACTAGTCCAAGTTATAGTAGTTAGCGCTAAGACCGCCGAGTAATCGCATCTCCTGTTTCTCCTCGCTACAGCACTTGTAATAAGACAATCAAGATGTAAAAGATATAATACATATACAGAATCAGCTAGCTATATCCCCCACACCCAGGGACTGCTTTGAGTCCCTCCATTCCTTACTATCTCTTCATTTCCACTCACTTGACAGTACATGCAGTGCTAAGTAAGCCACCAATACTAATCCTGTAGAGCGACTTGTTACCAATGGTCGTTCTGGACCCGTGTTGACGCTCATCTTGTTTGCGAAAAAAACATTGTTCCTCTTCCATCCATGTAACTCCCAACAGATAACGGGTTTCTATTGATTCCCGGATATTTTCCGACTCGGACCTCTAATCCTAAACATGGTTAGTAAAGGCACCGACATCATACCATGACAATTCCACGTGGAGTCAAAGTGCAGCCACTTCTTGGATTGATTCCAAAATATCCTCATCGCTTTGCTATGCAAACTCTTTCTAGAAAATGAAAACTGAATTCAACATAATCCACGATAGACGCCTGCTCACATCATCTTCCCTGGGCAGTTTGACCTGTCGTCGACGTCTGTATAAGTAATTTGAGGACGGAGAGTAGAACTTGAGTATCCCAAGTAGTTCGATGAATTCTTGAAACCGTTGTTCAATGTCTACAACATTACAATGCTACTTACCAGTTCGCAACTAGAGCGCCAAACGAGCACATCAAGTAAAAAGTTTCTCACCCAGCCACAAAACCCGCCAGCATATAAATACACGCCTCCCGGCACCGTCGCGAGTCATATTGATTTCTTTCCCCCAACCACCAACTCAACAACTTATGATCTTCTCCAAGCTGTCCAGCAATCATGTAGAACCCGACAGACGCGCCCTCCTTATCGGGATTTGCTATAAGGATGGGCATCAAAGGTCTGTCAACGGTATGGGCCCGTTGAATGAGCCCCACAGGGATGTCCAAGCTTGTAGAAAGCTGCTTATTGGTGAGAGTTTCCCCGAAAGCTCTTTCTGGTATCGCCTAAAGCAACTGGTGGTGGACAGATAAGATTCATTATCGCGAGGAGAACATCGTTATGATGATGGACACTAAAGATTCTCCGCCTCACCTCGTCCCTACTCGGGAGAACATCGTGAGTTCTTGTTATTGACATGGTCTAATCACAACTATTCATCTCGCGCGCCAGCTCAAGCAACTGGAAATTTTCATCAAACCTGCTGAATCGAATGTTCAGTATTTCTTCCTTTGTGAGATTCCTTTCGCTTGTACAAGCCACCCGTCCGTTGAAATATACTCTCCAAGATGCCGGGCATTCAGATCAGTTGAACTGCACAGATGGGACTGAAGAGGATGGACAGAATGAATGTAAGCTTTCTTCAATAACATCCCGACCCTGTTATGACATTCAATTTCAAAAGGTCTCGTGCCTTCAGACGCCCTCCACATTGTTCAATCGCCGACATTCCAGGAGGAAGCAAATGCCGCAAACTGGGTTATTATGGATGATGTGAGGGCATAAATAACTATTCAAAATTCTGATAGTAATTTGTTACAGGAGCTTAAACGGCAATTAGTGGACAAACTCCCAAAAAATAGTCGTTTAACGGTGCACTCGCTATGTATCTCTTGCTTAGTGAACCGATGTTGATTTCATGTCTCAGGCCCTTCTGGATACCTGCCACAGTGCCACTCTTTTGGGTAGGTATTCATTGAATTCATGAGCATACCTGGAGTGCTTATCTACAAATCGAAAGACCTACATCACCATCGCTGCAATCGAATCGTCCGTCTGACCGCTTCCAGTACGTTTCACTGAAATTCAATTTTTATATTTGCGTTCACACTGACTCCGGGCTTAGAAAGACGTATTCATCGGAAGTGTAAGCTACGGTCTCCCCTTTAATGTTCTGCATTTTTCTTATCAGCTACAATAGTCAACGAATTCATGCTTCGTCTAAGAACTGCTCATTCTTCAGCCTTTGGACAGGCTTTATCCCATATGCATGGTATCATGCGAGCCTATGCCATTCCTGAATACACTTTTTGTGATGGCACCCACTGCCTCCGGCTCAGCACTAGAGGTCGACCTTCGGTGGTTTGTCATTTAAAATTTCTGTCTACAATCTGACCCACATATTGCTCTCAATAGATATGTATATAAAGGGATTGGGCCATCGCTGCCGCGTGGCAAGTACGAGGCCGGAAAGTTATAATAAATGTTACCGAAGAAATGCCGAAATGCCGCACACAACTAGTTGATGTGATGACGAAATCATATTACACTTAGGGCCTGTTCGGTAAAAAGTTGACGATGCTTTTTACCGGTATATTTTGCTAAATATGGAAGTAGTAACTTTTTTTTGATGACGTGTCCTGTTGCCAATTTCTATATAAAGGCAAAATATACCGGTAACAGCGGTGAAAAGCAATTAGCAACTTTTTGCCGAACAGGCCCTTAGTGATGAAGTTACCAAATGGGTTTGCAAACGGAATTCTGTTAGTGAGCTCGAGTTAAGCAAGGACGAGTCCTTCGGTAAACCTCCGGCCTCGTAATCTGCGTGCAAGGACGGCGAAAACACGTATGAGAGTCCATATGGTGCATCACTTACCAAGGTAAGATGTATTCTGCTTCACAGGCGGTACCAGAATACTGAATCCCGTATTGGAGGCATTTGTTGACATTCTCGGTGAGTAGGCTGTTGTGCATAGACCCCTGGCCCCTCCGAACTTATCATAACGATCATAGAGAAAGAACCCAGGATCACTTTGAAGGCCCTTATGCGAAATCTCAGGTACTTTTTTTTCAAATCAGCAATGAATTTTTTGGCTCATAATCGTTCAAAGCTCCGGGATGGATGAGCAGATCAAACTTATGACCAAAGAATTGAAAAAATTCGATCGTTTACATCCTAGTAAATGGGAATCAGAGGAGCAGAAACTTGTTCCGACTCAGAACCCACAGGTTTGTGATTAATTCACCTGAACGATAACTTCGAAATTTGACTGATGTGTCCTCAGCTAGCAAGCGAGATTCCAGCGGTGAGTGAACATGATACTATATTTTAAATCTACATCTTATTATTCTGTAGGATATGGATTATATTCTTCCCATTTAGATTATGGTACTCGAGAATTGTATTGCAAGATTATTATAGAACCTCGCCTAGTACATAATTATACTACACAAACATACCTGAAATTTCTATATACTTTATGTTACACAAATCCTAGTCCAAAATTTGATATGCCGCCTTCATCCGCAAATTAACCCCTAAGTAACTCTAGACTCCCCACGACCAAGGACTGCTTTGAGCTCCTGCATTTCTCGCTATCTCTTCAAACTCGAGAGCTCTCGTATTACTAGAGTCAAGTTGATGATTCGATCCGCCGATCCGTTCACCACATTCTGGGCAAGCGCTTACTTGCATAGCACCCCCGCATTCCGTGATCACAAAGACATGGCCGTTCCTGCAGTTGTAGAAATGTCCCGTATGACCTATAAACCAGTTTAGTATCAGAATTATCGAGGGAAATAGTACAGACGCACTGAATTCGGATCGGAATGCTCGGACTACGGAAGTTTTCTCATCCAAGGTTACGGGCTGGTAAAATGTTTCCATGCGAAGGCTCCGCTCAATTTCCTTCCATTCGCTCAAAATCAACCTTGCAGCATCTGTGAAATTCCCCTTTATCCACTCTGTCTGGTCACGTGGTAGTTTACCGAGATGTTCCTGCACGACCAAAATAATCTCCTTGTTCAAAGACTCCGCTTCAATAATTGCCTGGTCTGCAAGTTCTTCGCGGGACTCGAGGTCCTTGAGGCCACCGCTAGTACGTTTCATCTCCATATTGAAACGGAAACGCTCCAAATTTGCTCGCATCACTAGCAGAGTCGAGGACGTCAATTGACGACGAGCGCCAGAGTTTCTGGCGATATTAACTGCCTTCTCTGCGTCCACGATGCAGGTATCCAAGATGAACAATATATAGGATGCCCATTGTCGGTTCTCTACTTCAGAATATGGCCTCTGCGGTTCCCGCTCAAGTGCTGCGCTTCGGAAGGTATTGGCGAGGGAGATCATCAGGAACCTAATCTGTAAAGTGGCCCAAATGGCTTCAACGAGGAAACGTTGGTCGGCCTGTGGCTGGGGCTGACCAACCCTGATTCGAGCAACACGCATGGCGTTCTCTTCTGGGTGAGCAGGAAGATGAGAAGGATTATTCTGATAGACCCGCATCTCCTGGTCGTATAGGTACGAGAACGATCCTTGCCAAGCTGCAATATGAGGGCCACGGATTTTCGCCGTGTTCATAGCGCGGGTGTAGATAGCAGTCAACCTCCCAACAGATTTGTTCCATTTTTCGCAGACGTCAGTCGAGATAGAGAATAACTTTTTGTTTGAGGGTCGTAGGTCTTCAATAGCGACCGGTAATTCCGTCTGGTCCTTGAGAATTGAGGCTCGTTTCCTAGCCATCGCTTTCCTCCTTGCTTCATTAAGTTGGCCCTGGTCGAAGGTCGCTTTTCCTGCACCCGAAACTAGAGTTCCTTCAATCTGATCTCGGGAAACACCATCAAAGTCGGTCTGAATGGCATCCAACATTTGAGTCATCTTAGAAATGACGTTCCTTTCTAGGATATCGAGATTCGCCCTCTTGAAAATACGACCATAGCGTGGACATGTAATAGCGGCCCGACATGTAGGACAGACTGGTGGTGAAGCTATCTCGCTGCGGTCGGGTGACTTGAGACCGCTCCAAACTTCTTGCCCATGCGGATCGGATATCTTGGTATAATAATCGTTCATTCCGCATAAACCATCCAATGTCTCCACAGTGAAGACATGTCCGCACAAGGGAAGGGTGATAAGGAGGTTATCCAGAGTCTCGTCATCGAGGCAGACATCTTCCAACTTGAGATAAAGGACAAGATCGACAACAGTGTCTTGAAGACTTGCGGGAGCACATGTTGGACATATCTGAATGGCACAATCCTCACCACACACTTAAAGACGAGATATCAGATCATTTTGAGGAACTGGACCTCAATATGACTTACCGGAAGGACAACGATGGCCACATCTCAGTGTTTTCTTGCATCGCTTGTCACAAGGAAGTCGCACGCATGCCTTCGTGTGTATAGTACTTAGTATTGCAGAGATGCAGATATCAATGACAACTCACAGAGCCGCACGGTACTGGACAAGATTGATGCTCGCAGATCCTGAAGTATAATGAGTACTGTACAATCCTAAACCCCTCAAGCAAACTCCTTACCAGGTGCAGGGTTCTTGACAGGGCGGGCACGGAGTCGAGCAATAATTCCGGCACTTTGTGTGGGCGCAAACTTGACGACAAGGACCTTTACAGCTTGTGGTACACTGATGATTCTCCGAACAGAATTCCGCACATTGATGCTCGCAATAGAGACGTTTCTCGCATCGATGTGGCATATGCTTGATTCTCGATACCTTTCCGGAATCGTCACGCACTTGCGAGCTCTGGGATTGACATTGCCAGCAAGAAGAGTTGCAGCTCCGACCACAGCAGGACATAGTCCCATCACACCGTTTAGTACACCGATGCTGACTTGGATCATCTGAACATTCAAGTTCTGCAGTATGCTCGCAATCGGGAAGATCCTTGACAACGAGTTGACGACAGTGAATCTCGTCCAGCTTGTCCATCTGATAGCTGTCCATTTGATCAGCCGCCGAACAGAATACTATGAAGCTCGGAACTTTACCAAGGAATAGAAAGCATTTTATGTTGTTCTGCGCAAGGCAAGACAACATTGTAGAATGGAAATACACAATCTCCACACGGTTCATGGCAGAGCTTTTCGCATGGATGGCCCCTTGAGCAGAGACGTCGACAACGTTGGGAACACTTAACCGCTGAGTGCAAGGGATCATCAGGATGACACTTGTGAAATTCAAGACGATGTTAGTTCGATTGCGAAGTTGAACCCAAGACAGGCCAACCTTGTAAGGGCATATGTGGCCACATTTGAGAGAATAGTCGCAGCTTTCGAGACATCCACCTGACAAAATTTATTCAAGTAAAAATTCGGCCCCTTCAATGGAGATACCTTACCATCGGGAGCGAACCGGCGAATGCTTTCCGGGTTAGAAACCCACTGAACAGTGTCGGGATGCCGATGGCAAACGATAGGCAATGTCGGTCCTAAAGCCTCTCTTTCTGACAACATATCCACAATATCATTCCACATCTGACTCTTTCTCGCCAATTGTTCTGCATTTCCCAGTATATAAAGGCCCTCTTTTGCGCGAGAAAGAGCGACTGGTAAAGAAAACTCATTAGAAAACAAATTTTAGCAACGAATCATCGACATACCATTGATCCTGTTTTCGGACTTCGGAAAAATTAGCTCAGAAACGTTACAGTTCATTCTGAGCATACCTTCAAAAATCCTATGTTACTCCGGCGCTGCTCAAGCTGATCTTCCCCAGTCCCACCATTCCGCACTGTTGACAAAATCACTACCTTGGGAAACACTGTTATGAGAAAGAAACGTATGAGTCAATGTCAACTGGACTGACCTTGGCTTCTTCCCCTTGATAATTATCGATCGTCCTGATACGGACCTAACGGGTGGATGTTGAAAGGTCAGATAAAATACAGAATTTAGACTCACGTAGCTAGATAATCTGTTTCTTTGGATTACAGGCTGCAGACAATCAACTTCGTCCGAGTCATCTGATGCTCTATCGTCTAGTTCCTTCTGGTCGCGTTCATCGATAACAACTGTAACTTGTTCCGCAAGTGCCTCACGAACACGAACGAGTTGACCGAGATAGCCGACTAGAACGACAATGTCCCCATCGTTAGAATACCCTTGCCTAGATAAACTCGAGTTACGATTTTGCTTCTAACGGCAGGTTCTCCGAAGCCTCACCGTACAAGATATAGAACAAGCTCCTTGATCATACCCGCCTGTATTCGTGAGTCAGTTTACAGTTTACGATTGACATAGCTGATCACGAACTTCAAATGTATTGTACTTGCTCGCGATATCTTCAGTTCCATCATTTTCAGGATGTGTATGTGTCATGAAAAAAACATCTTTGTTGAGGCCACGGACATGCTTGTACTGCTTGACGAGGTCATGATCCACAAGACGTGGGTAAAGGGTATTCCTAGAATGAACTTAGATTATGTTATAAACAAACGCTCCGATCGACGTCCTACCTGATTAAGTCCGATATATCAGGTCGCATTCGTCTCTGTACATCAATTAAAGACATGGGTAGACCTGAT
The DNA here is from genome assembly GCA_037954225.1 of Stygiomarasmius scandens. Lineage (NCBI taxonomy): Eukaryota > Fungi > Basidiomycota > Agaricomycetes > Agaricales > Campanellaceae > Stygiomarasmius > Stygiomarasmius scandens. The sequence goes on along the minus strand of JBANRG010000041.1, from coordinate 219,469 downwards.
CACATTAGACGATTCAAAAGCTACACAAGGATATATACTTACCACTCGATGACAGTCGTTCCATCAAAGACATATCAAATTTGTATAATTGTTTCCCTCTTTTGTTATCCATTGACAAAGCTACAGTCATCGTGAGTGCTTCCGATCCAGAAGGGAAAGTGGCTACGCACCATAATTATTCAATGTCGGTCGTAATTGCAAAGGGTCCCCAATGAGAATCATGTGTTCTATTGAGGGAACAAGACTGCCTAAAATATGTGCTTCGAGTACCTGACCTGCTTCTTCGACGACCATAACGCGGGGCGAAAGACTCTGAGAGATACACAGAAAACAGTTGTGAATCGGCATATGGCATGCAGTATAAGGTGATTAAATACCTTCATTAGCGAGGAAAGTTTCGCGGCACCTTGATTTTTTCTGAGATATAGTTCTGACAACTGAAATATGGAAACATACCAGTAGTAGTACATCCCACAATGTCTGCACGACGCAACAAATTTCGTCGCACCTACAGGCAAATAAGTGAATCCGTCGTATCATATGATTCAGCGAGACTTACTTGATCTTTGCTCTCTTGATAGGCCCGAAGCTGATTTTCATGCGTGACTCTGAGACGATCAAAATCATCTTGCTGACTACTCTTCAGCATTTCTTTTGTCAAATCCTCCCAGTAACTGTACAGTTTCCGCCTTTCGTTCCTTGACATGTTCCAAACGTCCCAGCATGTAAGAAGTTCACCCAACTCACGATCCGTCCAAGGAATTTCGGGGAGGTCAGCAGTAGTCAAAGAATCGGTTTGCGAATCGGGGTCGGAAAGAAATGTCTCTTCATGTGGATGACGATCTGAGGTTGAAGATGGCTGAAGGCCAACATCGACACTCGGCATTTCTTCACCGTCAGACCAAGACCGTTTCTCCCAATCCTCCTCAATTACATCACTACCATCAGACTCCGCATCATCCGAAGCAATGTCCGAAGCAATGTCCGAAGATTGAGCACCTCCTGTATCTACATCTGCATCCTCCTGGGCCAATATATCATAACGGTTGCCCGTAGGATTAGGATTGACATTTGCATATAGTGTCTCGTTGATAGCACGAATTTGAGCTTCAAGGTGATCCAAATCCCGTTCTTCAACCCAAAACTTCAAGACAGGATTTTCATCGCCATCATCCCCGTCAGCAAGTGCTTTGCCCTTGCCCTTGACCTTTTCCCAGCCCTCTTCGACTTCTGCTGCATAGTAATTTATGGCCGAAGATATCCGTCCAGGCGGAGACTCGAACGATTCAGCGTGATCTGGATATTCGTTCTCCAGCTGCCGCATAACCACCCCGGTAGGAATTCTTTTCCGGAGAAACTTCTCCATCAGCTTTTTAATCTGGTTTTGGGTGTCTTTCAGTTCACGATACAACTGGTTGATCTGCCCATCAAGAACAGATTTTCCTTGGGCCATCTCCAAAGCCTCGATTGAGAGGTCGCGTATCCTTTCGTCTGCTGAACGAGAGCCGAGACGCACTACATTGCGTGTAATGCCATTGTCGATGATGGAACATAGCAGGTGGTCTAAAGCATGGTTGGTGAACGCGATTAGCAGAATGGGCTTGGCTTTCTCGAGTAATACACGGATGATCTCTACTCCTGTAAAAGACTGAGCTCAGAGGTTAGCACCCTACTTGTAGATATCGAACAAAAGCATTCTTACCTTTCCGGTACCGGGAGGTCTATGAGAATACGACGGAATGATAAGCATACCACGTATATGTATCACCTATGTAAAATGCTTACCCTTGGATTAAAGACACTTCTCTTGTCAAAGCGTCTATAACGGCATCGGCTTGACTTGGATCCAAACGACTTCTACTCCTCAGCTCTCTACGAGCTGTTTCGACAGAATCTGGGTCTGTCACTGAGAGCTTAAAATCGCTGACCTGCTGCTCAGCCGGGAAAAGGGATGCAAGTTGGTATGTAAAGTCGGGCGCCAAAGCGTACCGAGGTGGGTCAATCCCTTGTGCAGACAAGCTCCCGTGAGGTTGATGAACCAGGTACTTGCTGAAAGGAATAGCTTCCGGTTCCCTTTTCAGGGCATCTAGGAAGGGACGAATAGCCTCAAACATCACTGGCGCCTCTACCAGCACCCGCCGGCCCATTGTCTCAGGCTGCTTCAAGCTTCGCAGAATACGCATTTGCACGGACGGGTCAAAGAATACAACTTTGAGAGATAGATGGGAGGAAGAGCTGGCTGCGGCTTCTTTGATGTCTCTTGTCGAACTAGTCATCGTTCCGAGGTACACATCCACGTTGTTTCCACTTTCCCAAAGCAATGCAACTAGACAACCCTGCATCAGACGCTTTCCACCAGCACTTTCCCAATAAGCAGCACGAGCAGGACCGCTTGCCGCTCGAGAACGACCGGGAGGTGTGTCAATTGAGAGCAGCGTCGCTAGACCACGCCAATCGGGAGTCATGGATTCAAACATGACATTGGTGTAGATGTTGAAGATGACAGAATCATGGTTATCGTTGGCGCCACGGTACTTACCGCCGCATTTCTGAAGGATCTCGTGAAGCCTTGTTTTACGAGCACGGGAAACGAGATCATTTCTCACTAACTGGACAGAAGCACGAAGAGGAGCTCTGTAAAATACTAAGACACATGTACTCAAAGAAAGGTAAAATGCTACTCACATCAACTCTTCTCGCAGGAGACGGAATTGTATATCCAAAAGTCTCTCCATAGTTCCATCAGGCAAATGATGAGGAGCACCGTAGACATTAGCTGGCGTAAAGGATGAAACAGAAAGCAATTCTTGAGAAGTGGGAGCAATGCGGATTTCACTGATATCTGCAAGGTCGTTGTCGTGTCTACCACCGACCGGCTCGTAGACCATGTGTAACGTGGCAATCAGACCTTCCGTGCGAGCTGCTGGAGGTATAGGATTAACGACGGGATGTTTGTTGACGTCCTCGAGTTTGGATTCTTCACGTCCAGCAATTTTGACAACCTGGTTGACTCTTTCTTCCAAGCCCGAAATGATAAATTTGAGTTGCGGCCCCGGATATTCACGAAGAGGGTCGTCGAATCGAATCGCCTGATCTTCGGAAGTGACTCCATCTTTCCAAATCAAAAACCACTCCTGCACCGATTGTACCAGCTGCAATAGCTCAGGATAGGTGACGATGGCATTCTTGAACCGCGTAAGACACCTGAAAAGGGGTAAGCAGAGATAACAGAGCACTGAAAGGTATCACGCACTCGAATAGTATTACGGATAACGTCGAAAGAACTTGAGAACAGGAGCCAGGCGTAGCCGTGAGATTGGTCCGGTAGGGGTCACGAAACGTTCGTGCCTGCATAACGGCCCCCATGCAACTCTTGATTGTGGAAGCAAAAGGTCCGAGGTCTTCTAGAACAGCCATGTATGTCGCACTAAAAGGAGAGGCATAAGTAGCTTGCACCGCGAATAGAGACTTAAATGACTGACTTTACAAGATTACTGCGACTACTCTTCACAACAATGTCTGATGAAATGAAACGAAGTAAAAGGATATAGTCATTCTGGAATGAGAGAGCGGAACGATCCGCTCCTGCGGTTGCAGAAACGTTTGTCCATCGTATGATGTCTGCTAAACGCAGAAGGCCATTACCCTATACAAAGTCATATCAGGCCAAATGTAGAAAAGAATGGCTAGAACGTACGGATGCGACGGCTGAGAACAAGAGCTAGTAAAAGCGACGCAATTAGAAGAAGAATGAATATAATGAGTGGGGAAAGTACCTGTCCGTCTTCAGCACTCTATGAAGATGAAATATCATGAATACAGTTCAAGATAAGAGAACAAAGAAACCTTACCCAAGTAGGAGACATAGCGCAGCTTATCAAACGTAAAAACCTTGCTGCAGTCGCCGAGCTATTCATGAAGCGAAAAGTATCTTGCAAGAACTTCTTCAAATAGTTGTGGGTTTCGCCTGGAGTGTACGGTTTGCCCTCCGTTGCAAACAAAACTTGGCCGTTGCCGATACCGGAGTCGTTGGAGGTTGCTGCTCTAGCCTGCGAGCTGGAAGCGTTCTGTTGTTCCGTCTTTATATCAGGGTTCTCTACGTGTCTAAAACGACAGTTGAATCCTGAATGTATTATGAGAGACGATGGGTAACACATTGAATAGTCACTCACCATTCCGACACTCTCCCGTACTCCAATAGTTTCTACAAGTGCCGAGGGGGGCTTCCTTGGTGCCTTTGGATCCAGGAGTGTTTGGAGATGTAGGCGGTGAAGATGTAGATTGATCTGGAGGCCCATGACGAAATCTACAGTCATTACCTCGTCTACATCCACCGGGTTTGTTAAAAAAGTTGCAAGCTGGACGAGAGGACATGAGAGTTCTGGTTGAGTTGGTTTGTGGGGGATCCAAGCACTACAAACACGAGTGACTCGATAACAAAGTTAAGGTTAGCGCTCTGCACCATTGTCTATTGATTGTGATCCTCAAGATAAACGGCATTACCTTTCTTGCTCAAGGTGTACACCAATCAGATGAAGGGATCATCTTACACGCTTTGATTAGAACAAAAAGTGTAGCGTTACCTGTCAACGGACTTGCCCAAATACGGTGCGGTTCAAGAACAAAGAATCCTGATCGAACTTATCCATTGCCGTGTAGCGCTCCATCGACGTCTACCGAATTTAGAGGTGATATCCTGAGATAATAGAAGCAGCTTTAGGCTTGATCATGTGTGATACGCAGCTGTGGACGTCCCAAGCTCCGAAGCTTTAGTGCCAGAGTGAAAGTTGTGTGGAAGCAGGAGGCTGCGCTGGCCAGCAGAATAATCGTGCGAACATGATTCCATTTGCGAATTTTGGCTGCACGTACTTCTCCAGCGAAATTCATACCAAAGGTCAAGGCAAAGTCAAGTTTAGATACAAGTTGCCCCGGTCTGAGGATCTCCTCGCTGATATTCGTATCATCCTTGATGATCACTATGAACACGTAGCAGATTACCAGTAAAAATAACCAATAAGCAAGTCAACTTCAGCATACTTAACATTGTTCTCCAAATCCCGCAAGTGCTATCAGCGCTCTCTGGCCAACTGTGAAGCCGCCCGCCCGGGGAGATGTCATATAACCATCTCTGCAGATTTCTATACATACCACCAGCGTGTGCGTCTTACCGCTTTGGTATGGATACACGGCGCCTATCAAAAGAGATTCTAGGGGTGGCAGGTATAAAAATCTACAGGTTTATATATGTAGGTGTCTCCCAATCTTTTCTTGGCGCAGACCGTACTTCCTCTTTTACACGTCGACGACGTTTTCTCCTTCAATTTCGTTCTTTTACCTCACTTTTTTTCCCCTTTCGACTGGGCTGGTCTCAGAGTTCAAATCCAATGTCGGCTACTGTTAGTAAGTATTCAATCCTCCTCAAGATTACCAGTACTTCGTTCTGACCCAGATTCAGCACTCCCTATAAGACAACTCCCTTCGAGCCTCGCCAGCCTCGCATCAATAAATTCTCTCAATTCCTCCTTGATAGACTCTCGGTGCCTTGGCCAATGCCAGCCCGCACTAGACGATCAGTCTGTACGTGTCGTCATACATGCATACTTACTCACCTCCAATGACCTTGTCAACAGCGATGCGGTCTAACCAATCTCACCTGCCTTTGCACAGATACCCACGCAGACGCTTTCGCTACATGTCTAAGCTGTATGGTCAATCTTGACTCTACAGACATAGCTGAACAAGGCGGGGATTTTGCTCTAGACCGTGAGTCGAGTTTTGCTTTTTTGCCAATGCGCCATCTGACGTTTGAACCAGTATTCGCAAACACATGCGCCGAAAACAATCTCCCGATAGACAAACCGACTCTCTCCGTCTCCTCCTCTCCCCCAAGCCCAACAGACACAGGAAGCAACGGGGCCAGTGGTAGCACTACACCATTGATGGGCGCAACAAAGATATTCGGGCTATGCCTCATCATCTACGTGGTCGGTTTGACGATACACTTTGTTTGACAACGATATGATGCGATCCTACATTCTTTGATCATTACCACCGCCAGAAGCGCAACTTGAATCAACCATCCCACATGCTGAATTGTATCCGCTATCCGCTATCCGCCATACATCAGAATACCGATGAACTTAGGCTTTGACACCAACACTCGCCTCCCAAGCCTTCTCCAACTCCAACAAACTCCTCACCGTATCAACCACCATCTCCTTCCACCCTCTAAAAGTACCTCCACCAACTCCAGCCCCAAACACATCTTCAATCCTATCCCAATCAACATTCAACTTACCCTCTAGCATCGTCGGGTACCCCGGAACCTTATCCTCCGCAATCAAACGACCTTGATCCTTCAACTCTGGGAACGCTTCGGCGATATACTTGATAGCATCTTGGTATGAAGCAAAGTATGGAGCGCGGATGGCGAATCTCTTGATACCGATATCTACTGTAGGAGGAGCAGTGAGGGCGGCGAGATGGAGGCGCGCGACGTCCCGGACATCAACAACGACTGGGTCGACGAATTCGGTGGTGGTGGGGTTGAGGAGGTTGTAGATGTGGATGAGGCTGGAGAGCGCTTTGTCGTCGCGTTGGGGTAGGATGTGTTCAAAGCCTGGACGAGTGGGGCCGAATACCCAGAACGGGGATACTAGAGAGGAATGGAAAGAGTAAGGATAGGAATAGGAATTAGAATGATGGGTGTTTAGACGCACGGATAGTCACGTCAATATCAGGATTAGATTTCGCGTATTCGAATACGGCTTGGTCACCGAATTTCTTCTGGGCAGCGTATAAAGTCCATTGGTTTTGCGACGCGGCTTCTTCAGTGATTGGGTTCCAGTCTAGATGGAGAATGAGTAGGTGCGTATCGTCTGACAAGCATATGACATACCATCAACACCAAAAGGACCACCAACAGGGAAAGATACAATGGAACTCGTCACGACAAGCCTTTTTACGCCAGCTTTATGGGCTTGGCGGACGATGTTGAGGTATCCGTCCACGACATTCTACGATCGAGTTGAGTTGAAAGACGCGAAGAGAACGCGAAGGACATATACCTTCATGTTCGTGTTGGAATCCATTCTGGATGGAACTGGAGCAGCGGTATGGATTACGGCTTCGACGCCTGACGATTTTCGTTGTGAGTCTTTGAGAATGTCAATGGACACGATGACCGTACCTTGGAACGCGTCCGCAAAGTTGGCAGTGGATACATCGTCGATCTCGGTAGCCTCGAAATTGACGACATTGGAAAGGGCTCGTTTGAGACCTTGGAGCTTGGCACCTCTAGCGGATCTGAAAATCTTTTTTGATTATGTGGTTATACAAACACGACGACGACGTACCCTCGGACCCGGTACCCAGCTTCCAAGAGTTGATGAATAATCTCAAAGCCAAGATAACCTGAAGCGCCAGTGACCTTGTCCATCTCGTCAATGAAACGCCAATTCGAAAGACACTACGACTCACGAAAACAATCGGTTTGGATTCCATGTTGGTAGAAGTGAAAAGGAAGGAAGAGAGAGTCCCGTGCTTTTAAGAGGGGATCTGAATTCAATTCAATTCGTGATCCATATCAGCTTCAGGCATTGGAAAAGGAGAGCAAGGGCGTTGGTAGATTGGCAGATGGTTCCGAACTTCAGAGCTCTAGGTTTGAGAGCGGTCATCGAAAAACTTTGGGATAGCAGGGCCTCAGGAAGAGCAAAGTCCAGTTACCTGTTCTGTGTGGCGATAACGGCTTATTACCGCCATTGGCAGGACTTGAAAGGCAGATTATGACTCGAACGCACACGTCGAAAAACATCACGTGTACTCGCGACGCGTTTTTTCGACGCGTCAGTCACGACACGCTGGAATAGCGTGAAAGTCCAGGTCCACTGCCAAATGGAAAACGCATGGCATTGGTACGGTAGCTTCCATCTCGGTATACTTATATAGCTTACAGCGAGACATGGCTATGACAACGACACCGTCGACACGACGGTTTCGATACATCACACCATGTCTTCATCTTTGTACAAGTTTAAAAGAAAAATATCTCGCAGTTATTCGGACAAATCAAGGACCGAACTCGAAAATCACTACGAAGAAAATCCAGCTTAACAGCAGTTTCATCTACAGGTCCCAAAACAGACGAAAAATGCATTGCTGCCTAAAAGTCGTCTAGCGCAATGCTCCCATGACAGTGTGCTGTCCTAAATATGACTGCTGTCAAGCATCGGGTTGCTTTTGGACTGAAGTAGGTACGAACGTCTGCTTCTAGATCTTTAGCAGATCATGAGCTCATCAAAGCTGTTCAAGTCAAGGAAGGACATGTTTCCTAGATGATTAACAGAGCGTTGCAATAGAACCAGAAGCTCACGTTTGTTCATACTCCTTCTTCTAACGGACCTTACAGCTCTTCAAGCTTCGTGCCCTGGTTCTGCGATCACAAAACACTCACGAACGGCTCCGAGAGACTTCTTTTCCTTCTCAACTCCTATGTAAATTCAGAGGGTCAAGGGCACAGTGGCAGCTTTACCGTCAAGTTCGGCCACGCTGAAAGTGTATAAAGATAACCGGAACTATAATTACCTGCTGAGTTCAACACATCGTATATTCGCAGGAGTGATTTCACGATGAGAATGCACTTCCAAAAATGCCGCAAACCAGCCCTTTGCCCATTCCAAAAATTGCGTCGAATTCGTGAATTGGAGATGAAAACAAGTACATGAAGCCCGTTGACGGCAAGGTTGAACTGCGGCAGACATGACACGAAGGGGACTCGAAGAGGTAGGTATCGTGATTCGTCAGGTCATAACTAGGAAATAGGTACAATAATAGATTATAGTACAAAGAAAGGGCATGAGGAATAATGATATTATGGTACATACCATACATAACAAGGCAAGGGAATCAAAGCAACGAAGTCAAATGGAAGAACACCCACACCAACGCTAATAATCCCATATTTGGTACTGACCAAGTTGGCAAAGCACCATCAACCAAAGGAACAGTAGTTCCAATAGTAAAGTTGAGGCAGTCCTTCAAGTTATTGTCGATATTACTTGGAAGAGGTGTGTCTGCCGTGTCATTAGTGGCATTGTTCCAGGTCGCAGAGTTATTATAACCGTCCAGTGTGAGCACGACGCTACTAGCACGGTAATATTGGATAGCGGACTGAGCATTAGGCGCGGAGGGATCCGAATCATTGAATACGAGTGGAGTAGACGTGCTGGACGAGTTGTTGATGAAAGAAGTGCAATTCGTATTAATATCAGTTATGAGGTCAATGACGGTCTGATTATCGGCGACGACATGGAATGTCGTATTTTGGGAGTTGGAAACAAAGGTGGCAAACGTCATTGGACCACCGGGACGGCTGGAGTTATCTGGGTTACCATACTAAGTAGGCGGGAGGAGCGCTTGTTAATACATGAAGTCATTGCAGCTTTTAGTAATAGAATACGCACCTCTCTGTTGTGCAAGAACGCTGCACTACCTGCACCTGCAGCACCGCCCCATGCAATAGGCCAAAAGAAAAATGGAAATCCCCGTCCTGCAACTGATCCGCTACCTAGTCCAGGATAACCACTTCCATAATTACTGCAAGGAATTTAATCATTTTCGATCGAGTACGAATGTATAGATAAATGAATACCTCGTGCCATAAACCTGATTTCTCGTACCTCCACCTTGCGTCCTTCCAGCAAACAGGGATCCAGAAGGAATACTTGATTGTGGTCCACCACCATTGCCTGAAGAAGTCGCTGTACGAGAGGATCCACCGGCCGAAACAGACGAAGATCTGCCTCCTCCACCTCCTACTGAAGTGCCAGAACCGACTCTACCACCACCACCACTACTTCCACCACCCCCTCTGCCACCACCGCCTCCTCCTTTACGTCTTTCGAGATCCCGTCGTTTTCTCGAAGTGGAGTACTTGGATGAAATGAAGGGAACGAACATGAGTATTGGAGTATGTGTTAATTAAAGATCCTTTAAGGACTTTGAAAACAACAGCAGGGCTGTTTCGATATCACGTCGTGATTTTTCGTGAGTTCGTGAGCGTGGAGACTTGACCTTTGGGAATAAAAACTCGAATGACTTTTGTCGTATTTATATCTTCTCAAAGTCTTCAATTCAACACCGGCAAGTAACACGTGAACCCGGCCAAGGCTGTAGAGTAGATCGTGATCCCGATCCTTGCCCCTAAAGTTGTCGTTTGCTGTCGACTGCACAGATTCTTTTGCACAAGTACAAACTTAAATCTCTCAAGATAGCCTCATAAGAGGCCTCGAATGAACCGCCATATGCCTTTCACCAAAATTTGAGCGAAGATCTCGGTCCCATGAGGGAAGGGACAGCTTTTACATTGAAAACCCGCATAAGTATACGATGCGTGTCAGCCCTTTCAAATGGTAGAAAACTACCCGCGTGTGTTAATGAATGACTGAAGGGAAACGGACGTAAAACCCAGATCGGACAAGTCTCGTTCAAGTCTGGTATAACCACAAGAGAGGAAACGAGAAGGATTTGCTAGCGATTCGAGTGACTCCTTTGACGGGAGACATTCACCGTACATAATATATATGGCTAAGGAACCGAATAGACAATCGTTTACGGTTTTACGAGTGGGGCGATGCATACTCCGAGTCCGATGGATGTATAAGCTGTAAATCGTTTGAGATTTATTCCGGACCGACATACTTATTTTGTCGAAAACACAACAGCAACAGCGGCTTGACAAGCAGGCCTAGGTCAAAATACTTGTGCAGAGGGCGAGATTGGATGCTGCGTTGTGTGTATAATTATGACCTTCGAACGTGCGTCTGTCAGCCGATTTGTACGTACGGGCGCATGGAGACTAGACGTTCAATTTTCCAAGCCTGCTGAGGAGAGTTACTTCTAATCAAGGGTTCGATGACCATATATTTATATTATAGAATACAGTACATTGTCATTGTCGGGAGTCGCAAAGGTTTGAATTACAGAAACCATCATGTATGACGCGAATTCCCGACGAAAACTCTCTCACTAATAAATCTGAATAAGCGCCAAGAACTAAATACTATTATACTTGACCAAGTACCATCCCAAGGCTTTGAGAGCCACCTTTGAATGGCTATCTCTCAAAAAGTGGTCAAGCTCCGCCCATGATTCATCCACCATACTGTGTGCCTGGCGTACACATTCGTCAACAACCCCATACGACTCCAATTTATCAATGATTTGCTGGGTCAAGACGTCATCATCCCCCGGTTTGTCAAGCACAGTATCCCATATCCAGCGTGCTTCTTCCAAAGGCATCATAGACCCAGCCTTTGCGATAGGAATGCTAATTTTCCCAGATCGAATATCATCGCCTCGTCTCTTCAGGTCCTTTTTCTGCTCCTTCTTCCCCATAGGTCCAATAACATGAGACCAACCCCTAACGTCGTACACATCATCAATGATCTGAAATGCGATTCCCACCTGCTCAAAGTACTTTGCAAGTGCAAACGTTTGTTCCGGACTCGCATCTGCTAGAACCGCGGAAATTTTAGCAATGTTTGCTGCGATAATAGCGGTCTTTAGTCGATGTACAGCCAAGACTCGCTTCTCCAGAAAAGAAGGGTCAGCCTTGCCCGAAAGAATGTCTTCGAGATCTGCCTTTTGCTGTCCAGCAATATCAAGAGCTTGACCAACGTGAGCAGCACGCATAGTCTCAAAGTAGGTTTCGTAGATGGTCAACGCTTGACTAGGGCGTAGATACTGCGTAATGGAACGCATCGCCGTATCAAATGCAAAGTATGCTGCTGTACCTGCGTTGATGGCAGTAGGGATTCCCCAGACGTTATGAACGGATGTGACACCACGACGCATGGGGCTGCCGTCTTGTATGTCATCAATAATGAGCGATCCGGTGTGCAGCAGCTCTGTAGCGGCAAGAACGGGTTTGAAATGTTCTGCATCGGATCCGAGAGCAAGCATGCAGACTATTCCGACGTACGAACGCCAAGATTTGCCGCCTTGTGAGGTGAGGTGACGGACGGGAGCAAAGAGATGCTCGTAGAGAACGTCTAGACGCATGTCACGAGTAAATCGTTCTGTGTCTAGAGCCTTTTTGGACCCGAAAAGAGGTGTTTCCAAGATGAGGACGTCTGCTGCGTGCTTGGCGTCGAGCAAAGTGGGCGGGTAGATGCTGGTTACTTCCTTGGACGTGAGCTGACCGACACGCTTTAGATATTTGTCAAATTTAGTTATCAATTGAGAAGGCAGGTTCTGTAATAACGATGAGCTTGATGAAAATTATCAATGTAGGAAATAATACCTCAACGAATCCAAGTCCTTTCACCTCTTTCCCTGTCATTGTGCCAGATATTGACACTCGACCTTCCCAATACCCTCTCGTTGCACAAATAGATCTCAGCTCCTGGTTCACAAACGGCGCTTCCAGCAGGAGCTCGACGCCGGCCTGAGGAATGACAAGCTGCCATTTGGTACCATAGTCATTCAGAGTAGCAATCGATGTCCAGGTCTCCAGAGGTACGAAGGTGTGCTCATCATATTCATTTCGGGTACCGTCGACATCAATGATCAACGCTCGTTTGTCCCGCAGGACTTTCTCCCCCGTATGAATATCGACATCCCAGAGGGTATACCAGGTGATATCCTGTCCATTCTCCAACTGAGCCGATCCCCAATGCCACGAACTTTCTGTTGTCGTGAGGGGAGGTTTGTACCAGGTTCGGATACTCCCTCCAAACTCTCGATCATACCATCCCAACGAATCCTTGGATACCACCTCGCGAGACCGGTCACCTACTCGGAGAGTACCAGAAACCTCGCAACGAGGAACAAAGCAATAGTACATGGCATCCTCTGGGGTAACGTGGTCACCCACGACAACGCCGTCTGCACCATGGTTCACGGGTGGCTTGCGCGGAATAAGATCTAGCTCAAAGCCATACGAACCGTCAGCTGAGTTTGCTATAATATGATACATGTCATCCCCTTTCTCGTTCGTGACACGAACCACGCTGGCAACGTTCCCGTACTTGAGGCTGAAGGCGGAGTCGTCTTCACAAACTCGAACCGAGTCTTTGGGAAGGAGAAGGTCGGGTTCTGGGACCTTTCCACTACGCAAGACGTCCGACAAGGAACGTTTAAGAAGGGAGTCGATCCGGTCATCAGCGTCAATCATACTGAGGAGGTAGGATGCATTGTTGGAATCCATGGCGCTCGTAAAAAGATATCGACCCGAGTCTTCCTTGTAGGATGAATCGCCGTCTGGAGGTAGCAGAGAGATGGCGAAATGTACAAGATGCGTGTTGCACCGCTCGGAAGAATTGGAGAGATCTTGTCCTTCCATAGAAGGTTTCAAGGTTGATGTCCTGAAGAATGCAATGAACGCAGAAGCTTTGCATCCATCAGCGAGGGTTAGGTGAAAGTTGTAGTACCACCATTCTGTGCCACTTGACTGGTAGGGAAGATCAATCTCCGACATGCTCTTGATCTTTCTACCTGGGGAAGGCCAATCATAATGATGGGATTCGGAAGCACGAGCGGCTGGCATGGGGCTCGGAGGAGACATATTCGCTATGCTGTGGATGGAATGAGTATGGGTCTGCAGACAACACCAAGAAACTCACAATGAGCCCAGAGAACGGCACAGTTAAACCAGCCCCAATGAACCAGCCTTTATATGAAAGCTTGTAGGTCATAATGATCTAGATTTGAGAAAGGAACAACAGCCAGGGGGTTGAGACGACTGCATAAAGGCACCTTAGCATCAGTTTTTCTAAATCACTACTGCCACATCACGGAATCGATAGCAACATTTTATAATCGTTACCATTCATGGATTGCAACGGCCACTGCTTGCCATTGAATGGAGACCTGTGGCATGACATGTAATGTCATCGATTATGGTTTGATTGTGTTCTTCTAGTGTCTCGAAGGTAAGGCAGAAATTCATGGTTCCACCTGGAAGGAAGGAAAGAATAAGCGGAAGATGGAATATCGCGTGCGAAGCATTTGTTCCCACAGCTCGCTAACCAAAAAGGACGTTCCTCTCTCCGGGCCTACATTTGCTTAGTGCTTGCACCTCCCGTTCACCTCTGTGACATATAAAAGCTGAAAATATCAACCGAAGTCTCCAGCTTATAGAGTTTACCTTCAATTTGATACCGATTGAAGTCTGAGCAAAAAAAAACGGTATCGACACGTTATCTGTTTCATTGCCCTGTTATGTTATCAAAGGCTTATGTCCCTTCCGGAATGATGGCGCTATTTTGTATCAGCCAGCTAGGCCATTAGTCTGAAGCTTTGGTGAACTTGAGAACATCTCGAATTTCTTCCCGTTGAAATCGCCATTGCATAAAGGTTGCGAACTCCGATAATCGGTCAGTTCGGATTATGATGTCCCTAAAATTCTTGAAGCTAAGTTTTTCTGACATTTTTCTGATATTTGAACAGAGCTATGACTATATTAATATCGTACTACCCTGGATTTGAAAGTACATAAATTTTCTGTAGATTCACCACTGTAATATTCTTTGAAAGATGTTTCTGACGCATTGGGTTGGTACAAAATTGACAACGGACTGTACATTCTATTCCCAACTGAATGGATGTCTACGTTTGAAGAGAGATGATGTACTTATACTCCAAATCCATTCAGTTGTTGATAAAATAAGGTAACAGATACAGTCTGATAACAATTTTTCCTATCTTGCTTCTTGAGACTTGGTAGGCTCGGAGATAAAAAAAGAAAATCTAAAAATGGTAGGAACAAGGTCTCGAAAAGATTTGAGCGTGTACGACTATTATCTTCCGATTTTGCCGTCTGTTGCAAGAGTCCAGTCTAACTTGAACTCTTGCTGCATCTCTTACATGGGCTTCAGTATACACCATGTAAAATGTTTATTCACCTCAAATTTCGGAGCTGGAACGAGTGGAATATCTCGACCCTGTCATGTAAAGAATTGGTAAGGCAATCAATGGTGGCTGTAATTTGATGCCGAGCTGACGCCGAAAGTACCCTCTACTCTGCATGGAAGGAATATGACTCGATGATTCCGATCTGTTGAGCGGTGGCTGGACATTTAATGCTAAGTGGCCTCAAGCAGAGGTCAGGATTCGTAAGGGAAAAGATACTCATTGCTTATTAGTGCTACGCTACCATTACATTTACAGCCAATCCATGCAGAAAGAGTGCCGAAGGAGGTCCGGAGGCATCTCGGAGAAACGGAACATTCTGATATACCTACTGGGGATGAGTTGGCGGAGAGGTCGAGTACAGGCAAGCTCTCCGAAAGTCGGCCTTGTGAAGAAGACTTGCGGTAATAGCCTGCTCTAGTGGCATGCAATGGCATTCCTCTGATTCAATCACATACCGTAGATGGCAAAGATTCAGCTAATTCCTTGATCCATTGCCACCATCACCGCTTCTCAATGGTTAAATTTTTTCCCGTGTGTATCTTCCGACGAAATCTTCTGAAGGTTATGTCCTGTCCCTTCTCTCTATTCCTGAAAACACGTATACCTTACCCTCTCACAGGGAGGTACAAACTTCAAAACTGGCATGGTCTCACATAGTGATACCTTAAAACATCCAGTATCTTTGGGATCCCCGGATGAAAAAACTGAGCGTTGAAGAGGTTACAGAAGACTTAGCTTAGTGATCAGGAAACAGCTTTTAATTGCGGGGGAAAATGAGCCACCCTCATAGCTGTATTGGAAGTGTTACGTCCGTTCTAATTGTCGCCACCACCGCCACCACCATCACCTGTCAGATTGTATTCGAATTATAGTTTGTAGCATGATGATCCAGTGGTTCCTTTTTTCTTTTTACTCGAGTTCAGAAAAATTCTTCCTTTTAGAGACCAAGACCGTTTGACATCGGTACTCGTAGTATGATTGCAAGTGCGAGATAGTTTCTTGAACATATCAATATCCCACCATCATCGACCATTCCTACTCGCATAGCAAGCCTGAAAAGCTTTTTGTTGCATGCTCAATATGTTAGAGAAAGCTGCTCATAGTCCCCACTCGCAATGCCCACTCATTGCGTGAAAGTACACACACAAAAAAGAGTGAGCAAATGATTACGCAAAATTAAAATACAACTCGTATAAACATGAATATCTGACGGATCGTAGACTCATAGGACTTTAACATCCTCAGCTTCCTTCAACACAACCTTTGTCTTTTGAGCGCTGGCACGAGCTGGCCACGGCGCGTTGAAGACTTCTTCGAGCTCTTCCAGAGTACGACCACGCTGGAGAGGGCGTCAACAAAAGACAAAAAATGAAGTGCCGAACGTACCGTTTCAACACAGAAGAAGAACCATAAGATAGATGCGCAAATGTTCCATCCCACAAAGCTACAAGTGATATTAGTCACTGGAGGATAGAGTAACTGATTAAATTTACACGAAGTAATATTTCCATCCCAGATTCTTGAGGCCGACACTGTTTGCAAATGTGTTGATGAATCCAGCGCAGTTAGAGATCAGGATGTGGACTAGTGAGAACTTAATTCAGCCAAAAATCAAACTTACTTCATAGGGACTTACCAGCCATTCCCTTTGCTCGCATATCTTGTTTCATCACCCTTCATGAGGCATCAGCGAGAGGAATTTCATTATCACTTGTTCTGATACATACTCAGCACAATAAAGAGCTTGCAAAGGTGTATATGTGAAGCTGTACGCGATTCCAAACAAGAAAATAAATGTGATGGAAGCATTGGCTCCGGAAATATTGGTATTTCCAGGTTCACTATCTAGGCAGAAGTCAGTCAATTACCCTCGAGAATGGAAACATAAAGACGGACAATTGGCAGACAAAGCAGCAACAATTGAAAGCAGGCATGCCAAAACAAATGCACCAATGTAGAGTCGGCGACGACGGCCGATGCGGTCTGTAATTGAAGCCCCCTAAAATGAAATCGGATTTAGTCGTCATTTGAGTGAAGCACCTCTATGATATTTACAAGGAAAGCACCGAATGCTGATAGAATGGAGTTTGCGAAATTGCTGGATGTGAAAGTCATTTATCAGTTTGGGTGAAACAGGAATAAATACATACTAAACGAGCTGAGTGTGGCTTGAAGTGACTCCGGCATTTTTCATCATGGTGGGTAGATAGTAGGTGATTAGTCCATTACCAGCGAGTTGTCCATTGACACACTGGACGAATCAAAAATGAATGACGCTGGCTCGACATGTATGGGCACTAACATACCATCAAAGTTAGGCAGAGCATACGCCATTCTGTGAGAATAGAGTAAAGGTATGTTGGTTTCTACGCAGATCTTTTCACGCACTTCTGTTGTTGTCGCTAAAGAGCGGTCGGTAGTCCCAAACCTGGCGTAATTGGGTCAGAGGACGAGCAGAAGAACGCAGAAATATTCACTCACGGGCTCGAACTTCTTGGCTTCTATGGACTCTGCAAATTCGCGAAGTTGAAGCTAAACGTTAACGTCAAAATGTATTAAACTCAAATGGCTCGAAGAATTTCGGAAAAATATACCTCGATGATTGCGTTGGTGTTTCCGTCGTTACTGTGATGATCAATCAGAATTTTTCTAGCATCCTCCATTCGTCCTTTCTGAACGAGCCATCGAGGCGATTCAGGACAGAACCAGACGCATGTCATTATGATTACCTAGTGAAATATTTATTAGGTTCTAAAATTGAACGAAGCCATGACGCAACATACTGGAGGGATAACCTGGAGAATCAAGGGCAGTCTCCAAGCCCAGGTTGAATTCATCTTTTCTGTGCCGACCATGGCCCCAGTAGCTGGAATACTTCCAATGAAGAAGCATCTGGAAAGTAAAGTATGAAGTTGATACGGACGGTCTAAAGCATATACAAACGCACGAGTTGTAAAGCGCTCCAAGCCGACCTCTCCACTGAGGAGGTGCCAACTCTGTAACCCAAGTCGGTGCAGCTGTTGTTGAGATCGAGATACCAAATCCTAACAGGAACTGTCAAAGGTTTGCTTCAGACATATGGGCTTAGGATTCCGTGAAAATCGTGCCATACCCGTCCTCCCAAGAACATCCCTCGACTCTGAGCGGCAGCGATAATTGCAGAACCGAGAAGAATGAAGAAGCCGCCCTACATGAAAATGAAACGAATAGCACAAATAGATTAGCTCGTGTGACTCGAGTTGGAGATGGGTATTCACTTACCCCGAACATGCCGCCCCGCCGCCCATACTGTTGACAGCCCACATATGGAAGTTAAAATCAGAAGACCACTCAGCTATATGGAACAACGTACGAGGTCAGTCACGGGTCCCGCAAAGAATGACCCAACGCAATTGCCGACGACACTGGGGAGAGATGAGTACCATTCAGAAAGTTGGTAGAGCGACGCACTATATCATGAAGACAATTCCGGTCGAGCTCCCCACCGTGTCATAGTGGAACTAAGCCGAAAGTGATAGGTTAGAATATGAGGCCAGGATTAAGGTGGTCACGCACATAATCTAGATATTGATCCATAGCATTAATTCCACCCATCAGACTTCCATCAAACCCGGACGATACGGCATTCAGGAATCCAACCATGACGATGAAATATAGCTGGACGTCGCATCGGACACAAGTAAGTACCGTCCATGACTTCAGCGGCAACCTAAACCTACTTTCAGAGCCCTCGAGCTCCATGGGTCCAGTTTCGTACTCGCTAAAGCTTTCTCATAGTCACTGTTGTACACGGACTCGATCTTTGCATTCGTGAGTTCCGGGGCAACAGGTGAACCAATCGCGGAAAGCTTGTAGTCTTCGTCCGAGGCTTCGTCGCGCTTTGCTGAGCTTGACATGATGTAAATCTTCTGTAGTGGAGCAAAGTGAAGAAGACAGAAGATGAGCACCTGTACCCGTGGGGAATGGTGAAAGCGGAACAAGGAGCACAGTTTCAGAGTAGCATGCCCGTCTTTTTATGGTCCCAGGATTTGGACATGGAAATTGAATTGATAAGGCCCGTTATCTGTCGACCGAATAGAGACGGCCCGGTTGAGAATTCATCTCACTTTAACCCTGCCAGACTGGGAAATGATGGGCTTTGAAACGATAAGGCATGTCCTGGTAAGTTTAGTTCGATAAGCTCAGCCAAAAGTACAAGCTATACTCTCCCCAAGTCGTTCCAAATGCTGATGAATGAACAGAGTTTGTGCGGCGCTGATCCCATGACCTCAATAACACTCTTCAGCTATCTCCATCAAGAAGATATGCTCAGGAACGGAGGACTATTGCAAAAGACGTTTGAGGACCTTTGCCGGGTTAAAAAACCCGCTCGGAGCTCGCTGGAAGAGCACCGGACCGACAATATTGAGGGTGAATAAGTAAACAGGCAAATCTGATTTAAGGCATCGAAAGTGTACAACAGAAACAGTACAACATAGGAAACCACTCCATACATAAGATCTTTAAATATTCAAAGAGTAAGGTTGTATTCGTACTCGCTACTGGTGCTTTGTGCCATCCAAAGGATGGCTGCGGAAACCATGAGAAGAATGTTTTGGGATAGGTTGGCGTAACCATAGTACATGAACATATTTGCATATCCACTCAGTACATATTTGAGTACGAGAATGGCCTTTATAACCGTACAGTAAGCAAATGCATCGGTAAGGACAACTCTTGTAACGCACCGCACTACCAGCCAAGCCTCCTGCTATCATGGCAAAGCCAATGAAAAGAAAAAGCCTCGCTCGCCAAACAGCGTTGATATCTCCGTACCCTTCTTCGCCTTTGACCCTGTCCTTGTCGATGAGATTAATAACAAAGTACCCAAGTAGGGAGAATATGCAGGGCAGCCAGTCGACGAATGATACGTGTACTGGTGGGTCGTTACCCCAGGGAACTTTAGCATGTGCAGAAAAGATAGCGGCATCCAAAAAGACCCAATTTGCTACGGCGAACTATTCAAAGCCATCGTTAAACACTTTAATTGGCGCTTTCTGACTGTATACGTACCAAACCGCCAGCAAGGTATACTCCAATCGTTCTACGATGTCTCCCGAGGGAGATGTTGGGAAAAGGGTTGATACAGACCCTCCTGGGGTCATAATCCGCTCGCGGCAGAGACATTGTGTCCACTAGACGAGTATTCGCCCGTTAGCGCTAGCAATAGTGGTGTTGCAGTGATGGAGAGGCACATTACCAATCACATTTTCTTCGTTGATGCCAACCCGACCAGCGTGAGAACTTCCTTCTTCTTCGTGTACCTCCACCTCCACACTTACCGTCACCTCCATCGGACTGTGGCTGGAATCTCTCCTGAAGAAAGACATGGCAGACTGAAGCTTGACCGTCAAAGCCTACGTAAGTACTGTGCGTCGTAAATCTTCTTGCTGTTCATTGAAAACTTCCATTCGTAAGTGGCGGGGAGAACAGCTGACTGTGAACTAAGAACAGAACACTAGTGGGGATATTGCATTTCTCACTCTCTGAACTTTTCAGAGCCTAGTAATGTACATCATTCCGCATGTCGCTCGCTAGTTGTCAGGAATTTCTTTCCTAGCGCTCACTAATCCAAATGATAAGTTTGCAGCTACTGTGGGCTTACACTCGCCACATGGGCTCGACCATATCCTTGCCGCGACTTCATCATTAATCAATGGTCATTACGCTCCTCAAGACCATCAAACACACACTCTCAATTTCCGACCTTGCGCACTTGAGCTCAAACTTGTCAATTAGCACTTACATCGGCCGAAGGAAGCCGTGAAAGGCAAGCGGTAATTCACTCGGTGATAATTCCAGTGCGAATCTCCCGTCAAGAATTGAGGCTTCCGGATAATTCTCCGCCGGAATTCATGCATTTCGGTGTCTTGATCAGTATCATAACTAGGGAGCTGATACGGATGTACAATCATGGCCATCGCTTCTAACAACTCATGCAAAATACCCTGGTTCAAAAAGTCGACTTGAAGCTCTTCAACGTCAGCGACGGAGACACGGCAAACCAGTATTCAGAATTGGAGATGAAACCATGAAATACGGTCACATAACCGTCGTTTTCCGGTGTATTTGTGGTGCTTACTAATAAGGAAATTGATCCAGTAAGAGTTAATTTTGAGGACACGCAGTGTCTTGGATGACAATTGTAGAGTTGTTTTGCAGCAAGAAGTGACGTTGTACCTCGGGAGTATCACCGAGGTATGGTGTCTTATTGACTATGAGCCAAAACTCACCAATATCAAACCATTACTATCCGGAAACCTTTCCTTTAGTTTCCATGAGCCTTCATGAACCTGGCTCAAATTTGAACCCAAGTGTTTTACATTTCGATGACGTCCCGAAGAGCCACAGTTTAGAAAGTGGATGCATCGAACTTATCTCAAATAAGTCATCCGACCGTCAAGCTCCATTCCTTGGCAGTCCCGGTGGTTTGTTGGCAGCTCCGGATAAGGAATTTATGAGGTGTGCCATTGTTCTTATGAATGACGTTCAGAAACCGTTGGCGTAAGTGCACAAACCTGACCTTACCGCTATGAACCGCTTTTGTCGAGACAAAACATGGGTTTAAAGCTCTCAAAGGGTTGAGACTATATCCGAGTGTTTAAGTACCGTCGGATTCTAAATTAGTGCCAATTGGTGTTCCTGCTCGTACGAGCAATAATATCCTAATGCGGCTCTTAATATAATAGCAAAATTATTGAATACATAGTGCCCTGAACCCTGATCAGACTTCTTCTAAGTGAAGTTAGCCAAAGACACCGAGTATGACTGGGCAGTGAATCAAGCTTGTAACATTTTCGCCCTCATCCTCCACAACTGGTAGATAGGACATCTAAAGTAAGTTGAGAAATTAGAAGATCAATTGATCTACTTTGTGCTAATGCTTCACATGCAAACTGTCGTCTCAAGTGCTCTTGCATTCTCCGATTTACATCAAACCTTGGCCAGACGACCGGTTTCCTCCTTTAATGCGCTCTTTATTGTAGTGAGTCAACGAAACCCGCACTGATTTGTCAGAATTCAATCACATATTCATCTCTCAGAAACGGACAGGTAATCATCAATCAATCAAGGGGTCTACGTACTGATCTTTCAGTTTGCCGGTTTTGTATGAGCCCTTGGTTACTTCGATACTGCTTTTGACACAGTTTGTCTACGCTGCTTATTACTTGCCAGCAAGAAATGGATCAATCCTGTATGTAAAGAGACATGCTGAAGTTGATCTATTCATACCATAAAAACAGAATCATTTCGCTGGCCGCTTCATTCAGTGGCCTCAAATTCCATTCTCCTTGGAGATTCTGGAGCATTTCTGGAGTATCACAAATAAAACTTGATTGACCGCAATCGTTATGTAGCTTGAAATATACCATTCAAAGGAGGGCATGGGAGGTGGTGTAGCGGATGACTCGTTATGGCGAGGATATTTAGCTTAGCAGAGAAGATTCATCTGCGGGATTCTGAATCATTTACTCTCCCTTCTACCGGTCACCAAGATGGTGAACGTTAAACATTTGCATTCTAAAAGCACAGGAGCTGATTCTATGAAGGCCAACCTGAATCTGACATTGAACGAGGGCTATCAGATCCGTTAGCGAATGACAGACATAAAGACATGAGCTCAATGGTATCCATTGGGTCATAAACGTTAAATGTTATACACAACGTGAAATGGGAAACACGCTTTACTCCATGATCATGCTGTGGCTCCGAGTCGGAGCAGCGAATATTGTGTTGTAAACGTCAATTTGGGAAGTTTATGCAAGGCTCGATGATAGAAAAAGTTGTTCTTCTTGGATTCAAGACTAGAGGCATTCTATTAATTGGGAGTAGCTAAACAGCATGGAAATAGCCACGTGTCTGAAACGCGATCAGGCACCGATTACTTAACGTCGGAGTTGGTTCAAACCAGATCCTGCCAGACCCTACCAGACCCAGCAGTAACAGAAACTCCGAAATTTCCTCACCAAGGAAAGCCCACGCAAATTCAGTTAAGTAGCGCTCGCCGGTATGCACTTGCATAACCGAAGTTACTAAACAGGGACAACAGACAACAAGAACAAATTTAACTGTTGCCATCCATCAATATTGTCTCAACACCGGATACACAATGTACGCGGACAGATTTGACAAAGATTTGCTGGGTGACGCAATCTACGACTCCTCGGAAAACCCGCAAGTCGTCAGGGAAAGCGCGTTTATCATTCCAAACGGTCAATTTTGACCTTGCTGATGACATTTATCAACGACGCATCAATGATGTCGGAGCGGGCATGCGGGAAACGACTCACTCTTGCTCAGAGGGATCAGGGTTTAGCAGGTTGGCTCGATATGCGAGGTAACTGGCCAAAACTCACCGTACAATGCTGCCTCCCGACAGTTTCCCGACAGCTTCCGCAATTGCCAGCAAACGAATTTCCAAGAGTATCATCAAGCTCTTCAAGACCTTTTGGCTCCCCGGTGTCTATACGGGAAATATGTATACTCATTATAGTCCTGTGCGTTCCCGTTCAAGGAGTTTACAACGTTCCAAGGGGTATCAGGAGATGTCCCTTGTCAAGGCGGTAATAACTTATTTGACGGTATAATCGACGGTTCGGAAACTTAACATCTTTGCAAGGGCTCCCTTGACCGAAAACATCCACCAATAGGTTAATTCTTTCAGCTTAGAAGGTTTCTCGTCCTTGGTCATTGCTAGCCGTATTCATGGACGGGATCAGCTCTCAATTTCGCATATATAATCGAGGTGAAACTACCGTCTTCTCTCAGAAAACGAAAGAACGTGGTTCCTCTGAAGAAACCTTGTAAGAACTACCAAAGTGGCACCTGTCTCCCAAATGTCAAAGCCATCTTCAGGACGCGCACCCAAAGGATCAGCATGCTTGATTTGCAGGTAAGTATACCTGCCTATGCGCTCTTTCCATTCTCATAAATTACAATTTCTAGGCAGAAAAAATCGGTATGTTTACCACCCTTCTATCTTGAAGCATGTTCATCTAACATATACACTTTTCGTAGAGATGTGACGGGGTTCGTCCGGTCTGTGGACCTTGTAGCGCTTCGAACAACAACTGCAAGTACTCTGACGGTGGCCCGTCAGAGGACCAGATGTTACAAGAAGAGATAGCACTTCTCGAAAGTCGTCTTGAAAAACTTCAGAATCCGGGCGGATTGTCGCAGTCAATGACCTTGCACAGTCCATATCACGGAAGCTCAGGCCCTGCTACCAAGCCATTACAGGTAAGATGATAAATCAGTCACTGGTTTCGCCTCTCATATTATAAATAGTTGTCGCCAGAAACACGTCGAAACCTGTCAGTATTTATCTAGTCCGAGTCATTTTATGTTTATCGATGCTGGACCGTCCTTAGGTTTCGCTCTTTCATGCCGTATGCTTCAGATTTTTGTTTCTTGCTGGACTTCAATCGTTTCTCTGCGACTGTTTCTGCTGACCCAACGCAAGTCGCGCCTGCCCTCCTCAGTTCGATTTACCTGTTCGGCTCTTACCTTGCTCCGGTAAATGAGATCTCATCTATGCAACCGGCTTTCCTTTCTCGTGCCATTCACGACGCAGTACAAGGGTTGTCTTTGACGAATGCTCAGAGGGTTTTGCATTGCGTCCAAGCAGAATGTCTTCTCGCCCAATATCTCCTAATCCAAGGCCGTATACTGGAAGGAAAGTATCGTATCAGTACTGCCGTGTCTCTTGTTCTTGGCGCTGGCTTTCACAAAATCCGCTCAGCAGAGCAGCTTAATTGGTCTTCACGGGCTTCGACATCAGCTTTGGGAGTCGGGATCAATGCACTTCCGCCCGCACAAGATTATATCGAGGAAGGAGAGAGGATCAACGCACTTTGGACAGTGCTCATCCTTAACCACTGCTGGACAGCTGCCGATGGATCGCCGTCCAATATATCGTATGATGTACCGGAATCGAGAATCGACACTCCTTGGCCGCTGGATACAGGAAACTATGCTCAGGTATGTATAGAAACAATTCGCTGCAACGATTATTCGACGCATGAAACTCCCAGAATCCCTTGCCAAACGATATAAAGGGAAGTAGCACTATTCAAAACTTCCTGTCCAACAATCGCGACAATGGATACTCTTTGCTTGCTTTACACGCAAAAGGTGCAATTCTTTTTGAGCAAGCATCTCTCATGCTCCGCCAATATAAACCAAGTGAGTTGTTCAATCTGTTCCTGGTCCTATTTTTACCGTATGTTTTTACTTCTATTTCGTATTTAGACATGAGTCTCCAGGACGCTACAAAATTTCAAGCTCAGTTCGCCAAGATTGACAATACAATCAGACGGTTCACATCCGAACTTCCTCCGATCCCAAGCAGGGCTGACGTCCAGCAATCGCAATCCCCATCTGACGCACGTAGCACTACGCGTCGTCTGCTAATTATCCACACCTTAGCATCTGTCTCGACAATCCAGTTGCATTATACATTCTCAAATAAGGATCCGGGGTCGCAGTCGCAGATACTCTTAGCAGCTCAGAACGTCGTCAATGCACTTAAAGTCGCCAATCTTGAAGATTTTCCTTTCATAGACCCTATTATGGGGGTGAGTTTCTTGGTATAACATCAAATTTGGGATTCATCTCTCTTTTAGACTTTATGGATTGCAACTGCGAAAGTTTTTACCGACGAGATCACTCTCAGACGTTCTGGAACAATATCTCGGTCGTCAAGAATGTCCCCAAAAGATCTGATGACAGCTGTGGAATCGATTCTCTCGGCAATGGCAATTTTTGCGACGCGGTCCCCGCTCATGGGTGAGTACAGGTTCAGACTTTACCACTTCGGTGTTGCCTTGCTTTGTCTTTCTTCATTGGGGTGTATGTGATACACGAGGCTCCCACACTTGTGCCTTCATTTGTCTTGCTTTCCCTCCTCTTGCATGCTAAAAAGGATAATCTCACTGTAGATGCACAACTTGCTCAAGTCCGACAAGTGTACGCTGCTGCTATGCGGTAGATCGGCTACAACCAGCGATATCCCATCGATACGCGTGTATACCTAGTCCCCTCGATTCTCTCGGATTATGCTCTAAAATCTCAGCGTCATTGCTACCTTCCACGATGCTCCACTCGTCATTAATTTTTTGAGTTGTCTTTTCACTACCCTATCCTCATTTTCTGCCTGCCTTATGTCAACGTCATTTTTGCCTTTCCACAATCGTATTCTTTTCTGAAGTTTTCCGATTTATTCATAGCCTTGACATCATGTCAACGTCATGTCTGTCTAATTTTCCAAAAATCGAAACAGTTATTCTTCTCGTCCACTGCAAGGACATTTGCAGTTCGTTGTTTTAAATAGCTTCGTCCTGTCGGTTTTGATGTTATCTATACATGTGTTTTACCAAATATCATTCTGTTGTCGTCTGCCTCACCTTAATTAAACACCTCCCGCTTTGTCTTCTCATATCTATTAAAGTCTATCATTATAGACAAAGATTTTGATACGTAGCGGTCGGATACAGGTTACAGACCGTATGGAAGCCTCGGAGAACGTTTTAGGGCATGAGACAAGACAATGACGGCGTGTACGACATCCCATTGTCACCGCAAAAACACCTGTTAGACTTGTATAGGGCAAACTTTCGTCTATATAGAAGAATCGGCGAGGGCGCCTCGATAACAATGAGGAGTCCACATGGCAAAAACAGGGTGCAAGCAACTAACTCAGCGATGATGCTTTTTTGTTCTTGCAATGCTATACTCACACTAGCGGATGATGAATGGTACCAGTGATTCTCATGATTGTCTGGATGTCGCTATCAGCCCGGATTGGGTCATTACTTCTAGGACCCGGAAGATTCGTTGACTTGAGAAATTTGTGCCAAGGGCAATAAATTTTGCTTCACACAATCTTGAAGCCAAGTATCTGTCATTTACTAGCTCAAGGTAAGATTAACAGCCTGAGAGGTTTTAGATCATGCGCAACATTGAATTATATTTGGGTTACTCAGATGAGCACACGATAAGATGGAACGAGGCTTGTTTCCATGTCTAAAGCGTACGAGTCCGTATGAGATTTCGACATACTATGTGCGATTGATATATTACTCCCGCGAAATACTCTCGATTTCTCCGTTGTAGGGGACCAGGGGCTTCGTGATGAATCGATCTGGGGGCATGATGACCTGCTTCTGAACCCCAATCAGGTGTGCTATACCGCAGTCCTAACAAATCAGACACAGTTCATCCATTGTTTCCTCTTCTGTGGGCGAGTGAGGTAGTCAGCACAACTTTCGAGGGAGCTAGATCCGACTGATCGCGCAATAAAAAAGAGGGTTCATTGTATGTCAGATTTCATTTGCCCTCAAGTCATACACATGACGGCGTGGAATCTGCAGATCATCAGCGAAACAAATAACCGAATATTCTCTGATGACTTAGTCTCTGCCGATGCGCCACTTGAAAATAGAAGCTCCGATGAAGTCTTTTGTGAGGCGCCGAGTCTCCGAAGGGCGGAGATCTGGAATTTGAACCTTATCTGTCCCAGATCCTCCGTTCCGGATCAAGATCCATGTGCCGGTTTTGCCTCCAGTCTATAAGTACGGTCCTACAACAATAATTTGACTACGGGTCCCTCCCTCTCCCCTTTCCGTCCTTATCATCTTTATCCCTCTTTGTCGAGCATGGTGAGTTGTTTTGAAAAACCGCCAAAGAATGTTCTCATCTGTTGGGCGACGATACAGGGTGTCACAGTCGAGTCCTTGAGCCCTGGAGATGGCAGAAACTTTCCCCAGAAAGGCGGTCGGTCACAAGCAGCATTTTGGCATTTCTGCAGCAGCTGACAGCTTCGTGTTCTCAGACAGAGTATCGATACATTATGTAGGCACTCTCTTGGACGGCAAAAAATTTGACTCAAGCCGGGATCGGTGAGTGATGTTCTAAGGCTGAAAGAACGCTCTCAATTGACAAAGTCATATATTTACCATTATATATAATCATCAATCCGTCTTCAATGTGTCCAGAGGGTCCCCGTTTGTTACGGAAATTGGTGTTGGAAAGGTTATCAAAGGCTGGGACGAAGGTGAGTCACCCATTTCTCTTATACCAGACAGATCTAACTCGGCTCTTGTAGGGGTCGTAAAACTGTCCATCGGACAAAGGGCCGTCCTCACTTGTACACCAGATTACGTGTGTCGACTTGCTGTACCGGCTGAACCCGTTAACTGAATTTCTCCCTCTTTTGTATTTGATACAGGCTTACGGCGTTCGTGGATTTCCGCCCGTCATTCCGCCCAACGCGGTTCTCAGATTCGAGGTCGAACTCCTGAAAATTAACTAACGCTATCTTCCAAAAAGAGCTTGGACTCTACGATTTTCATTCTTCTCGAACGTCAATTCTTTTTTGGTTCCCTTGGGTTCAGAGTCGTCGTGTTGTATAGAGCAGCAGCAACGGACATTTCCTCTGCTTTGTTCGGTTTACCCTTTCTGTCATGTCTAGCTTTCCCTCTCTTCATTTGTGACATTACGCATTCACCGCTATCGCATTTCATCTTTCTGTCCATACTACGTTGTGATACATACCCTATGCATTCTTTCAACCCACGTATACGATCAAAGTTATTACCATTTCGTCCCGTCATGTCTGTTACAGTAGAAAGTTTGTCTTTCGGACCCTTTGTGTATTTTTTGGACTTCCACCGAATCAATACAGACTTACACGCTTCCACCGGACATTTCAATGCCGTTCCGTCTTCTAAATTCGGCTATTTTATGGGAAGTTAGATCAAAGGAACCATTTTCAGGCCTACGAGTGGTAGTGCCAGTAAGACCAGGGTGACAGACGTGGAGTCGTACGGATCAGGCCTGCCCAGAGTCAGTACGTGCACATGTCAGCCTTTAACATGTTAACTTGATGAATATGAGTGCAGCTTTTTCCCAACCTACGGAACTTTTTTATGTCTTCATGGACAAGGGTTATACGTCTAGTAACATTCCAACTTAGTTGTCGAAGTCGAGAGGCG
This sequence comes from Stygiomarasmius scandens, assembly GCA_037954225.1. NCBI lineage: Eukaryota > Fungi > Basidiomycota > Agaricomycetes > Agaricales > Campanellaceae > Stygiomarasmius > Stygiomarasmius scandens. The sequence goes on along the minus strand of JBANRG010000041.1, from coordinate 190,523 downwards.
ATGCCTGTCTCAGTGCTCCAAAGAACCACTTCTCCGCTCAAGAAGTTGGATAGAGCAAGCGGCGGTATGTAAAACAGATTGAGAACAATTTTCTATTGCAAAGCGGAAGAAGCATTGATGCACAGTTCATTGATCTCAGGCTTGCTGTGAAAAGATCCAAACCGGCATTCTAATCTTAAATCTAATCTGCTGTGTTCTCGATCAGTTATATTAATATAGTTTACTGAGTCAGAACGGGAGGAGTAGCAAGAAACGCAAACTTTTACGTGTAATGGTCGGGATATGCCAGGAAGCCTTGATTATCAGACAAATGAGAGAAAGAAAAATAAGTAATACCATATCTCGAGGTAAGTCCGAGGAATCTGTTCCAGTCCAAGGAGCAAGAGGAAAAGTACATGGTACAGGCCTGAAGCGAATAGCAGCTTCCAGGAAGTATTCTGATGTAGCTTTACACCGGAAAATCCTTAGGGAGCCTTACATCCAAGAGGCTTGTTAACAGTGACATCCACATCGGAGCCGGCACTACTATCATTCCGGAAGACATACATATGCAGATATGACAAACTTCGTTCAGAAATTCTCCACGGACTCTTGTCCATTCCCCCTCCTCGCCTTGTCAACTTGTAAAGGCTTGGTCACAGCTTCCCGCTTTGATGAATTTCAGTTCCACATCTAGCTTCTGGAGCAATTCTTTCCATCCTGGATGGTTATAATAGTCTCATATCCCATAAATCATCGATCTAGAAGATATATCAAAGTATTTCAGAGACTTCTACCGATCGGCCAAAAACGCACGAATACCGTGGTCAGAAGATGACGACACCAAGTGTACATAGGTTTTCCAATCGCAGAAAAATACTGGAGACTTCGGACGGTTTATAGCTCGCCATTTCTATAACGAGAAGAGATTGTTGTGTCGATTACGTCGCATACAATCAAAATGCCAGATCCTACATCGAGTCTGAAAGGGCCATTGTTTTGCTATGGACATCCGACATCGACATCTTGATCACTTACGACTGGGGCAGAAACCCTCCCTTGGCTCGCGGTGAAGGTCAAGATTACCAAGTTTCACTGGCAGGCGGCGGTCGTTGTCTAATATGGTATGGGCGTCATCAATGTCATTATTTCTAGTCCAAAGCGTCAGCGGTGTGAGCTGTGCACAACAAAAACGGATGGCAGCGACCGGATTTCTTAACTTGTATCGAACAATTTCGGAGTCGGATGCGGGGAGATAACTACTAACGTTGTCAGATGGTCAAAGTAATAGGCTTGAAGGTTCTGAAGGAGCCTTGCTTGGAGTCCAGATGTCAAAGGGGCAATAGATAGAAAGTCGGTGAAAATTTGGAAGCAGGAAGATCAAGACAATCTTCTGAGGGAGGAATCCGAATTTGGTGAGCATGCTAACACTTCTGATACATATATTTGGACAAATGCATGAAATTACTGTAATTTTAAAGCTGAACGTCGCTTATTCATCGATCGTTCATCGTTGTGATTTGTAATCCGCGTCTTTTTCTCATCTTAATCCCGATGTCCTCAACCTCTCTCGTTGCTGCACTGTTCCAACCACTCCAATTGGGACCAATTACCTTGAAAAACCGCATTTTTATCTCTGCTTTGACACGCAACCGTTCAGTACCCACCAATGTTCCGAATGAAATCAACGTCGAATATTACGAGCAGCGAGCTGGGAGTGCTGGACTGATTATATCTGAAGGAGTCTTGATAACTCGACAAGGGTATTTGCTTGGTTTTTGTTATCTTTTAGTCGACTAAATCATTTTAGCACTGAATGGCCTTGGGCTCCTGGTATATGGTCGCAAGAACAAATTCATGGTTGGAAAAAAGTCACCGACACTGTACATGAACAAGAAAGTTTCATTTTCGCCCAGGTCTGTTCATCGTATGGACAGCTTGAATATTGACTGACACTTACAAGTTATGGCACCGTGTGTCATTCTCGTTAGCTCTGCCTTATTAGATTCTGACGCCAAAGTGATCATTAGTTGGCCGAGTCTCACACCCTGACGCTCCTGAACAGATTGCATCAGGAAAGGTACGCTTAGGAGTTTCTAAAGTTTAATAGCTTTGGATTATAGTGATACCAGCCTGTCTATGCCCCGTCCGCAATCTCCGCTAGAGGCGGGAAATTTAGACATCTTCCTGGAACGCCCGGATACGTCACAGTAAGTTTTCTAAGGAATCGATACTGTTACTGAATTCTCATTTGTCAGCCCACTGTCCTCGACGACCCCATGACAATTATCGAGCTTTATAAACAGGCGGCAATTAACGCTAAAGAGGCTGGGTTTGATGGTGTCGAATGTTAGTGAATGGTGGTTGAAGCACACTGCCCTTACTAAACATTTTCTAGTGCATGCTGCCAGCGGCTACTTAGTAAATCAGTTTCTTGATAGCACCTCGAATCATCGTACAGACGAGTGGGGTGGCAGCATCGAGAATCGAGCCCGATTCGCACTCGAAGCCCTCAAAGTTCTTATCGAAGTTTGGGGTGCTGATCGGGTTGGAATGAGAGTGACGCCTGCGCAAGGTTTCAATGACATGGGCATGCCTCTGAGTGAGACCATCGAAACATATAGCTACTTTATCTCGGAGGCAGATAAACTCGGTATTGTTTATATTAACCTCGTAAGATACATTCCCCATACGGATTGGGAATTCGACGGTTCGTTTTTCCATCCTTGACAACCACTTTACTTGATAACCTAAGTTTCCCTCGAATTTACCCTAGGCAAAAAGCGTGGAACTCCGCACGACGTTATCTCCACATATGCACCTTTGATCAAGCACGCTACTATATTTTCCAACGGTGCCTTCACTCCAGAGGAAGCTGCCTCATTTGTCGCTGGTATGCATTTACTAGCCTGGAATATGATGATGTCTTTTACGTTCATGCAGATGGAAAGGTCGCTGGAATATTCTTTGGAGTTCCCTGGATAGCTAATCCCGACCTAGCTAAGCGCATCCAGTGCGGAAAACCTTTGAATGATAAACCGACTGTCGAGCTTTTCTATGGCCACGGTGGAGATTTGGAAGAGCAAAGAAAGGGTTATACTGATTATCCGCTGGCGAACTACGAATAAGTAATGTTTCTGTAGGTTCACTGTCACCTAGAACGCAATAGTTGTGGCGAACTACGAATAAGTAATGTTTCTGTAGGTTCACTGTCACTTAGAACGCAATAGTTGCAACATTGAACTCGGAGAATTCTGAGGTTTTAATCCTTAAACTCGGAGTTTTGGACACCGTTGACACATTTCGTCAAAAGCGGTCGTTTATGCTGATACATCCATTTTCGTTTTTTCTATAACCCTATTTTCAGTGGGGTCTATTGTTGGTTTATGCAAATTTTCTTACCAGACTATTTTTCTCTTGATTGCCGCTCTATTTGAGCCCCCACTATTACCGTGGTATATAATTCAGATAGAGGTCTACAGAAGTATACTCAGGGTCGGCCCCGGCCTCTGCTTGAACTAGTGAAACAGCTGGAATCTTGGTCAGCGCGGTATTCAAAGCAGACTCTAATCCATAATGGGAGGTATTTTGATTGACCACCGTGACCAACTGCCTTTCATCACATGATCATTAGTATAAGACTGACAAATCGTTGATCCGATATGTCATCAATTCGGAATTTGAGCACATCATATATAGTTCCGCTCTAACTTAGATTCTTTCTACAATCAATGTCTACGCCAACCCCACTCAGGTCATTTTTAGGCGGTGTGGGGCTCTCTCTTCCAATTTACTCCCTCACAGTGCTTAACGGAAATGTTTTTGGCATTTCCGGGTTTCTTCATCGCACTGTGCGGGGAAATAGGGAAGCAGCTTCAGGGGTTATCGGGCTTATTGCGGGGGGCATTTTCGCAGGATTGGTAGAATCGCACGTACAAGCAAGGGAGCTTGCCCAAAGTTTGACAATATTACCCTCTCCGCTCCTGTTATTTTCGGGATTTCTTGTCGGTTTGGGGACCAAGGTGATTTATAGTATAATATCGTACTACTCAAGTCGTTGATGTACTTTTGTGCAGATGGCCAACGGATGCACTTCCGGGTAAATTTCTCTCATGAATGTTGATATAGTTCTAAATTAGTATTGGCAGACATATGCTGGCCGGAATATCACGTCTGTCAAAGAGGTACGTACTTTACCAATTTCATATACGAGCATCACTGATACCCACAAATCTCTCTCCAGATCTATCATATCTACCGCAATATTTTTCACTTTTGGCTCTCTAACGGCGCGCGCCATCCACGGCAAAGCGCTCCCTAACAGCAAACCACCCTTTTGGGGAGTTGACGAGACAAGCCAGATACTTTTGCTTGTCCAAGCTGTTCCATTGGCTATATCGGCATTTTTATACTTCCGTGTAAGTCGCAGTCTTCAATTAAGCTATCAGAACGTACTGATTTTCCACGTTCACGGTAGTATTCCTCCTCCTCCGCCACAGGGACTTTCAAAAATATTTCCACCGAAAGGGAACGGCCGTCGGAAACAACCGTGTTCCAAACAGCAAACTCGGTCGGACGTCTATTCACGTACTTTATCACGGCATTAGAATTTGGGCTCGCTTTACGCGTGTCGGACCTCAGTAATCCCCTCAAAGTGCTTTCATTCCTTGTTTTACCCCTTCCACTATCGAGTCCCCATCGGGGCTTTGATCCGTCACTCGCATTCCTCGCTGCAAGTGCCCTACCTCTCTCCCTTGCCTTCTATCAATTTGGAGTTAAACCACTTTATACGAAAGCGGAGGACGGTACTTTGGTCGAGCCTCGCCCTCGACTGGGCGGGAAATGGTCGATTCCTCGTCCAGACCAAGGAAAGATAGACGCGAGGCTCATTCTAGGCTCTGCATTGTTTGGTGTTGGATGGGGACTAGCCGGCGTTTGTCGTGAGTGTCATAATGTCGATTGACATTTGCAATTGAGTTGACTTTGTATCCCTTTATCCAGCTGGACCGGCGTTGGTCAATCTGGGTCGTTCAATCGTACACTTTCTTCAACACGGGACATTGGACAGATTTGGCTTTGGGAATAGTCACGGTTTAGCAGAGTCTCTTACTTGGTTATGTGCATTTGTTCTTGGTGGAAGTTTGACATAACTTTTGTGGTTCTCAAATAAGTCTTATTTTTATTTTGAGCATTTAGTTACTGTTACTATAGCATATACACTGCTAATTAATCTTCTGTGGTCTTTTTCAGTGCTATGATAATGTGATAGCGCTTACTATGATCCTACCATTGCGAACATTGAACATTACAATGACATCGGGATCCTAATTTAGGCTATCATCAACATTATTTGCATTCATATAACCTAGGTAATATGTGGTAATAACTAGGTTCTGAAGCTCTCGACATGTAGTGTATAGATGATCATTCAAAGATATCGAAATCCAAGCCCCAACCTTTGCTCGGATTGAGCCCACGCTGAGGTGGATGCGACGTAGCAGCTTTTTCGAGCCTTTCGAATGCCGCATCCGGTAACTTGGATACTGGTGAGTAAAAAACAACAGGTAAGTTTCTACACATTGTTTCATGACGGAAAGACTCAACAGTGAATGTTTTCTACTATGCGAGAGGGCGTAACGCTCTTCGGGAGCACTATGGTCTGTGGGGCACAAAGTGAATAGGTATATGCACGTAATCAAGATGAATCAAAACGTACGCCACGCTGCACATGCCATGAGATGATTACTTGAGCTGGAGTCATACCGAGCTCATTAGCAATTTCTTTGATCTATAAATGTCGTGTAAGGAGAGGATTGGAATACGAGGGATCAACTTGCTTCAGGAACGTTCAAAGAATCGGAGACTCTTCCATCGCTTCCGAGAGGAGAATATGCTTCAAGAAGGATCCCTGATTTCTTAGACCACTATATCGCCAATGAATTAATGATGTTCATGCTTTGAAAACCATAATTACCTCCACAAGTTCAGGTTGAGGAAACCAGTAGTTGATCTCTACCTGGTTTATAACAGGTTGGATTTTAAGTGGATTTGCGGTCAGGTTCTGGATCCTGGTCGTTGGTATGGGTCGAAGACGTCATTGATGCAAGAAAAAGACACCTTACTTCCGGATGTTGAAGCTGTGATAGGCCAAACAATTCAGTATCCTCATCGGCAGGCAGTCATCGTTCAGCTCACTTGCTAACTCCGATGTTCCTGACCTTGCCCTTCGCAACCATTTCCTCCAACTTCTGCCACGTCGGGTAGGGGTCCTCGGTGAGTTGCTTATCATAAGGAGTTCCATCCTTTTTAAGTGCGAGAGGCCTACTACAGTTTCAGTGATTCATACGAAGCAGAAACAAGAATGCACACCAATGGATAAGGTACAGATCCAAGTAATCCGTACCGAGTTTTGCCAAAGAATCATCAAGGATAGGTTCGACATCTTCTGGGGCGTGGAAGGAGTTCCAAAGCTGATAACGAACAACGTCGAGACACGTCCATTCCACAAACATCTACGTGTGCGCTCACCTTGGAGGTAAGCCAAATATCCTCACGGCGTACATCGCTCTCCTTTAAAGCTTTACCAACCTCGGCTTCATTCTATATAGGATATCGTCAGTGTAAAGCGAATGTCGTTTATAAGCGTAACACTCACGCGATATATCCAAGCACCGTCGATGTGCCTGTAGCCAGCTTCCAGAGCAGTCTTTCAAAACAGTAAACGTCGATAAATCTTTTGGTAAACGTATTTCACGCACCTTGACAGCTTGACCAACTTCTCCCGGTTTAGCTTTCCAAACACCTTTGACGAAACAGGGTGAGACATAGAACAGATAACAAGCATACTGTACACACCGAGAGCGACGGAAGGAATCTTGTCACCAGAATTCAAAGTATAATGGCTCTGAAGGCCCCCACCAAAGTTCGGCCCCGTATGATGACATTTTCCTCCCCCGACTATCCAACGAAGAGTATTGGTACGCGTAACTTGGCGGAATCCCAACACTAACGAGACCATGACAAGAGCGAGAACAAAGACGCGCTTGAAGAGAGGGTTCTTCCGAGACTTATGCTGAGGAGAGTGTTTACTGTGGTCGTCGTACACAGGCAAGGGAGTATACGTCGCTGTAGTCATTGGAGCAATGTGAGAGGATCGACTGCAGGGACGAATAAATTTCTAGCCGCTTATCTGTCGATATTTGCCTGCCGAAGTTTGGCGTGATACCGTCGGAACCGCGAAATTGCCATATGTGGACTTCAAGGGACACTGATGATTCTCTTCGACTTTTCATACTAACCATGCTTTTGAGCTTGGTGGTAGGACTAGGTACGAATTTCATTTCGAAATAATGACTTGTCAATGTCACAACAGGTCCAAACAAAAAAAAATTACCGTCCGGAATCGCTATTTAACAATTTTAACCATGACCACTACCATTTCCGAAGATCTACTCTCCCAGTTCCGTGAAAACCCACAACAATTGGTGAATGTATCCAACATTCTCCAGGTCAAAAAAGACATTGCAGCTTTCCACGCAGCCATTCCTCCAAGCATGGATACTGACACTGCTCAGACCCTCCGTGACCGCATTGTCTTTCCAGGGAACGATCTCGTTGGCGGAGAACCAGCTATCAAATCGGCATATTCACATGCTATTAATGACTCCTCCGCCAACCATTTTGTGAGGCGATTCTGGTACGGTGTGGTCCCTGTCACCAAGGAAGGAAAAAAGTTTAAATCCGGGGACAAATTGCGTCTCTTATTCATTGAATGCAGAAGCGCCGAGATTTCCGTCGGGTCCGCTGGAAGTACTCAAGCCGAGTTGGCCGTTCAGTATCGAAAAAAGAAAGAGGAGGCGCATGCAGCGAGCTATTACGACCCTGGAGACAACGATGATGACTTTGACGCTGGAGGAATACAAGATATAATCAAGAAAGTTATCCGGAATATTGGTTTGAAGGGTAAAGTAAGCCCGATGGAGATGATTGATTTGTTGATTAGGGAGGAGTTTCCGCTGTATAGGGAGAAGGCATTTTATTTGGAAGAAGACCTTCTATCAGGGAAGAATATTTCTTTGCAGGATATCGTTGGTGGGGTTGATATAAAAGCAGATTAGAGGGGCGGTTGGAGTTTGGGGAATCTACATGTCGATAATAAAGTGTTTGTTTCAGCCTTATTTCTATATTCCTGAGTCGGGTACGCTGCATAGCACGTTTTGGTGGGATCTTGTTACTATACGAACCTGTCTGGACTCTGGAGCAGAGGCAGCGGAAAGGACTAATTCAGTTCGAAGGCGATGATTCGTTGTGCATGTGCTATTATTCTTCAGGTCCAACATCCGATGATCCTTCCTTTTCATCGAGGCCACGACCCTCGTTAAAATATCCAACGTTCTTCAGGTCGAGGAAGACATTGAAGCTTTTTTATACCTCCATTCCTCGAACGAAACACCTCAGGTCCTGCTACAACGCATTGTTTTTCCCGGGAACGTTAACGATCGCATAAGTGGAAACTCAGCCATCGAATCCAGGAGCACAGCTCCCATCTACAGCTCCTTTGCTGATCAGTTTACGAGAAGGAGATGGTACGGTGTTTATCTCTGTCACCACGAAAAGCTCAAGGCTGGGGATACTAGCCCCAAATCACGTCTTTGCATTGAATCAGAGTCTGTCAACATCGGAACAAGGCATCTCAGTGGGTAGATAGAGAGGTAGGTTTGCTTGTTCACTATCGGGGAGAGAACACAAAGCGTACGTGGCAATGACCCTGGAGATGGTGATGTAGGATGTAAAGCTGGAGGGTAAAGGAACGCTATAAAAACGTCATAAATGATCTCGGTTTGGAAGGAAAGCGGCAGCCGATGGTTGACTGGTTGATTACGCCTAGGGAGCAGTTTCTGATGTATAGGAAGAAGGAGTTTGGTAGTATTGGAGGTACAGACAGCGTTGATAGATTTTGATTGAGTCGTTCCAGCCGGGGATTTGCAATCCTTCGATTGTAAGTCGAATGCCTTCCTGTTTTATGTTTACGTTCGCGACGTATTCTACACTATCGATCAATGGTTTTCAAGATGAGAGTCAGAGCTTGTTCTCTTAAACCTACTACGACAGGTGATCGGGATTCTTAGTGCAACCGTGGTGCGCAAATAATGTAAACAACAAGATTAACGTTTAACATCCAAGGTTATAGAGATTCCTCATGGTTGAAACCCATCGCTTCTCATATACTGTCTAATCAAAGACCCGAGGGATCGACCCTGAAAAACGAGAAGTAGGCAGTCGAGCAAGAGTAGAAGAAAGAAAACTGGAGGACGGAAGCGGAACCCACCTGGTTGTCGGGTTGGTTTGTCGTGCTGAGATGTCTATCCGGTACGCAGCCCCATACACAACTTGTCCTGTGACCGACCCGCTCCCTAAAGTTGAAATCAGCACTCTATCAACAACCAGGAATCGATACCATGCACCTTTAGCCTCAGCGTTGAGCAACCGCAAGCTCATATTCGTTTAGTCTAGGCAGGAGAAATTGAAGCATCTCTGACGTGGTTGAGTTGAGCCTTTGCGGCTGTTGGTTTCTCAACAAGGAAGCTGGGGAAGAATAACGAGATGCGGATGGTGCTTTGGTGGGGGCATTTTCTGATAGGAATGCAGCAGGACCAAGGACACGTAAACGAAACAGTCTTTGACGATGACGGGTCTCGAGACGCAGCAGCGTCTATCATGCAGAAACATTGCAACTCGAAACTGGAGTATAGGGATAAGGATGCACACGGAACACTTGACGCCGTAGGTGAACTCACGAAACAAGTCCGTCCCAATGGCCTTCAATCCCATACACCTGACATGTTTGCTATTTCAATTCCAACGCTAACTTGTCGGCCTCTCTTTCCCGCCATATATCATCCTAGATCTCCTGGCCCCGGCAGCTCCGCCTTGTCTTGGGTGGAGGGAGTTGCAACGGTTCCGAGAAGGGGAATGAAAGCGCAAGCACCCGGTGAACTCGTTTCAGTGAGACGTGGTGATGCCAGGACTTCTGGACGACATCTGAGATGGGCAAAACCACTTGTTACCGGCGACTTACCGTACCCTAATTTTCTCGACTTGGCAAGAGTTTCTGTTGCGGCTTGAACCGTTTTGTCGAGTTAGGCATGCCGCATAGTGACCACAGAACGAGGTGTATTGTCTGCCGGCAAGTTTTCTCACCGCATAAAGTACGACGCACGTGCACAGGAGTTCAACCGCACAGGAGTTCAACCATGACCACAATCTCTGCAGACCTTCTCTCCCAGCTACGTGGCTTCGATACAAAGCAACTAGCGAGAATCTCCAACATTCTTCAGACAGAGAAAGACGTCCAATCTTTCCACGCCGCCATCCCCTCGAATGCTCAAACTGCCAACGTCCTCCGAGCACACATCGTCTCCCCAGGACATGAACATATAGACGATAAGCCTGCTACAGAATCCTCCTTCACACACGGTTTCCAAGAAGATCTCTCTTCCGTTCTCTTCGTGAGGCGATTCTGGTACGGTGTCATTCCTGCCACTGGCGATCAACAACAGCCGGATAATCACCATCTCCTCTCCATCGAATGCAAGTATTTCGAAATTGCTATAAGCACGAGTGGAGATATTGGGGGTACAGAGGCGAACTTGATTGTTCAGTATCGAGGAGAGATGAAGAAGGCGTATGTGGCAGACTATGATCGTGGTTTCTATTTATCGGGTATAGAGGAAAAATATCACGATGATGGAGGTGTCCTGCAGCTGGTCAACGAGGTCATAAAGGACATTGGTTTGGAAGGACAGGTACAGCCGGCAGAGATGATAGATTGGTTGATTAGGGACGAGTTTCCCAAGTATAAAGAAGAGTGTCTTCGGTTGGGAGGAGATAGGGGTTGGGGTTCATTGCGAGGTGTTGTCAGTGGATTGGAAGAACAGAATATGAACAGATTGTAATCGTTCGTACCCAGGTGTAGGCTGGCGTAGAGCAGAAGACAGAAATATGGCTTTCGAGCTGAGAAAACAGAGTCGGACCATATTATTATACGGAACGGTAGGAACACCGATGACTCGTACAAAAGGGTAGCCTGTTTCGCATTTCATCAACCCCAACCATGACCAAAATCTCCAAAAGCTTGCTATCCCCACTCCGTAGCCTTGGCCCGGCTAAACTCATCAGAATCTCCTACATACCTCCAGACCTTCCACGCAACTATTCCATCTACAATCCCCAACGACGCCGCCCCGAGACCACATCGTCTTTCCATGGGAACGACAACATTGGCAGCCAAATATTGAATCTTCAGGTATAGATTACGAATCCAACCTTACTGCCAATTCCTTTGTGCGGAGGCTCTGGTATGGTGTCTATACCAGCAAAAACTCGCAGCGCAAGAAAACGATTCATACTCTCTATATTGAATGTCAGAGCTCTATAATTTATGCGGGTTGTATGAAAGTGGATGCTAAGGATCAAGAGGCACGTTTGTATATGCAGTATTGAGGGGAGGAAAAGGAGGCACATATAGCAAACTTTAATATGTCTGGCTTTGAACATGAGGGTGCGTGTGTTGGGGAGTTGATTGGGAAGGATATTGAGCTGGAGGGGCAGGTGGAGCTGATGGATATGATTGATTGGTTGAGTTTTTTTATGTATAGGGACGAGGATTTTACGCTGGAAGGTTACATTGAGAATGATGTTTCGTTGCGGGATATTTGTTGTGGGATTAGATTCCGAGTTGGATGAATGAAAATTGAACCAGTCCTGGGATCCTTCTTAGCTGCTCTGAGCACTCGCGTTCCTCACTATCCCTAACCACGCGGAAGCCCCTATTTCACAACTTGAACCATGTCCATCATCATCTCTGAAGAGCTGCTCTCTCTACACCGTGGTTGCGACCCACGGCAACTCGTCAAAATCTCCAACATCCTCCAGGCTGATAAAGACATCGAGGCCTTCTAATCTGCCATTCCCCCGAGTATTCCCAATGACGTTGCTCAAATCCTGCGACAACGTATTGTTTTTCCTGGGAACAATTACATCGGTGATAGTAAACCAGCTATCAAATCCACAGACGCATCAGCTATTCACGAGTCTGCTGTTAATCATCTCCCGAGATGGTTCTGGTATGGTGTTATACTTGTCACCACGGACAGTAGGGGAGAACTCTGTCCTCTCTACATCGAATGCAAGTTTACCGATATCAGTTTGAGGTATTGCACTGGAACTTGTGGAAGTACCGAGATTTATTTGTTTGTTCGGTATCGGGGAGTGAACAGGCAAGTACGTATGGCGGATTATGGTGGAGTCGGTGGAGAGGATGAGTATGAGGAAGATAATGAAGATGTACTGGAACTAATCAACGAGGTTATAAAGGATATTGGTTTGGGGGACAGATGCAGCCGACAGAGGTGATTGATTGGTTGATTAGAGAAGAATTCCCGATGTATAGGGAAAGGCAATTCTATGTCGGAAAGAGGGAAGTTTCGTTGGAGGATGTTGTCAATGGATTTGATGAGGATGAGTATTAGTGAAGGATTCTACGATGTACACTTCGGTATTAATGGTGATTATAGACAGCCCGTCCCAATAGTCCCCTCATATAGTATCCACCTATCTCTCGTAAAACCGAAACTGACGTTCTATCCGAGTATCCTCGTCCCCAAACTCGCTCCGAAATCTGAGTAGGAACAAAAATACAATCATTTGTCCCATTCGGCTCGTCTTGATGTTGAGGTTGATAAGAGCTACGATTACGGGGTATGCCTTGGCGGTTTTTTGAGCTTCTCGTATTGGTTTCGGAGAGCAGGCGAGGAAGGGATGCGGATGAAGGAGGGAATTCTGTAGAGGAAGGAATGGAATGGGGACGAGGATGTGTGTATTGTTGGACCTTTGCGTCGGAGAAATAGGAATCGGAACGAGTGTACGACGCGTCCTGAATGATGTAGGTGTTGCCGCAACGGTGGAACTCGGTTCCAGTGCAGTGGTACCAGCTACTTCCATACGCGTAGATGGTACACAGATGGACCCTTGTCTCCTTGTCAGTAACCCTATTGCGTCCTATTCTCGTCTTCGTCGTCCTTGGAGTCACGGGTTGAGGAGTTTCCATTCGAGAAATGTCAAAGTACCTCATCACCTCGACGAGAGAAGTGTAGGCGCAATGAGTCTTGTGAGTCAAGGGTATATGTTCTCGAGGAAACCAAAAATTGCATGCTTCTGAGACTGAGCCAAGTCTATACACAATCGATGCAGTGACTGGTACGAGAGTACAAGACCGTCAATTCGGCGATTGTATTGTCGGACAAGCGGAAAGTGTTGTCCAGCCACGTGTAGGGTGTTGGCTACTAGGTGGGAATGAGTGTGATGGAGACGTTGGTTAAGAATTGTCGTAGCAGGTTACGTATAGGGAATCGACTGCTGGTGTGGATGAAGGTGTTGTCATGGAGGGGAAATGAATAGTGGACAATACGAGAGTGCGAGGAGAATGGACACGACAGTGCGGTGAGTTCTAGACCGAATGAAAAAAGAGACGCACTCCAAACGCTTGCAGTTGATTACGTCGGCTGCAATGCTAAAAGTTCTCACCGTCCACAAGATCATGGTTTCGAACTGAAGCAACTCATAATATCCTTGAGGCGAAGAGGGATATACAATCATTCCACGCTTCCGTACCCTCGAGCGACACTGCTACCAGTAGAGAACCTGTCGTCTTTCCTGGAAACTATACCCCTGCTATTGAATCTTCCTTTCTGAAAGTTTTCAGGGCGACCTTTATTTGTACTTTTTAGGAGGCGACTCTGGTATGGAATCGTCTCTGCTAGTGCCCCTGACGACGGCTGTCTCTAACACATACATCAGTGTTTTGACAAATTGCTGGTTTTGGTCGGTACCAGCTGGTGCCGACCCAAACCGGCAAACCAGTCACCACGTACCGACCAAAATTTTTTTCTACCAGTAAACTGTCAGTAAAGTGTATGCAATATTGTGATAAGTGCCGAAGACTTCACGGATGATGCTCACACTGTCTTGGCATCAGGTATCACATTGCCGGCAATGATTCTGACATCACATGGTGTCATACAATTGATGCTGTCATTGTCAGGGACGACGTTCGGGCCTATCCGCTGCATTCCCGACGCAGCACCGACGACTCCGACAAATTGCACCCAAAGTTACTTAAAATGTCGTTTGGATATCTTAAATCTTCTTTCAAATTTGCAGTAAGTATATTCTATCCCCAATACCAGTCAGTTATCAATAACATTTTTCACCTGTCATACCGGTGAAAACCAGTGACCAGTATTTTGTCAAAATGCTGATGTATCTCTCTCCATCGAATGCTGATATCTCGAAGCTAGTAAGTGTCAGTATGAGCGGTGAACCCTGGTGAACCTGGCGGTAGAGAAGCTCATTTGATTGTTCAGTACTGGGGGATAATCAAAAAGCGTATGTTGTAGACCATGACCGTGCGCTCGTTTCTGGCGGTTTCAGGGACAAGTGTTATGATGCAGGTGGCATACAAATTTGGTTAGCAAGGTGAATGATCTGGAGGAAACTGCGCAGCCAAAGGAAGCGTTGGATTGGTTGATTATTACGGACGAGTTCCTGCATAAAGTATCTTGGTATAGCAGGTTGGAGCTCGAGGGCGCAAAGGACATTTTATGATGTTGTATATGGGCTTGAGGAAGAGGAGTAATTCCAAGCTACTTTCACAGGCTTCTGACCTCTTTACAGTCTCCCACTCTTAACTCAGGTTTGGGGAAATAAAGGTCAATGATTTTGTAGTTTTCTAATCACTATTGATATTTTATCTACCCTCCTCGTGTAAACATCTCTCCTGTCTCAAAATTAAGCCATGCAACTTGTGCGGCACTATGAATAACATGAGGCGAACATGCTACTTCTATTTCACAAGCTCGAACTTGAAAATGTGCAACTAAACTTTAAAATGGACATCCAAACTTTAAAACGGACATCCAAACCTTAAGAACGTGAACTGTCAAAGGGCCCTCACGTGCATATGCTCGAGTTGCAAACCTCGCCTTTCGTCATCGTACACGTGCATCAGCCAAAGTCACATCATCACAGAATGCCTTCTTCCAAGAATATCAAAGATCGAGTTTTCAAGAAACTCAGAGCTCCGTTCTCTAGGTTGAAGAACAAGATAAATACTCCAAACATATCAGCTTCAGTTCCAAACCTTCACACTAGTCTTCAGCAAGGCAGCTCTGCTGTCAATGATAATCCGAGACTCTCTGACATTGGATTGCCTACCTCTGGAGCAAACACACCTGTAGTTCCAGATGATACTCAGGTTCAGAATCAGAATCAAGCTCAAACTTTTGCTTCTATGGCTGAACCACCTAATGTCCAGCAGCAGGATCAGGATATGGGAACAGGTTCTGAGGCAATCAATGCTGATGAAAATTTAGCTGAAGAGAAACATTCAGGAAAGGGAGAAACTGTTCTTGAGCTCACTGCTAAAAGCCTTGGGGTTCTAAAGGAGTTCTCTGAGTTTGTTCCTGTTCCTGGAATAGGTGCTGCCATTGGATCTGTCAAAAAATGTATTGAAGTTTACCTTGTAAGTAATTTCATATAAATTATCCATAAATATTGTATTCAACTGGGTGTTTTTTTTCAGCAAGTGACTGAGAATGATGAGCAAGTTATCAAATTGGCTCAGGAGCTGAAGACAAAGTTGCAGGCTGTTGAAAAGCACAGTGCACAAGCAGGAGATTCTGAAATGAAGGAACATTTTGAGACTCTCAAAAGGTGAGAAATATTATTAAATTAACACAACAGATATTGAATATTTTAAATGCAGAAAGTTGGAGGAGATCTCTACCAAAGTTGGTGATCAGAAGGACAAAAACATGAAAGATCGATTGATTGATTCTGGAAGTATTTCAAAAGAGATAAAGGAATACTTTGATGATGTACAGATGGTTTGTAGTGAGTGCCAGGTGAGTTTTCTGTTATTTCTTTGAATTAGTCTAAGCTTTTGTTAGGCTGCAGCTGTATATATAGTTCAGCAAAGGACTAGAAAAATCTGGCAAGTAAGTATTCTTTTAAGAAAATTGTTTGAAATTGCCAATCTCATAAAACTCAGTACTTGAACTTAGAAAGGCTCAATTGTTCTCTGAGAGCCTTGCATGATGCTGGACTTGACAAAGACCAGACCAGAAAACCATGTACTCCAGGAACCAGGGAACAGATTCTTGGGGATATTGACAAATGGGCAATGAATATTGATCCTACTACTTTATTGGGCTACTGGATGAGTGGAATGGCTGGTACTGGCAAAAGTACAATTGCCAAATCTCTTTGTTTGCTCCTGGAAGAAAATGGACACTTGGCAGCATCATTTTTCTGCTCTAGGCAGATAGAAGAATGCAGAAAGTACCAGCTTATTCTACCAACAATTGCATATCAATTGAGTAACTATTCTCACAAATTTGCAGAAACACTGCAGATAGCACTGGAGAATAAACCAGACCTTGCTTCCAAAGGTTGCAATATGCAACTTGACAATCTTATTATTGCACCATGGAAGGCTGCTAAAACAGCAGGAGAGTTCAAAACAATCACACCTGTGATTGTCATTGATGCTCTGGATGAGTGTAAAGATATTGATGAGCTTCTCAAAGTCCTGATACCTGCCATTCAAAGTCAAAAGTTGTCAGGCTTAAAGTTTTTCTTTACAAGCCGCCCAGAGACATATGTTTCCAAGTACATGGGCTACTCAGGTCAGGTAGATAAGTTTGAGCTTCATAATGTTGAAGAAATGCTGGTTAAAGGAGATATTTTCAAATATCTTCAGGATGAACTTCTTGTAATTGTTCCTTCAATCTCTGAGCAAGAGATTCGATTAATTGTAGACAAATGTGGAAAACTCTTCATTTATGCTGCAACTATTGTACGGTATCTATCTACTGGGTATACAAAGTCACGATTACAGAAAGTGACCAATAAAGCAGCCCAAAGTCCAGGGAAAGCTCAAACAGGATACTTGGACACCCTCTATTCAGATATTATCACTGCTGCAATTGCTGTTGTGACTGACACAGATGAGGATGAAAGAGCACAAGTTTTGGAGATCTTGTACACCACAACACACTGTGCTAGGCCAGTATCATGTGCAATTATCTCCAAAGTCCTTGGACATGATGATTCTGAATGGGTTGAGAAAATAATTTCAAATTTGCAATCAGTGTTATATATCAATTCACAAGATCAGAGTGTTTATGCATTCCATGCATCTTTCCCAGATTATCTCATTAATAAAAAGAGGTCAGAAGGATTCTTTTGTGACTCATCAAAACAGCACCACTTGCTAGCCAAGGGCTGCTTTGGTACCATGGAAGAGGGACTCAAATTCAACATTTGTAAATTGCCATCATCATTTGTGAAGGATAAAGAGGTTCAAGAGATCAATGCCATTATTGAAAAAAATATTGATCCTGGGTTACAATATTCATGTCAATTCTGGCATTACCATTTAGAGAGGGCAAACACCAGTGAAGATCTGGCCAATGAATTGGAATTGTTCATTAGTGGAAAAGGAGTTTTCTGGATTGAGGCAATGAATCTGATAAGGAGGGTCTACAATGGTAATATGGAGACATGTGAGGGGATTTTTGAGAAATTGATAAATACAGAAAAGGTAAATATTTGAAACTAATCTAATATGTACAATTACTGAAAATATTGGTAGAAAAAAGAGATGGTTAGCACCAACCAAGCTGAAGTACAAAGTCTGAGACAAGTTGCAAGAACTTTTGGGCTAAATGAGGTGAATGAGTACACACCTCATTTATATTTAAGTGTGCTCCCATTTTGGGCAGACACTATTTCAGTAGCTCAAAAGTTCAAAAGAACAATGAGGGTTGTTCATAAAACAGTTACAGTTGAAATTGCAAGATGGAAGGTTGACTCAGCAGTGAGGAGCATTGCCATATCACCAGACGGGAAGAGAATTGTCTCTGGCTCTTTTGACAAGACTGTGAGAATCTGGGATGCAGACACTGGGACTCCTGTAGGGGAACCACTGGAAGGACATGAGGATTCTGTTTGTTCAGCTGGATTCTCCCCAGATGGGAAGAGAATTGTCTCTGGCTCTTCAGACAAGACTGTGAGAATCTGGGATGCAGACACTGGGACTCCTATAGGGGAACCACTACAAGGACATGAGGATTCTATTAACTCAGTTATATTCTCCCCAGATGGGAAGAGAATTGTCTCTAGCTCAAGAGACAAGACTGTGAGAATCTGGGATGCAGACACTGGGACTCCTGTAGGGGAACCACTGCAAGGACATGAGGATTTTGTTTGGTCAGTTGGATTCTCCCCAGATGGGAAGAGAATTGTCTCTGGCTCTGAAGACATGACTGTGAGAATCTGGGATGCAGACACTGGGACTCCTGTAGGGGAGCCACTGGAAGGACATGAGGATTCTGTTTTGTCAGTTGAATTCTCCCCAGATGGGAAGAAAATTGTCTCTGGCTCTGAAGATGAGACTGTGAGAATCTGGGATGCAGACACTGGGACTCCTGTAGGGGAACCACTGCAAGGACATGAGGATTCTGTTTGGTCAGTTGGATTCTCCCCAGATGGGAAGAGAATTGTCTCTGGCTCTTCAGACCAGACTGTGAGAATCTGGGATGCAGACACTGGGTCTCCTGTAGGGGAACCACAGCAAGGACATGAGGATTCTGTTTGGTCAGTTGGATTCTCCCCAGATGGGAAGAGAATTGTCTCTAGCTCAAGAGACAAGACTGTGAGAATTTGGGATGCAGACACTGGGACTCCTGTAGGGGAACCACTGCAAGGACATGAGGATTCTGTTTGGTCAGTTGAATTCTCCCCAGATGGGAAGAGAATTGTCTCTGGTTCTGAAGACAAGACTGTGAGAATCTGGGATGCAGACACTGGGACTCCTGTAGGGGAGCCACTGCAAGGACATGAGGATTCTGTTTGGTCAGCTGGATTCTCCCCAGATGGGAAGAGAATTGTCTCTAGCTCAAGAGACAAGACTGTGAGAATCTGGGATGCAGACACTGGCACTCCTGTAGGGGAATCACTGCAAGGACATGAGGATTCTGTTTTGTCAGTTGGATTCTCCCCAGATGGGAAGAGAATTGTCTCTGGCTCTTCAGACAAGACTGTGAGAATCTGGGATGCAGACACTGGGACTTCTGTAGGGGAGCCACTGCAAGGACATGAGGATTCTGTTTTGTCAGTTGGATTCTCCCCAGATGGGAAGAGAATTGTCTCTGGCTCTTCAGACAAGACTGTGAGAATCTGGGATGCAGACACTGGGTCTGCTGTAGGGGAACCACTGCAAGGCCATGAGCATTCTGTTTGGCCAGTTGGGTTCTCCCCCGATGGGAAGAGAATTGTCTCTGGCTCTTTTGACAAGACTGTGAGAATCTGGGATGCAGACACTAGGACTCCTGTAGGGGAACCACTGGAAGGACACAAGGATTCTGTTAACTCAGTTGGATTCTCCCCAGATGGGAAGAGAATTATTTCTGGCTCTTTTGACAAGACTGTGAGAATCTGGGATGCAGACACCAGGACTCCTGTAGGGGAACCACTGGAAGGACATCAGGATTCTGTTTTGTCAGTTGGATTCTCCCCAGATGGGAAGAGAATTGTCTCTGGCAATGGTCCAAACATCAGAGTTCTAGATGTCTGTTCTCTAGATGTCTGTTCAAATTCATGGAAACTGAATCCTGATGGATGGATTTACTATCCCTGGCAGAAGGGAATTGCTTGGATCCCACCTCAGTTTAGGCAAAACTTCTATACAGGAAACACCCATTTTATAATTTCATGTGTTGGCTATAATAAGGTCTCATTGGAAAGCTGTGTTTATGGAGACCAATGGGCCTTATGTTGTGAAGGTGATTAATAAATTGTTCTTTTGCCTCCATATTTTCCCAGTTTTGCATACTTGAGGTTATTAATTTGGATGGACTTTTTCACTAGTACATATGGTTACTCCATTTTTGTACACCAAGTTTCATGGAAATATTTGATATTAAAAAATGCATTTGTATAAATTTGCCTGTGTTTTCCTTGAAGATACCTCCAGAAGTGTCTATTGGCAAATGTAAGTATTTTCCTCAGACTTCTGCTAAATCAAGGTTATCATATCTTTGTGTCAGATGTTGCCAAAAATATTCTACATACTCCAGGAATTCAATAGTTCATTCTGAATATAGTTAAGTACTTGACTTTGTCAATGATCTGGGATAGACATAATGTATAATCTATTTTCATTGTATGATTTTTGGTGTGGTCAAGAGAATACTATGCATTTTTTGTGGATGACAGTGCAGAGTTTGACTCTACCTCTATCCATCCTGTCTAGCAATTGTGCTCTTGCTGCCTTTATGGTTCACCAATGATTTTGAATGCATGAGATGAAATTTTGAGCATGTTTGCTGTATAAATAGAAGCACCTGTCATTATTGGAATGATGCATCATTGGTGCATCAGATATGATATAGCTTTTGCTAGCTTGTTTACTATCTGCACCACAGTGTCAGTCTACTGTGCATGCAGAAAACAAGAAGACTAGGAGGAGAAAAAGGAAAGACTATGCTTGCCACATCAGCAAATGGGGAAAAAAACTTGCAGAGTTTCAGCCCTTGCAGCCAGTTTTCCACTGGCATGCAACCTGGCAACCTCACAAGTGCAGATATGAGAACCAAAATCTACATCAAGAACAATATGTTAGCTCCACAATACATTAGATATATATTATAGAATCCTTGTGAAGTGATTGTAGGGCATACCTGAAGAGCAGGACTCATATCTTCATGAAGCCAGAGACAAAATATGAGCAGATCACTGGACTTGTGAGTTTTCCATATTTGCTGATCCAGTTGCCAGCTTTCAGGTCTTTTCGGGTTGTACAAGCTTGCACAACCCCTCACAACCACTTGCAAGTTTTTAACCCTAAATACTGATGTATATTACAAGGCCAGAGTTTACAGAGGACTTGTTCTTACTAAACTCAAGCTGGCTGGTTTTCCATGTATATCCCCATTTGGTTGATTACATGTTCATATCTGAGGTACCTGAAGAGCATTGCATCCTCAGCATATTCAGCATCATAACTCTTTTTCATTATATCTATGAAGATTTACTCTGATTGATATGATGTTGATGCTTCCAGACAAGAGGCGTCCCGATAATCAAAGTAAGGCCAACTTATGCAGCATGGCCCACTACCTTCTGATATTAGTTGAGAGGTTGAAGTAGGATCAGGATCACATTGGGTAAAGTCAACAACAAATAGCATTCAATTGGCAACAATCTGTTTTTTCTTAGCCTTCCACAGGCAGAAAGGTTGATAAACATTCCTACTAGACTTTACAACTTAATGGAGCATGAGCCTTGCTTCCTGGGGAATGCTGAAGACTAGGGCTCCACTGTCCAGTAACAATATGGGATATACAGTACCATTGTCATGAAGATTAAATACTAACATTTTATTCTGATTACTAATATTCATTTTTCCTTTATTTTCAGACATTTACATTTGTATGTTCCTGTTTACCATTACCTTTAACTTTACTTCCAAACCTTAAACCTTAACCATGCAGTGCACGCAGCCTTATCGCTGCCTCACACCTTTACACCTTGTCTACACCTGTCTTTCATTTCCCTTTCGATCATACTTGACCATAGCCTTTCCATAGCCTTACCATAATCTTTCCCAAACATGTGTTAGTAGTGCTATAGACCCTTAGCCCTAGTCTTACATTGCCGATCTCTGTAGTACAGTATTTAAACTCTTCATCCTGTAACCTAGTCCTGATCTTGACCTCTTGGTCTATTCGGACTAGGTATGCTTTGTATCCTCTTTACTATTCTAATCTAACTTGGTCTATTCGGACTAGTTGTGCTTGAGGTCTCTCGCTCTTGTCTTGCTCTTCAGTTAACTCACTTCCTCTCGCATCTTCGTGACAACCATATGACAGATATGGTGCCATATCATAACAAAGATCTTGCAACCTGTATTCTGCTAAGATTTTTATGAACTATATCCATATTTTATTGTCTCAATACAGCCATAATACTGTTATGGTACAGAGTACAGGAATAATGAATGAATGTGGCTATGTGGCAGACAGATTGCATGTGTAACATCTGCACCACTGCCACTACATTTCTCTCCAATGAGTTGGTCAATCACCTCAGTCTTTCTTACTATTTTTTATATCTTAAGTTTGGTCTGTGTGCTGGTAAATATTTGTTAAGAAGATACATTACAATCTTATGCCACTATAGGCTGTTGTGAGCTATAAAATAATAACTATGTGAGTTATTTACATTTACTCCAGATAATATATTTCATTGCTGGAGCCCAAAGCTCTGAAGTCTGCTAAGGTTTATAGTTGACCCTAATTTGATCCTTACTTTTGAAGCAGGTTCTGTATAAAATTGTGAAGGAACAGCTGTGTTTTCATTATTGACATGAGCAAAAACCCTGTTCCTAGCAATGCTGCTGGTCATACTCCAACTTTGAGACCAACTGCAAGAATAGATATGAGCTCTCAGATAGTTTGTACTCTATTCATAGGACAATATTTTTTTAGCCTCAAGTTGTCCTGCATGAAATAAGCATGGTAAAATGCTTGCCTCTGTTCAATCAGATCAGTTTGAGGAGGACGGCATTACCCTTGCAAAACCAATGCAGTAGGCTAAACAAAATGGAAAATGTGTTGTCAAGGGACAGAATCAAGTTGAATGAGCTGAATCTGACCCTGGTGATAGCAGATTTGATGGTGAACAGTCTGGTGATGCTTCAGATGATTCAATGGAGGTCAAGGCTTAAGTCAATGCCAGTCAGCCTTGACTAGGTCTAAATTGGGTATTTACCAGTCTAGACTCGGTCAACTGTAACCCTGTCCTCAACACTTGCTGCTTTTGAAATGTGACCATGGGACTTGATTTAAATTTTCAGTATATTGTGCACTGAATAAACATTCAGTAAATTCAAAGAAAAATACCTCTGAGTTGTCATTGATTTCCAATGCTTTATGCTTCCTTGGATTTGGCTTACTTTTTGAGGCTTTCAGGATTGCTTTAGCATTCAAAACCTAAACAGAATTAGCAATTCAAAACAATTACTGAAAAGAAGCCATATACTTTGTCATTTGTGAGTTCTGTGACTGGGCTGGATCAATACTAAAATAAGTGAGGACACTCTGAACCAAGCTCTGGGACACCTTTTACAATTGCATTATCACTATGTATATGTAGAGGTATTGTAAGCTATGTAATAGACTAGTTAATACAAAAATATATCCTGTTGTTGACTCTCAAGAGCAAGAAATGGGAGAATATAGGTATGGTGAATAGTGATACAGATTCTATAAGTTGACAAATTGTAAGTTCAAGCAAGGAAAAGAACTGCAGAAGCAAGTCATTTGAAACAAATTCAAAGCATATCACCTTCATTGGTATCAAATGGTAATTCTGAAGTAAGGGTCTCATGCCAGACTATGTCAGCTCTGAGCCCTCCCTTACCCCACTGCCAAAATTATATCATAAAAGCAAATGTCTGGGATTCAGGGACAGAAAGTGATGAAATAATCAAAGAGAAATTGCAGTTTCCAGGCTTCTTCATCATTGATTTCCTCATCTGAATGCAGTGTTCTCCTTAAGGCCTTAAATTGGGGTCTGAGAAATCTTTAAGCCTTAAATACCTTAAACCCTTAACCTTAAGGTCTTTCTTAATGGCTTAAGAGGTCAAAGCTGGTAGCTATGTGGTGGTATGAAAATACCATTTAAGAGGTTGTCCCAAAGTGAACACTCACATGGGGCGCAAACCCATGGGAAGCTAATGGGTTGACTGCTCGACAGGCAGCCAACCTAGAACTGATTGTTCCAAGTAAAGGGACCTAGTTTAGACCATTGGAAGGACAAAGGTTTTTTGTTTGTAGTCTTTGTTCACCTATCTGACTAGGCCTTAAGTTCTTTATTGACACAACTGGCTCCAGGTTGGCTGCCTGTCAAGCAGCCAACCCATTGGCTTCCCCTGGGTTTGTGCCCCATGTCACTTTTGCTGTAAACAACTCCAGAAACTTGGTTCTGTTCCTCAAAATCCAGTAGAATCATATACCTGTCTGGAAGTCTTAGCTGAGGGATAGCTGAGGCTCTTAAGACCTTCCTTAAGCCTTAAAGGTGCCCCTGAGAAATCTTTAAGCCTTAAGTTTAAAGGCCTTAACCCTTAAGGAGAACACTGTCTGAATGATAATCATCTTCCCCAGTCTGATCATTATTCATGATCTCCTGAGCAATATCATCAAATGAGGCAATAGGAATGGGATCAGGAATAGACTAAGCTTCCTGATCATCAACCTCATCAGGACTCCCTTCCAAGTTCCCATCTGAGTCACCATTGCTGTCAATTTCCAAAGCTTCAAGTTCTGCACACACTTCCTTGATGTCATTTGGAGTAGCAGCTGGTGTTGTGGCATCCAGAATTTCACAGGCATCTTTGGTTTGGCCATGTTTACACTTGTAGTTGGGAGGAGCTCCATGCTTGCATTGGATATGATCAGCCAAAACAACGATCTTGCACATTTTCTCAGCAGACATTCAATTTCAAGGTTTTTGTATGAACAGCACCAAACCAACTAAAAATCTGCTCTGGACCAGCAGAGTTTGGAACCATGCTGGTAATTCTCATAGCCATGAAAACCATACCATTCAGTCCAGCAATATCATTAATGTCATCAGATGTGAGTTTCTCATGCCAGATTTGGATGATATCAATATATGTGTTCTAGGGATAGTTGAGTAAACAATTATAATATCTGTAGCAAACCAAGACTTAAATGTTCTTTGGCATCATGTTGAAAGTATTCAAGAGACATCCATTCATCTGACCACTTTATTTGGGCCAAGCGCTCTGAAAAAGCACAGTGTAAAAGCCCATCTGGAGCTTTGCCATAGAACCACTTATATAGCTTCTCAACCAGATACCACAAATCTGAAGTGGACTGAAAAGGACCGCCCTTCTTAAAAGCATTCTGACAGATGTATGGGTTAAAGACAACAGCCAAAGTGAACACATCCTGGTCAGCCTTTTTCCAACACTTTTCAAAGCTTGCATGTACAGCAGAACAAATATGTTGATCTTTAGATGAATTTGTATGGATGTGATAAAGATAGCCAAGAAGAAGTATGGTGTCAAGATGGCAATTATCAGCTTATGCTGCATTTGTAGCAATGGCAAAAGGCTTCAGAAGATCATGCAATCTGCAAAGTAATTCACTAAGTACCCTTATTCAAGTCAATTAACACCTACACTTTGATCTTATTGTTGGAATCATTGATTTACATTTCTATCAGAATTCATTTTACACCTATTGTTCTAACCCATATGCTACACAACAGCTTCACACTTCTTGATTATCAGCGCAGTCATCTATTGCCATTTGCTGTACTACACCACAGGTTTTATTGTTCTTTGTTCACACTGATTTAGTTACTCTAGTATAAATATTAGGTAGAAATCATGTAGTACCTCATGCGATTGCTGCGAGCTCAAAGCAAGTGCAATACAGATTATACTCAGCTCTCTATTATGTGGTCCAAGACATAAATCTCTTATTCTTACACAATCGCATCCAACCTGGCTGGTTGTAAAACATGCCCAATTGCTTCCAAGGTTAAGCTCCTTGTAGAATATGCTTGGACAGTTTACTCTGTGTTACAGGACCACACACTCGTTATTATCATCTAGGTTTATATTGCCATGCTGGAGGCATGCTGCTAGCCCAGGATTTTATCACAGGAACTTGCTTATCATCGGAGTTGTCTTACCCATGGATTCATTCATTTAAATTCCCCATCATCAGCTCTTATTGTTATCACATTGTACACAGGATTTACCCATCAGAATTATATCACATCAGCCACCCCATGCCCACACAGCCTATTGCCACATTTATATTGATTTATGGAAGCACCCTGCGCAAGTGCAACCAACATGGAGATGCTATTGGAATTGCATCATTATTGGAGGCCATTTGATATTGGCTGACAAGAGAGATCTATTGAGAGATGCTCTCAGGAACAGGCTAGGCGAGAGATAATGGAACTTATATTGGGCAGTGCATATGGAATTGCACAGATATCACATTCAGGGGAAGCAGAAATTGCCGAGCACAGATGGATTTGTGCAAGGGAAGAAAGGGAAATCAAGGGAATCATCATTATTGCTGTTACATCCATGTGGACTCATCAGGAGATTCATCGACATCAGGACAACAGACACTCCATATCCGGGCCACACCATCACATCTATTCATTCAGAAACCTTAATTGGAATCTATATTGGAATTCATTCTATCTGCCGAAGTGCCATCAACTCTCATTTATAAAGTTTGATCTCATCGAAATTCAATTGGAATTATATTGCGGAGCTATGGAATACTCATATCATTACTATATCCAAACCACACGAAGCCCACATACTCTAATCAAGTCTAGTTAGTAGGATTGGAGAGGAACAGCATAGAAAGAAATAGAGATAATGGAAATAATGGAAAAAGGCACACATATTAGATTATATTAGAAAATCAGGAGAAATATTAGAAGGGAACCACGAAATTGGAGGAACCCAACATCACACAATATCACATCACATCAGAAATCACAAATTAGAATTAACGACACCCGAAATTTTATAACATCAATTAGAACCAAAGATGGAACCAAGAGAAGATAGGAAACAGAAAAGGAAAACAGAATATATTGGGAAGGACAAAATGAAATCAATTGGTTAGCAAAGTTATTGCTCATTACCATTCACAATTACTTTGAGGGGAAGTGTTGGAATCATTGATTTACATTTCTATCAGAATTCATTTTACACCTATTGTTCTAACCCATATGCTACACAACAGCTTCACACTTCTTGATTATCAGCGCAGTCATCTATTGTCATTTGCTGTACTACACCACAGGTTTTATTGTTCTTTGTTCATACTGATTTAGTTACTCTAGTATAAATATTAGGTAGAAATCATGTAGTACCTCATGCGATTGCTGCGAGCTCAAAGCAAGCGCAATACAGATTATACTCAGCTCTCTATTATGTGGTCCAAGACATAAATCTCTTATTCTTACACTTATCCCAAAAATTATTATCTGAAACATTTTTCAAGACTCACTGGGCTTTTGCCTTTGCCTCAAATTTGTTTCCAGCAGCTCAGAAACGCTGGTCATGGGGACGGTCACAGAGTACTAGCCAACATAATGGTACTTCAAGTGTGATCAAACGATCCATAGCCAAATAATGAGAAGTCCATCAGGTGATAACAGGAAGGAGGAGGATCAATACAACTAGGAGTGCAAGACTATGAGAAAGGAACCACTTGATGACCTCAAGTGTATGGTTGGCAGCCATGATCAAAGGAATCCTCAATTTCAGCACATCACCAACAACCAAGTTAAACTGATGCACCCAGCAATTTAAGACAACAATCCACTTGAAGTGGTTCTGAAGCAGACATCACATTTTTGCTGATTCCCCACTGCAGTCCATACACCAAGCAACCAAGATGACCATAAGTACGCTCTGGACATGCTCAATTTCTTTCAGAATGATGTTGAGGAGGCTATCTGCAGTTTTCAGCTCCAATGAGATATCTGTGATGTTGAGGAGATGGGGCTATAGTACAAAGTAACAAGTCAGCGCAAAGAAATCTGACTCAGGGATGAATTTAAGCTTACCTGATACTCAACATTGACCATGCCAGTTATTAAGCTACTTTTCACAACATTCTTCCAACCATTAATGAGTCATTGTTTTAGTGGAAAGAACCCCACAAAAACAAACAAAACACTTTTAATCGTTGGAGGTGCTCATGAACGGATACAATGTTCTTAGGAAAAAGTACACTCTTTGTTTAACACACTTTGTAAGACTTTTGGGTTTTATAACAGAAGGTATATCACAGAAAACAGTAAACAAGTCAAGTTCAATCACTTTCCCTCAAAACAGTACTTCAGATTCAATGCTGATGTTCAGTCAAGATCAGATTGCGGCAGTAGTCCAGTATTCAGACAGACAGACAGACAGACAGACAGACAGTTCAGATTCAACAGTAACAACAGTATATATCCACAGTATGTTTTGACTTTAGAGGTGATCAACCTTTGATTCACTTATTTATAGTTTTAGAGCTTACACTAGTAGGTTATATTCACAATGGCCCAAAGCTATAACTCCAGATGCTCACTAGTGTACCATACAATGCATCACTACTTTTCTACTATACATCCTACCTACCTTTATACCTATCCTACAATATATTTGAATGTCTGCTAAAATAATATTATAATAATGCAACATTATTGTTCAGTAGGTGTATCAAGTCCAATCATTCCCTATAAGTAGATTCTTTCCATTCTTACTCATTTTTACCCTATAGATTGTGTAGAAAAGTATTGGCTCCCACAGCTTTTTACTTCCTTGTCACAAAGAGTGACACTAGATAAGTAGACACAGTAGGGCAGTAATCAGGAGAGCTTCAAGAATCTAGTCCGAGATTGACAGGTTATATTGAGGCAGGAAAGCAAGTACAAGGATACACACCTAGTCCGAGATTGACAGGAGGTCAAGCTAAGGACTAGGTTTACAGGACACAAGGTTTAAATACTGTTGACTATCAATAGAGGAAGGAGGCAGCGTAGGGCAGTGTGGAGCAGTGAGAAGACCTAAGGAGTCATAGGGCAGTAACAAGGCAGTAATAGGGTAAATGAAACAATGAGGCTGCGGTGAGGCAGGGAGAAGGCAATGATGGAAGAGAAGAAGACATCAACAATAGATACAGGTCACAGCGTGTTTCAGGAAAGGTTATGGAAAGGTTATGGAAAGATTATGGAAAGATTATGGAAAGATAAAGAACTGGAATAGTAGTATGACAGAATGGAAGTAGGACATACAGTTAACATGAAGTGATCCCTTGGATCGATTGTCTGTGATGAAGGTAATAGCTTCAGAGTAAAACAGTAGTAAACAAGAAATGAAATAAAAATAATACGAGTTCGTGACATTACCCCCCTCCTAAGATTCATTGTCCTCGATGATTAAGGAACACTGGGGGCATCTGGATGATTCTTGTGGAACCTAGTGATTATTCGTTTTGCATTTTGTAGGTTGGCAAAGGGTTCCCAAGAGTTATGCGCTGCATCATACCCTTTCCACTTCACCAGATATTCCAAGCGTCTCCACCTTACCCTGCTGTCTAACACCTCTTCCACCTCATACTTAGGTTCATCATCCTCCTCCAGTTCCACTGGTCCCAGTCCATCCGGTCGTTCTCCATTAACATCGTTCCCTTTCCACAGATAGAGTTTGCTGGCATGAAAAACAGGGTGAATGTGTGATAAGGAGAGAGGAAGATCCAATTTATAATTAACCCGCCCAATTTTCTGAACTATTTCAAAAGGGCCCAGCTGTCTGTCTCCCAGATTTTCACTTGACAACTTTAGATCCAAGTCCTCACCGCTCAACCACACTAGGTCCCCCACATTGTACTTTGGAGTTGTACCCCCTGGTCCTTCCTCCATGTGCCTTTTTGCCAGGTGTAGGGCTGCTCCCGCATCTTTTCGAACCTCCTTTAAAACTTCTAACCTTTCCTCCACACTCTGGTTCCCTGTCCTCCTTCCAACTGGAATGGTGAAGTGTGGGAGGTAGCCATATTCAACTTTGAAAGGGGCCAGTCCGTGTGCTGAGTGTGTTCTGGAGTTAATGACAAACTCAGCCATTGGTAGGTGTTCAGCCCAGTCATCTTGGTGTCTTCCTACAAACAGGCGAAGGAACTTTTCTACCTCTTGGTTAGCTCGTTCTGTTTGTCCATTTGCCTGTGGGTGGTATCCCGATGTAAGCGAGGATTTGATTCCCAGTCGCTTGAGAAGCAGTCGCATGAGCACCGCTGCAAATTGAGGTCCTCGATCCGATACAAATTGGAGGGGTAACCCATGTAGTTGGAAAATCTCCCTATAATACAGGTCTGCCATCTCCTCCGCCGTAATGGTAGTCGTACAGGGTAGTGCATGAATTTGTTTCCCATAATGATCAACACATACCAGGATAGCATCATAACCATTAGATTCTGGTAATTGTGTGATCAGGTCAACTCCCACTGTCTCCCATGGGCCTTCCGGTACTTCCAATGGCTGTAATGCTGTTTTTGGGTGTCGTTGGAGTTTCTTTTGTGCACAGGTGTCACATCCCTCCACATATTTTTCTACAAAAGATCGCATGGTAGGCCACCAATAATAAGAACTGACCAGATTATATGTAGCATGTTTCCCTCCATGCCCAGCTGTCTTCTCATCATGGCACTGCATCAAGACCTTCTTCCTAAGGTCTTGATTTGGCGGCACATAAACTTTGCCCCTTCGGTAAATCAGCCCCTCGTCCTCTTCCCATTCAGTGATCCCATTTGCCAACCTCTTCAAACCTCCTTTCTTCAGCTCTTTTAGTCCTTCTATCACTTCTGCTTCTCGCTGGGACTCCCTTTGAATTTCCAGTTCCAATGGATTGCTGAGGGTGGCTGCGGCTATGGTGGCAAAGTGTTCGGGATTCAAGACTGTTTGTTTCTGGTTGTCTTCTTGATCAGATCGTTGATGGTGTGGCATTCGTGATAAGAGATCAGCTATAATGTGTCGTTTGCCAGGTCTGTGCACCAGTTTAAAATGAAAGTTTGATAACTGTAGAGCCCATCGGGCTTGTCTTCAGCTCAAGTCTTGGGCAGTTCTCCAGTAGTGCAGGTTGTCGTGATCTGTTACAATGTCAAAGGGGTCTGGTAATCCTTCTAAGTAGTGTCTCCAGTCTCAGAGGGCCTCTACAATTGCCAACATCTCTCTGTCATGGATTTCATAATTATGTTGATTCTCGTCCATTGAAGAAGATCGGTATGCAATAGGATGCCATTCTCCATCTTCCAACTTCTGTGATAGCACTCCTCCTGTTGCATATCCCGAGGCATCCACCTTGATCCGAGTGGGACGATCTGGTTTCCAAAGAGTCAGGATAGGTTCTGCTAGAAAACGATGTCGAAGCCGGTCAAAGGCTCGCTGTTGAGCCTTTTTCCATTCAAATGGTACTCCCTTTTTTGTTAAGTCATTCAGGGGCCTTGCTATCTGTGAGAAACTTTTAATGAAGCGATGGTAGAAGTTGGCAAATCCCAGAAATCCTCGGACTTCTCGTAAATTGGTGGGAGTTGGCCAATCTTTTACTGCTGCCACCTTGGCTGGATCCATTTTCACCTGTCCGTTCCCAATGATCATCCCCAGGTATTCAATCTCTTCCTTCTCGAATTCACATTTCTCTGGTCGCAGGTACAGATCATACTCCTTTAGCCTTTGCAACACTTCTCGAACTATCCTCTGGTGTTCTCCCAAGCCTTTGGTGAAGATAAGAATGTCGTCCAAATAAACTGACACCTTTCCTTCTGCAATCAGATCAGCGAAGATGGTATCCATCAGAGATTGAAATGTGGCAGGTGAATTGGTTAGGCCAAAGAACATGACATTTGGTTCAAAAAGTCCTCGGTTCATGGCAAAAGCGGCTTTCCACTTGTCCCCTTTCCGGATTCGTACGTTGTTATACCCCCATCGAACATCAAATTTAGTGAAGATCCTGGCTTCCTGGAGTTTCCTGATGATGTCCTGTACGAGTGGCAAGGGGTATCTGTTCCGAATGGTGAACTCATTCAGTTTCCAATAGTCCTGCACAAAGCGTAGTTTCCCATCTTTCTTTTTAATAAAGAAAACTGGGGAAGCGATAGGGGACTTGGAGGGTTGGATGTACCCTTTGCAGAGGTTTTCTTACAGGAAGCGTTCCAGTTCTTGTTGTTCATTTAGAGACATTGGGTAAACCTTGGTGCAAATGGTAGCTGGGGCGTTAGGTGTTAATTCTATTGCATGATCCCAGGGTTGTCGGTTTGGAAGCCGCTCTGACTCCTCCTCTGAAAATACCTTTTTGAAGTCTCGGTATTCCGCTGGTACTGTCTGTTCAAAGCTCTTCTTCTCCTTCTTCCTGTGTTCTTTCTCTGCAATTTGTTGGGAATAAGTGAATCCGGCGGCACACCATACCTCATCCTCTAGTTCTTCCACAATCCCTTCCCTTTTCCAGTGTCTTCTGAGCTTTCAGTTGGCATTAAACCTTATTGGGGCAGTTTGTTCTAGACCTTCCTCTTCTTCTAGCTTTGCCTCATTTACCTCCTCGACCCTTGGTTCTGGAATCTGCAACCAACCTATGTTCCAATCAATCATGGGGTTGAGCTTCTTTAACCAGGGTAATCCCAGGATTATACCCTCTGATCCGATGTTTGTGATGAGAAAATCCGTCCATTCCGCATATCCATCCACCTGTAGCTTTACTTGGGCACACTTCTCAATTTTCCCTGCTCGATTTTCTGTCCCGTCAATGTTCCGCACTTTAATTGCTTTCTTCAAGGAAAAGATAGGGATGCTGTTTTCCTTTGCGAATCCTAGATCCATAAAAAGAGCAGTTGCTCCACTGTCTATCATTGCTGCAGTTTTGATTTCATCCGAATTTCTTCCTTGTATTATGATTGGCACATGAAAGTGGGCATCATCAGCTTTTATTGTATAAATAGTACTGAGGTTACATGTGGTAATGGAGTTGTACAAGGAAGAGAACACGTGTTTATTGAAATTGTTCGTAGTGGTCGACGTCGGGGCTGCAGCTTTCCTCGGTGTCTTCTTTAAAAATCCTCCTGTTTCTGGAGGATTGCAGCTAGGATCTTGTTTTGTTCAGCCATAGCATTGCGGAATCCTTGGAGTTCATCAGAGAAATTGGGAGTGGAACTGGCAGCGATGCTAGGGGACGGGGTAGTATTCGAGGCTGGGGTTTCATCATCAAATAGAGAGAAGGGGGTATTAGCTGCTACTCATTGAGCTGTCCCTCCTCCTCCTCCTCTTCTAGCCTGATTGCCTCTCCCCTGTTCTACCCCTAGGAATTTATCTTGACAAACCCTCTCTACATGTCCCGTTCTGGCGCAGTAACGGCATTTCTCAGTTTTCCAACTACATGCGTTTTTGATATGGTCATCCGATCCGCATCCAAAGCATCATCCCTTCATCTTCTACAGGAAGTCGTCTCGAGTTTTGCCATTACCTCTAGTCCGAGTGGCGTCTATGTCCATGGTGTTTGGATTGGAGGATCTAAAATTTGGGGTAGTATTGAAGGTGGGATTGTGAAGAGCCAATTCAATGGTACAGGCATGGTTGACTG
The DNA here is from genome assembly GCA_037954225.1 of Stygiomarasmius scandens. Taxonomy (NCBI): domain Eukaryota; kingdom Fungi; phylum Basidiomycota; class Agaricomycetes; order Agaricales; family Campanellaceae; genus Stygiomarasmius; species Stygiomarasmius scandens. Next base: position 157,243 of record JBANRG010000041.1, on the reverse strand, counting down.
CTTCCGCTAAGCTCTTGGCCTTTTCTTGTCCCAACTCAATGGAAATCATATGGAGTCGGATACCACCATTGAGCCCGTTGCAAAACCTTTCCATCAGATCTGCATCAGAAAAACCGGTTCTTCCTCCCACATCCTGAAATTCCTGTGCATAGTGGGCAACTGACTGTTTTCCCTGTTTCATCCCTTTGATCTTTCTTCTTGCTTCTGCTTCTTCATCTACTGACCCAAACCGAGTTTTGAACTCTTTCTCAAACTGTGCCCATTTCCCGTCAAATGGGAATGGCTGCGTCAAATTTGGCTCGTGGGATTTTACGATTAGATTGGCATGTCTAGCTGCCCAGTCAGCAGCCTCGCCTTGCATGAATGAGAGAGCGGAAGTGATGTTTTTCTCTTCCGTATTGAGATCACCTCAGCTGGCTGCCCAGATTTTGAAGAGGGACAGGAAACGACGGACATCATTGGCTTTCCCTGTAAAGGGGTCTGGTTTGGACGTGCTTGTCTTATCTGGTTTCGGTTGTCCCAAGGTTTCAATAAGCCTTGTCATCTGTTCCTGCATATCTCGTTGATGCTGGGCCATCTGCTGCACCAGGGATCCAAGGTTATTATCAGTCATTTCTGTGTCAGATTCTGAGTGGTGTGATGGTGTAGGAGATGGGGACAGTGCAGGAGATGGGGACGGTGTAGGAGATGGGGATGGTGCAGGAGATGGGGATGGTGCAGGAGATGGGGATGGTGTAGGAGATGGGGATGGTGCAGGAGATGGGGATGGTGTAGGAGATGGGGACGGTGCAGGAGATGGAACTGTCTGAGCAAAGTCTTCAGGTGGCGGTGGTGGGGGCTGTAGTACTGGGGCAGTGCAGGAGATGGGGACGGTGTAGGAGATGGGGATGGTGCAGGAGATGGGGATGGTGCAGGAGATGGGGATGGTGTAGGAGATGGGGATGGTGCAGGAGATGGGGATGGTGTAGGAGATGGGGACGGTGCAGGAGATGGAACTGTCTGAGCAAAGTCTTCAGGTGGCGGTGGTGGGGGCTGTAGTACTGGGGTAGCAGATGGTGATGGAGTGGCTTCTACTCGAGGGAAACGAGCAGGTAACGGTTTGATTCGATGGGTTCGCCCTTCAAGCTCTAGGGATGAGATGGATGCGATAGAGAGGGTGGCAGATGGACAGTTATTTCGGATGCGCTTAAAGAACTCATTGTCCCAAAAGTGAACGTGACACTGGCGGGTTACGTCAAAGCCGTGTGGAAGACCTCTACAGTCGCTAGTGTTTCCAGAGAACAACGTTTTGACAGTGGTAGGGACGATCTAGATGGAGATCGTCAGTACCTGCAGTAGTTAGCTTGACCTAATGTCACAAAGAGCGACACTAGATAAGTAGACACAGTAGGGCAGTAATCAGGAGAGCTTCAAGAATCTAGTCTGAGATTGACAGGTTATATTGAGGCAGGAAAGCAAGTACAAGGATACACACCTAGTCCAAGATTGACAGGAGGTCAAGCTAAGGACTAGGTTTACAGGACACAAGGTTTAAATACTGTTGACTATCAATAGAGGAAGGAGGCAGCGTAGGGCAGTGTGGAGCAGTGAGAAGACCTAAGGAGTCATAGGGCAGTAACAAGGCAGTAATAGGGTAAATGAAACAATGAGGCTGCGGTGAGGCAGGGAGAAGGCAATGATGGAAGAGAAGAAGACATCAACAATAGATACAGGTCACAGCGTGTTTCAGGAAAGGTTATGGAAAGGTTATGGAAAGATTATGGAAAGATTATGGAAAGATAAAGAACTGGAATAGTAGTATGACAGAATGGAAGTAGGACATACAGTTAACATGAAGTGATCCCTTGGATCGATTGTCTGTGATGAAGGTAATAGCTTCAGAGTAAAACAGTAGTAAACAAGAAATGAAATAAAAATAATACGAGTTTGTGACATTCCTCTTGTTTCAATCTTTTATCTTGGTAGCAGGCAATCATAAAGCTCCACTACACTGTGGTTGTCACTCCTAATAGTCTCAGTAGAACAATTAGTCAGACATTTATTATCCAACTAGGTTTGGTACTGCCAGACACATATTACTTTTACTTCTCTTTAGTATTGTGGTGCTACCAAAAGGCCTCCATAAAGGTATTCCTTAGTAGTACTCTCTTCTCGGTGGTAAGATCTACTCCATATATCAGTATACCTGTTCTACCATCAGGTACTATAGGTCCCACTCTTTTTCCTTGTGAATCAGCTTCAGTCAATCCCTGGTTTTCACTCCTTTGTGTCAGGTATATCTCGTTCTACCGAATGCCATTCTTACTGGTCTGGGTAGAGCTCTCTCTTTAGTATTGGTCCAAGGTATTACCCTCAGTACTCTACTTCTTATTATACCTTCTTTCTTTTAGTAGTATTTGGTGTACTACTGAACAATACTTTTAGCTAGTAGTCTATCCACTTCAACTGTGTAATTGGCAATCACACTGATCTTAGAATGTTTTGTCTGATCACTTCTTCGGTAGATCTATTCCATTTTGATCTTTACCCCCTTAATGCATTTATCACAAGACTTCTACTATTGGTCTTTAGTCTTTGATTACTGAGTTGGTAACTATTGGTCCAGAACATATCCATGAATATGAGTAATTGTGGTACAATTACACTGTAATTACTAGAAAATACTAAAAGTCTGTTAATCTAGACTTAAGGTCTAGATTCTAACTGTATAGTTTATTAAGGTTAAGTTTACTTGGCATCTTGGGCCGTGTATAAACTTTAAACCCTATTTTGGTTGAGATAGTGAAATAAGTTTATTTAAAAATAATTCTGAGTTTATTTTGGAATTGTAAGAATTTTATTGAACCAAGATTTTTGGTTAATAAGTCTGCTTGATTTTCACTTCCTGGAACAAAAAGAAAATCAATTTTTCCTTCTTCATATAACTGGCATACATGATGGTATTTAGTTTCAATGTGTTTTGATCTTGCTTCAATAACACTATTTCTAGCAATGAAGATGGCTCCTTGGTTATCTCCTGCAATAGGTACAGTACCAATGTTTATGCCAATTTCTCCTAGAATATTCTTATACCATAATGCTTGTTTAGATGTTTCTGAAAAAAAAACATATTCTGCTTCAGTTGAAGAAGTAGCTACAGATTTTTGTTGTTTAGAAGACCATGTAATTGATGCTTCAGCTAATTCAAAGATAAAGCCATATTGTGATTTTCTACCATGTCTGTCTGTAGCCCAATCACTATCACAGAAATCTATTAATCCAGAGTTATCTTTTCCTTTATACAAAATTTTGTAATTTAGAGTGTAGGAACACAGTGCACTATGATCATGTGACTCAAAGTAGACAATTATGCAGACGCGTTGATACGCTGTCAAAAATCGCATTTTAGATACTATTTTTGGACGGATAAGGCACATTATCTCGTGTAAAATGGGTAATAAAGGACTAGAGTGAGCCTGAACTGCTAGTTAAAGTATTAAGTATTGCAGACCATTCAGTAGTAATATGTTAAGTATGAATGGATAGAGATCTAACTTATCCTGAATACTACGACAGATGTACTACCGAACGAAACAGTTTATACTAGCAGATCCACCCTATCGAAGTTACTAAGATAACTTCAAATTCCTACTTAAACTAAGTTGTGTACTTGTTATGACTCAAGGGATTTACCGACTCGGTAATTGAAGACTAAAGACCGGTAGTAGAAATCTTGTGATAAATGCATTAGGAGGGTGAGGATCGAAATGGAATAGATCTACCGAAGCAGTGATCAAACAAAGCGTTATAAGATCAGTATGATCACCAAGTACACTATGGAAATGGATAGACTACTATCTAAAATATTGTTCGGTAGTCCACCGAATACTACAAAAAGAGAGAGAGTATAATAACCATTAGAGTACCGAGGGTAACACCTTGGACCAAGACTGAAGAAAGAAACTCTACTGAGACCGGTAAGAATGGCATTCGGTAGAATGGAATACAACTGGTATTAGGAGTGAAACTATAGATTGAATACCATCGATCTACACATCACAGATTTGGTGGTTTGGTTATAACCGCATTATAACTCGGCTATAACCGATGTGCCGGTTATAGCTGGTTGAAATTGACTGGGTGGTTATAACCAGAGGAACGACTTTGGTTATAACTGGTTATAACCACAGCCTATGTTATAACTAGGTTATAACTGAAGTAGATATATTACTACAAAAAATACAAAATTATGCTAATAATACACAAGTCCTATCAAAGAAAACATGTCAGTAACTCAGTCTTGTGTCCTTTAAGACAAACTCACTGAATATACGCATGAAAAACCCAGCCAAAAATTGCCTGCTTGAAATCAAACTCAAGTTACTCAACAGGTTGATTGGAGACAGGAGAATATGGCCAGTCCAAGACTACCATATACCCCATTGTCTTGGCCCTGACTCTGACACATTCTTGAAGCGTGTCAAAGGCTTGTACTGCCGCTGAGCTCACATTGACTTCATCATCAACCAGGCATACATGGGCCATGGATGACATCGTCTTCATGATCTTCTCTTTGTTGGATAAGAGTTGGTCTGGTACACCCAAGTGAAGGAGAGTGTTGTATAGGTCACCGTGACCTGGTGGGTACTAGTTCTCGTCGTCATCAGCATGCTTGGGACAGGGAAAGAGACACCTTCAACAGCAATACCAACGTTGGCATGTGAAAGGCAGGAATATTGTTGGCACTGTCACCAGTTATAGCACACAAGTGACCAAGACCTTGGCAATCTTGTACTCATGTTCAGGGAAGACACTAGCGAAACTATCAGCATCCATGATCATCTTGTCGAGAGAAGTGTGCTCTCCATCAGGAGCAAGGTCCATCCTTGAGGACCCTGGTGGGATACATGTGGTCACCAAGACCAAGACGGCAACTGGTTTCCTTTGCATTAGCGAGAACACAAAGACCACGAGAAGCATACTCCTCAACATCTGCCTCTGACCTATTCTCGAGAGCAAAGTTCAATAATGATACTGTCATATCCTTGGTAACATGCTTGATCTTACCAGTAGACTCCTCGCGGCAAGTAATTTTGGTATGGTTGTCAACGAGGATGAATGGCTTGAAGTCAAGGAGAGTGATACCGGCACGAGCCTTGGCGGCATCACCAACAGCCTGTACAATGGAAGCATCAATGGCATCCTGGTTCTCAGTATGAGAAGTGTAGGCAGCAAGGAGAACAACATCATCAGTGGAGAAGGGACCAATGGTGTTATGGTCAATTGGTGAGCTTGTTGGTGGTAAGAGTACCTAAGAGTACCAGTCTTGTCGGAGCACAAAATAGCCAACTTTTCGATGGCGGTGATGATGGCCTTGTGCTTGGCAAGCTGTTGAGCACCAACAACAAGAGTGACAGACAAGATCATGGGCATGGCAATAGGAATACCACTGATCAAGAGCACCAAGATGTTGTAGGTGTAGCAGAAGTGAGAATAGAAAATAATGATTTCGAGGACAACAAAGATACCAATAGCAATCAGACAGAAGGAACCAATCTGTGCCAAAGTCTTCTGCAGGTGACCAGTAGTGTCATCGTCCTGGCCTGACAAGAGTGGCAGCATGACCGAAGAAAGTGAGAATACTGCGAGAAACTGCAGAATATGATCATGATTTGATGGCGGAAAAAGGTATGCACAATTGCCAGTTTTCTAATGTCACCAATTTTGAAAGAAATCATGTCACCAGGAACGAGATCAGCAGATTCGATCTCAGACCAGCTGCTTGACTTTGGCATTGGGGGCGAGCAAATCCACAAGAGCCTTGACTGCAGCATCACACTCTTCATAGAAACCAATAGTCAAGTTGATGAACAACAGCAGGACAATATCAACAGCAGGACAATATCAACAAAGTCTTGCCAGTCAGATACATGACCTCCGCCATTGGAAAGGGCGATGGTGGCGAGAACAGCGGCTTCCATGATCCAGGAGAGACAATTCCACATGGAAACTCAAAAACTACAAATAATCAGTTATAATCAGTCAGAACAGTTTTTGGAGAACTCGGAAGTAGACAACAAACTTGGGGAAAAGGGTTCTGTTCTTCGCTCTCCAACTTGTTGGGATTTCTTAGTCTCCCCTAGGCAGACTTGGTGTGCTCGTACCTCGCTCTAGGGATTTCTAGACTTGGCTTGACCTGAGAACATTCTCGTGGCATTGGAGGAGCTTGAAAACATTGTCAATGACGATAGTCTCCAGGTCCTCCGCACGCAATTGAATCTAAAAACCAAGTCAAACCAGCCAAATTCAGAGACATGCAGTATACATATCAACATTGGCATCTAAAAAAGCAGACACAGCGAGCATGGTGTTGCAAAAACGAATGAAAAAATGGACAGGTATCATCATGACCAAATTCCTTGTACTCTCTCCTTTTTTTCTTTGGCGAGGGGGAGTGCCTGGAGTTGGCTGCACAGGAGAGTCGCCCTGTGGGCCTGGTTGCTTTTCAAGGTTTGAAGCGATGAGAAGAAAGAGAAGGGAAGGTCAAAGATTCACGAAGGCTGACATGTACACATCAGCATGTGAAAATACCATGTGACTTTGTTGATTAAAGTCGTGGGAACCACCCAGAGCACGTTGCATCTTTCTTCTCTACCATCATCTCCTGTCTGCACTGTCCTCTGCTGCTCCTTCCTTTCCTCTAGCCATTGGGTGTGTACTTTGTCTCCACTCTGCATGTCGACAAATCTGACACCTGGTTCCAACAGCGTGACGCAGCCAAGCGTGGCCACTACTGGCAGCTGTGAGCGACAAGGACTATCAAGCTCATTTACACTCTTAGTCATGATAGGACTACTATTGACATGTTTTATTGGACTCCATGGGCACGAGGACATGGTTGGTATGCTAGGTGCATTATGGTACAAGTTTCTCTTCATCACTAACTGTAGCGTTCCAGTCCACAGTCAAACCCGTCAAGTCTTGGAACCATATATGCACGTCGAACCATTACACAAGTAACCCTTGTGTGAGTTGTCCATCTGTGCCCAGTGTAGCATGTCTACTAACCTTCAATCCAGGCTACCATTCAACACTGTTCCTGCTCGAACGATTGGTTACCCCTTTTCACCGACTTTCTCAACTCTTAAATGACCATCAACGACATCAAGTGTCTGACTCGAGGCTGCATCATGTGCCGTGGACTGGACTGAGCTATCTTGGTGTAAGTTGTTCATCGGTTTCCACTTGTTCCGCTTTTCTGACTGTGTTCGTTTGGCTGGGATATATGCTACTGTTGGGTTCAATACTGACAGTCCACATTTGCTTGCTGTTATGAGTTTTCATGTAAGTTATTTGTCTTGAGCTCTGGTTCAATTTGTATATTGATGGGTTTATGTGCAGTGGAGTAGCTATATACTATGTATGTACTGTGTAGTGTAGATAGGCTTTTGTACATATCATAGGTGAACCCAACAACTTTTTTGAATGATATATATTATGGTTATAGCCCTGTTGAAACCCATACAGTGACGGTTATAGCCAGTTATAACTGTCGTTCTTCTGCGGCTATAACATGGTTATAACCAAAATTCACAATCGTTATAACCATCGCAATTGGTTATAACCAATCCTGATGATTTTAGCTGGTTATAACCAAACTAGCAAATGTGTGACGCAAAGGAAGTATCATCGGGTATACTAATCCGTTGATTAGAACTGCACTACCAAAGAGAGGATACTACTAAGGAATACTTAACCAAGTACCTTCAGTAGCGCCACAATAATAAAAGAGAAAGTAAAAGTATTATAATCTGGGAGTACCGATGATAAGTTTGACTTTGGTAAGCAAGTAACTAGTAGTATTGGTGGATACCGGTACTACTAATGTCCAACTAAACCAGAGTATATGCTTGTGTTGTGTGAGGTGTGACGGAATATAGAAATACTCGTAAAGTAGTTTGAGTACAACTGAAAGTCTTGTGGTGGAAGGTTTAACAACTGTAGTCGGTTACAACAGTAACAAGTTTGATAATAGATTTGGGTAGGAAGAGTTGGGATTTGATAGATCTTTTGGATGAGTCAATAACAATGTGCAGCACACTAAGCAAACTCTAACCACAGTCTGGCATGAAACAATAACCACAGTCTGGTTTCAAAACAAAAGCCACAGTCTGGCTATAGCGACACTCAATCAAACAAATGCTCTTTGACTCTTCTTTTGTATTCTCTTCAAGTCCAAACCAATTCAGGTCTAGAGAGTACCGATGAACGAAACTAAAGTGTTTACGACTTGCACCGCTGAACACTGGAGTAAGTAGGTATGGGTAACTGAAGAAAAGGTGTGTGAATACTACAGTATATAAAGGTCAGAAATGATTAGCTAAGTAAAACTGTACAGTTAAATGTTGCGCCGCTGCAGTGCAACATGATGGAAAATCAAACTCCGGATGCTTAGTATTGGTTTCGTTTTCCAGCGCCGCCAGACTCTGAAGCCCGGTCCATAGGACAGTTGTTAGAACTCAAGGTTTCCAGAAAGTAGCACTGCGGAGGCATACTTAATAGTAAGAGACTGTAAAGCTCATAGGCAGCGCCACCTGTTATAAAACTTGTTACAGAACAGTTGACGGTGAATGGAGTACATTAGGAGACTCATTTGAGTGTATCCTGAATGCAGAGTCTCTGACTAGTATAGTGTTGGTCTTTAGTACTATAGTGGTTACACTGGCGGGATGTATAATTAGTAGGAAATGCGCGAAATTACTGGTGTATCAATAACAGGCGTATCACCAAATGTAGCTGGATAATTGGAATCTGACTAATCGCTCTACCGAGACTATTAGGAGTAACAACTGCAGTGTAGTGGAGCATTATGATCGCCCGCTACCGAGGAAAAATGCTTGAAACAAGAGGAAGTAAAAAGCTGTAGGAACCAATATTTTCCTACACAATCTACAGGGTAAAAATGAGGAAGAAAGGAAAGAATCTACTTATAAGGAATGATTAGACTCAATACGACTACCGAATGACAATTTTGTATTATTATAATAGTATTTTAGTGGACATTCAAATATATTGTAGGATAGGTATAAAAGTAGGTAGGTTATACAGTAGAAAGGTAGTGATGCATTGTACAGTACACTAGCAAGCGTCTGGAGCTTATAGCTTTGGACCATCGTGAATATAACCTACTAGTGTAAGCTCTAAAACTATAAATAAGCGAACCAAAGGTTGATCACCTCTAAAGTCAAAATATACTGTGAATCTATACTGTTGTTACTGTTGAATCTGAACTGTCTGTCTGTCTGAATACTGGACTACTGCTGCAATCTGATCCGACTGAACATCTGCATTGAATCTGAAGTACTGTTTTGAGAGAAAGTGATTGAACTTGACTTGTTTACTGTCTCTGTAATAAGCCATTCTGTTATAAAACCCAAAAGTCTTACAAAGTGTGTTAAACCAAAAGTGTACTTTTTCCTAAGAACATTGTATCTGTTCACAAGCACCTCAAACAATTAAAAGTGTTTTGTTTGTTTTGGTGGGGTTCTTTCCACTAAAATAACAACTCATTAGCATGTCCGACATACCTCATTCACTTGCTATGACAGTGACTGAGGTATGCCGTGTCCGTCCTTAGATATAGACATAAACTAATCATTATGCAGTACATTACAGGTACCTAATAAATTCACTTGCTATGACAGTGACTGAGTACATTACAGATTTTAACATAGAGTTCCATTAAGATATCTGAAAATTGAAATTGCTTTGTCTAGGATTTGCTGAATGTTGTGACAGTTTTATGACTGCAAAACAAATGTCTGGACATGTTCCTAGCATTAAATACAGTACCTATTACTTGTTGAAATTTCTTCTGAATTTCAGGACTTGCTTTAGCTGTATTTGGCTTTGGTAACCAACCTTGGGGTAAGGGAGTTTTAGGATATTTAGAATCTTGCATATTGAATTGTTTCAATATTTTCTTTAAATATTCTTGTTGGTCTATAGAGATAGTTTTCTTTTTTCTATCTCTCACTATTTTCATGCCTAAAAATTCCTTTTAGCTTCTCCAAGATCAGTAGTATCATATTCCTTCATGAATATGGTACATTTCTTTTCTAATAGTTTCCTATTATTACTGAACCATAATGCATCATCAACATAGATGATAGCAATTATAAGGTCATTTTTATCTCGATATACATACACACCACCATCAGATTCAAGCTTTTTAAAGCCTAGAGTTTTCATAAAAGTTGAACACTTTCTCCACCATTCTCTACTGGCTTGCTTTAATCCATATAAGGCTTTGCATAACCTCCATACCTTACCAGAGCCCGTATTACATTTGTAAATGTACCTGGGAAAATGTGTTAACGACATTTGCAATTCTGCAGGGCTGACCGCTTATGAGCTTTTCGGCCACTCCAGCCAGAAACAAAGGCTACTGGCATTAGCGGCATGAACTTTATGAACTGACATAAGCTCTTGCACTCACGGCAAGCCCGGCACCTCATTTTAAAGAGTCAAAAGCACACATTTACAAATGTCCAAAGGGGCATAAGATAATAATTGATTAGATAAAGATAAGATAAGAGTATTGGGTACTGCCAGGTGCGCATTTTTCGGCTGATCTCAGATTGGCAATCCATTTTTGGATCACAGCTGTGGCTAAGGAGAAAAATGCAAAAAACGCGCCAGGAGCTGGCGATAAAATTTGAAAAAGTGGGTATATAGGGGTAAATTGGGTCAGGGAATTCAAACATCCAAATGGATTTTGCATATCTGCAATAATTCTTGAGATATTGTCAAATAATCACTGAAAAATAGCAAAATTTGCTCCTGGGAGCATATCTGTAGCTCTAAAAATGTGGGAAAAAGGAAGAATAGTACAATGTGATATTTAAAATAGATATCATTTAATTCTTGCACTGATTACAACATATAAATCAAAGCAATCAAAAAATGGACATGTAAAAACACAGAATATTTTCCTAATATCCTATATATCAATCTTTTGATGCACATGAAATAAAACTAGGTAGAATAGTAGAATGTGGTATTTAAAATAGATATCATTCAATAGGTGCACTGGTTACAACATATAAGTGAAAGGAATCAAATAATAGTCATGTAAAAGCACAGAATATTTCCCTGCTATCCTATATATTGATCTTTTGATGCAAATTAAAGTATACAGAATCATTTGATGGAACATGAATTTTTAATTTACAGCTGTTTTCGGAACATAGGGTGCGACCTGGATTTTTCACACGTGTCTCAAATTTTGGACATCTTCCGACACCAATCTTCCACAGGCTGATACTCCTTCATTTCCCCACCTGTCCCTTAGCTTTTTTGTTTCTGTAGTATACAGATGTATATCTAGGTGCACATGTAATTTTTATGGCAAACAACTGATTTTCGGAACATTCCTCTGCTGGGAGACTGCTTATGTAACATTGAAAACTCATATTGCAAACCTTTGTAATATACCATAAAAATTACATGTGCACCTAGGTATACCTCCATATACTACAGAAATAAAAAAGCTAAGGGATAGGTGGGGAAATGAAGGAGTATCAGCCTGTGGAAGATTGGTGTCGGAAGATGTCCAAAATTTGAGATGCATGTGAAAAATCCAGGTTGTGCCCTATGTTCCAAAAACAGCTGTAATAGCTGCATAGTGTTAACAGCTCAAGGTATCAATATGTACAAGCACGAAATACTAACTCTAAAACACAAAGTGTGAAACAGGGTTATCACATTACACCTGAGCCATTATTAACAGCTGTACAATATTCAGTGAGAAGCAGATGCTATAATTGCAATCATGCCACAAACAAAGCAAGATTTTTTATGACTAGAAAGACAGGGGTTTTTTTCATTTGTTGCCATCAAAAATGGAAAAATCACCAAAAATAGACGAAATTTATATTAAAAATAGAAGTTTCAAAAATGGAGAAAGTAGGATAGGATGTACATAGGGACAGGTTAGGGCGGGGTATTTTCCCATGCTTTTTCGGAACATCAAAAATGGAAAACTCACCAAAATAGACAAAATTTATATTAAAAATAGTAGTTTCATAATTGGAGAGTGGGACAGGCTATTTTCCCACGCTTTTTCGGACCATCAAAAATGGAAAATTACTGAAAAAAGATGAGATTTACACTAAAAATAGTAATTTTATGAATGAGGAGAATAGGATAGGGTGTGCATAAGGGCAGGTGAGTGCGAGCTATTTTCCCACGCTTTTTTGGACCACCCAAAACAGTAAAAATTACTAAAAATATCACCAAAATATGGTGGTTTGTTATTGACAGAAAAACAGGTCTGGATGCACTATGTTCCCACACTTTTGCAGAGTGCCACAAGAAAAAATAGTGGAAATGCTAAAAGCTGATATAAAAATACTAGAAACAAAGAAATAGGGGTAAAATGAATGAAAAGCATGAAATCAGAGTTTGTTTGATAGGGGTTACAATTTTCCCATGCTTTCTAAGACTTCTGGCAGATAGCACACTCACAAGAGAGATCAACTGTACCTTTCAATTATGGATAGGCACTGTGGCTGAATGTTACATCTGCGCATTTGACCAGATCCTTTTCTCTTCATATGACAATTCTAACATCATCAATTTCAAACGGATCCAATCCGCATCTGTTTTTTATTGTCTGCTCGCTTAGACTCTTGGTCTGTTATCATCTTTATCTATCCTCATGTTTACTCCTCTCTCCTCATGTATGATCCTATGACCCTCCTCATGTATTCTCTCTATTGTAAAAGGGTTTTCACATGATGATGATGTACTGAGCATTTCCCTTTATATCATTCTTATTATCTTTTACCTACAACGTGTTTTATCTGGGTCCGCTTTCGGACCCTTGTATATAAGCTCTATACTTTGTAGTATGTAGCTTAAGTCTAAAATCAACTTAGCTGGTCTCCATCTTCTCCTCATCTGACTTTGTCCAACTCCCCACTCGTCGAAGTTGTAAGTTGGTTCTGTCCAACGAACAATTAGACTTTGCCTCGGATCCTTCCAGATCTGTCTTGATCAGTTCAATTCTCTTGGCTTCCCTCAATACTTGTTTCATTCCCAAGACTTCCACCTGGTGTGGATCCGCTTCGCCTGGACTTAACACTGAAGAGTAAAATGCAAAATAAATTTTTGGAGCTGGTGGTTAAATTTTTTATTTTGAGTGGATAGGAGCACTAGAGTTTTCGGGGAGGTGTCAATACTTGCGGGTACCTGCAAGTCTACCCGTGGGAAAACTCGCTTAAACTCGCACTCGCAAGTATCAAGTACTTGCGAGTGCGAGTTTAAGCAAGTGCGAGTATGACTTCCTGAAATGGCAAGTATACTTGCGAGTACTCGCAGGTCCGTACTTTCATTTGCAATAAATTGACATTTGATATTCAAGCTAGCATTGTACTGGTAGCAACTTGATTCTCATAGGCTCAACACATACTCATGTGTCATGCATATGTATATTTGAGTATAGTGGTACTATCATATCAAGTGTTTTATCTAGCGAGTTTGGACAAAATTCATCATAAGTCAAAGTATAAAGTATAGATTTCAATAATTCATACACCACTATGTAGCTGGTATATGCACACTCATTTTTCATTTCTAGAAGTTGTTACAGAAGTCTTGTCCTGATGAGTCATCCAGAATCTTATATATTGTGGCACCACATATTGTAAAAAGAAGGATCCATGATAAAAATATGTTTGTAATACAGGCTTGTAGAGCTCATTGACCAGATCAAATTTCATTTCTGAGTCTTGTTCAGAAATTCATGATTCAAAAATCTGTGAGAAATACTTTCAAAACATACATATTTATATGAATTTATATATACTTAATCATGAAATCGACTCTAGTTGAATGATTCAATTTTTATTGACATACATTCCAACTGTGTACTCTATCTACAGGTATCTACACACTTCAAAAATCCAAACCTGTATCAGCTGTACCTGATAATTGTCCAGATCCAGCAGCTTTTCACAGGTAAACAAGCTTTACAGGGATCTATGCTAAGCCAATTTTATGATTGAGTTACCAGGCACAACTGCATGGTGTTTTCAACTATATATCAATAAAAATTCTAAAGTTAGTTTGATGATTTACAGTAGCGGCAAAAAATAACCGAACGGTTACATAATGCCATTCAGTGTTTTCCGAATCATGTAGAAGTCGCATTTCCCTGCAACTTTTCATTCTCTTACTTTATATAAGGACTGGGCATCATATACTGTACCTATGAAAAATGAGACATAAAAATCTATAAAGGTTTAGTGAGAAATACACAAAAGAATTGAAGGTATAGGACTGTAAAACTTGTGTACTTTTTATTTGGTTTATTGCAGACTATCAAGCAAAGAGGAAAATCTGAGAAAATTGGTACTTAATATAGGACCTTCTAACTTTAAGTTACACCCAAAATTTCGATGTGATAAGTTATAAGACCCTCCAAAAAATATTACCTTTTGAGATACTTATTTGCAAGTACCATTCTTCAGCTTTGTTGTATGAAGCTGGCTAGCTCCATAAAGTTTCTCCTTGATTCTTAATAAGGTCCCAGATATATATGGTGGCTTATCTTGGTCATTCAGCTTCATATAATGGAGCTGTGAGTTGGCACTTGCAAATAAGTATCTCAAAAGGTAATATTTTTTGGAGAGCCTTGTAAGTTATCACATCAAAGTTCCTGGTTTTACTTAAAGTTCAAGGGTCCTACATTAAGTACCAATTTTCTCAGATCTTCTACTTTGCTTGATAGTCTGCAGTAAACCAAATAAAAAATACACAAGTTTTACAATCCTATACCTTCAATTCTTTTGTGTAATTTTCACTAAACCTTTATGGACTTTTATGTCTCATTTATCATAGGTATAGTATATGATGCCCAGTCCTTATATAAAGTAAGAGAATGAAAAGTTGCAGGGAAATGTGACTTCTACATGATCCGGAACACACTGAATGGCATTATGTAACCGTTCGGTTATTTTTTGCCGCTACTGTATATATGAATTCACTCAATCTTGTGAGAGTATGCCTTTCACAGATATTCAAAAAATGAGTTTCTGGACAAGACTCAGAAGTGAACTTTGATCCATGCAATGGATTCTACAAGCTAGCATCACAAGCATATTTTTATTATGGATTCTTCCTTTTACAATATGCAGTGCCACAATATTTAAGATTCTGAATAACTCATCAGAACAAGGTTTCTACAATTACTTCTAGAAACAAAAAGTGGATGAGCATACACAAGCTACACAGTGGAAGTAGTAAATAATTCATAAATAAATGTAAAAGATAAATATCTGGATAAATGTAATTTTACGCGCTCAATAAAGTTCATTTGTTTACTCTTCGATCTCATATACTTGCAAGTCACTCACATTCCCTACGAGTACTCGCAAGTTTGGCACCCGCGAGTTGCGAGTATGGTTCCCACGGGTTTTGTGCGAGTGCGAGTATGACTTTTTTAAACTCAATACTTGCGGGTTGCAAGTGCGAGTTACCTGCGAGTGGACTCGTCAAAGTCTCTAAGGAGCACTTTTGAGTGAAAATCTTTGATTTGAAGTTGGATGTTTAATATCTTGAGTGCTTCTTGACTTATTGCAGAAATACTCATGTGAAAGCACAAAATATCCTCAATGGATTACAGAATACTTTGGGCTGTCCAGTATTCAATTAGAACTCTTATCACTGGTATCCCTTAAGAATCAATAATATATTCAAACTCTGATGGTATATTACAGTATCCCACCAAGGAATACTTCCATCAACACAATTATACCTTATACTAAGCACACTTTGAGGTGGACATTTCATCTGGTGAACAATAAGAATTTCAGTAATGTCCAATGACAATCTGATATTAGGACAGCACATATATATTCCTTGCAATAAATCACCAATGTCAATCCAAAATTGATGGCAACTTCCTGATATACATCCCAAAATGGCTCATATGGAATTCATTACCAAAATGCTCACAGAGATCTACTCTTACATTATTATCTGAATACTTCAACAATCTATCTATTCAAACTCTGGTGATTTCCCACCAAGGAATACTCCTATCAACACATTTGTACCTCTACTAAAGATACTTTAAGTTGAGCTTATTACCCAGCTGGTGAGGATATTTGTGCTTTCACATGGGTATTTCTGCAATAAGTCAAGAAGCACTCAAGATATTAAACATCCAACTTCAAATCAAAGATCTTCACTCAAAAGTACTCCTATCCACTCAAAATACAAAATTTAACCACCAGCTCCAAAAATTTATTTTGCATTTTACTCTTCAGCCAGTGCCTATCCATAATTGGAAGGTACAGTTGATCTCTCTTGTGAGTGGGCTATCTGCCAGAAGTCTTAGAAAGCATGGGAAAATTGTAACCCCTATCAGACAAACTCTGATTTCATGCTTTTCATTGCATTTTACACCTATTTCTTTGTTTCTAGTATTTTTATGTCAGTTTTTAGCATTTCCACTATTTTTCCTTGTGGCACTGCAAAAGTGTGGGAACATAGTGCATCCAGACCTGTTTTTCTGTCAATAACAAACCACCATATTTTGGTGATATTTTTAGTAATTTTACTGTTTTGGGTGGTCCACAATCCACAAAAGCATGAGAGATCAGCTCGCACTCACCTGCCCTTATGCACACCCTATCCTATCATTCATAAAATTACTATTTTTAGTGTAAATCTCATCTCTTTTCAGTGATTTTCCATTTTTGATGGTCCGAAAAAGCGTGGGAAAATAGCCTGTCCCAACCTGCCCTTATGTACACTCTGTCCTACTCTCTTCAATTATAAAACTACTATTTTTAATATAAATTTTGTCTATTTTGGTGATTTTTCCATTTTTGATGTTTCGAAAAAGCGTGGGAAAATAGCCCGCCCTAACCTGTCCTTATGTACACCCTATCCTACTCTCTCCATTTATAAAATTACTATGAATTTCATCTATTTTCAGTCATTTTTTCCGTTTTTAATGGTCCGAAAAAGCGTGGGAAAATAGTCCGCCCCCACTCCCCCTTATATACACCCTATCCTACTCCCTCCATTTTTAAACATACTATTTTTAGTAAAGATATCACATGTTTCAGCCTTTTTTTCATTTTGATTGCTCCGCAGGATGTGGGAAAAAGTTCCGCCATAACCCGCCACCATGGAGCACACTGCCCACTTTAGAAGCATTTATGCACAATTTACCATCTTTATCCACTTACTTTTCAAAAAGCTTCCCTATGACAAATGTGTTACAGCTTGTGGCACATTTTCACTTTACAAGGCAATTACTTAATGTCTCCTACCTAGCCTAGCCCATTTCTGGAGCTTTATGGGGGATACCTTCCATATTTGGTTACTCTTGAGCCAGAAATGGCCTCTGCTTGTTTAACTTGTACTTGTCAAAAAGTGCTGTAGTAGACTAACAGTACTTTTTAAAATTTTCTTACCATATCAGCTGCTCCAAGATCTTCATGTGTTGCATGCACATCAATACTGCTGGTGACGAGGCGAGCTTGACTGTCCAGTATCAAGGAGAGGAAGGGGAGGCTGAAATCACAAACTTTCATATGCATGAACACAACAAGGATGAATATAAGAATGGGGGTGTCAAGGAGCTGATTGGGAGTATAGGGTGTTGGAATTATTGATTTACATTTCTATCAGAATTCATTTTACAGCTATTGTTCTAACCCATATGCTACACAATAGCTTCATACTTCTTGATTATCAGCGCAGTCATCTATTGTCATTTGCTGTACTACACCACAGGTTTTATTGTTCTTTGTTCACACTGATTTAGTTACTCTAGTATAAATGTTAGGTAGAAATCAGGTAGTATCTCAAGCAATTGCCATGAGCTCAGTGCAAGTGCTAAATACACAATATGTCCAGCTCCATGATGATTATGGTCCTCAATCTCTTACTCTAATATAGGGATGGGAAATTTTTGCTGGAAGAGTATGGGAATGATGTTTCGCTGCGGGATGTTATCGCTGGACTAGAATATGATGACTAGATTTACTGTTACATCTATGCTAGTATCATGTGTGTAGTCCATAGACAATTGTTCCGTGCTTCCATACCTTCAAGCAACACTGTAGTACCAGTAAAATCCTTTGAGAACGCATTATCTTTCCTGGCAACAATAGCATTGAATTATCTTCCGCGTAAGGTTTTCAGTTCGCCTCTATTCTGTACTTTTCATAAGGCGATTCCAGTATGGCATCATCTACCAGTGCCCCTGACGGCGACTCTATCTCTATCGTGCATTCTCTCTTTATCGAATGCAGGTATCCTGAAGTCAGTACCAGTATGAGCGGTGAACATGGGGGTGAGAAGCCCATTTAGTCGTTCACTATGAGGACAATATTGTACGTATAATATCTAAGAGCCTGTTCGGTTGCAACCGGATATCCGATCGGACGTCCGGTTGGACTGTCTGGTTACTGTATATGGAAATAGCGGTAACTAGATTGATATACCGGTACCTTGTGACTATGCGTGACAGTAAGGATCAGTCTCGTCGCTGTTTGCAATGGCAACTGTCCAATGCCTCAGAAAAAGTCTGCTACTGACATCTGAACTTAGATATTGTATCACTTTTGACCATTGAAACCACTCCCCAGCATGTCATACTGATAGCTCAGTGACATACAAGTACAAAAAGATAGCAGTTTGTTCCCCTAAGTGACGTGCCGAGAGTCTGAGACCACTAACATCTTTGAGTGTTTACACAAGAAAAACCATGTACATGCATTCCAAGTTCGTTTCAGATTCGTTCAGGGTGTCCATGAAGGAGTTCTCACACCCATGCAGCACCAGTTAATGCAGAGGTATGATAGGGTTGCTTCCAACCGTGCGGAGTGCATACAATAGGCCAAACTGACAGTTTGAACTATGAATGCAGCTGCTCCCAGTATCTGTCGTCTGTATGCAATAGTTGCTCATACTCAAAACCATCGGCCAATGCAGCGACGCGTGTACTGTCACGCTCGGAACAAATCTATTTACCGGGTTTCCATATACAGTAACCGGATAACTCAACCAGACGTCCGATCGGACATCCGGTTGCAACCGAACAGGCTCTAAGCGATGAGTTAGTGGTATAGAGTTACATATCCAGAAGAAGGATATGCGTAGGGTATGGAATGAGACTTGAGTCTCGAACAGTCGGACGAACACCAGTATATAAGGGTAGACAATAGTAGCGTGGATGAAAAAAAGCTTCTGGAAACAAAGCCCGTCCATTTGGACGAACGATAGAATGTCTAAGAACTCGCAGTAGGGATAATCATGATAGATGCGCAGAGCGGAAATGGGAACGAAGATGTTCAGGTTATTGTTCCCGTCCTAATTTGTCGTACATTTAACAGATGGTGTCGGAGGGGGATTGGTTGTCACTTATGCTCCAGTCGCAACGAATCTCCATTGTTCACATCTTCCCTATTTCCCGCAAAAACCGGAATTTCAACACTATATCCACCGCAAGAATGAGATGTGAAGTACAAGTACCAGACTCGAGGCAACCACAGCCGTACGTGCGTTCTTTCATCTACTCAGCCCATCTCCATGTGGATTGCTCGAGGTTGCGCAGACCTAGGCCAACAAGAGGAGTTGGGCTTTATCGTGGTGAGGCTGAATACTCGAGCTGGTCGTACTATCAAAGAAGACGTGAGAGGGAAGGAAGGTGGGGAGTGATTTTGTTGAAGCAGTTTAGTATTTGGGCACCGGCGGAGTGGAACGAGATGTAGACGAGACGGTCTTCTATTCGACGAGGATGACGTTGGCGGGGAGAGTAGCTCGTGTCTCTCAAGAGACGTAGAAGAGTCTACAGGTTTGAGATTCTAGTCATGTCCAAGGCTGGAAATGACATGTCCTTCTATACCGAATAAAGAATCTTGAATGGAACAGGTTTTGGATTCCAAAATAGAGTCGTTGCCCTCCACCCCATCCCAATTAACCCCAAAAACGACCTCGTCGACGTCGCACAGTAGCATCCGTTCTGTTCCGTCCAGTTCTACCTCTGATTGATGCTCCACCCTCGTTTCTCGTCCTTCTTGGTACCACAGATAGAAGAATTTTGCTGAGGAAATGAGATGTAGGCGCCGGTACACGGCTGCCGTGGGCTCGGACCAGAGTCCACATCTACAGTAGATCCAGAATTGAGTGCCGCTACAAACTCGACAACCGTTGGTATGGGATGGGACCCTTTGATTTCGAAACCTCATCGATTCTCATTTAAAGTGACACTGGTTGGATATGAGGAATCGACTACTGAGACAGAGGCTTCCGTTTGTGGATGCGAGGCCAAGAGAGTTGCCGTAGGGAGGAATGGTCCGGGAAAGCTGAGAAGCATTTAGGAGTAGAAGACGACTTTCGGATGGGGCTATTACTGACGAGTTCTAAGCAAAAGAAAGGTGTAAGAAAGGAAGAAGACGCACTGGGTAGCTGCACATTGCTTGCTTCTCTCTCATTTGCCCACACCGCTCGTGTTCATCCACAGAAATTGCATAGGCCCAGGCGGGAGGAACTACCTCTGACGTGGTTCGGTCGAGTTTTTGTGACTGTTGGTGTCTTGACGAGGAAGCTACGCAGGTAGTGTCCGATGGGGACGTTTTCTAGTTGAAGGGACGAAACGAGACCAAGTACACGTAAACGAGACAGTCTTCAGCTTGACAATTTTTTGCAAGGATGTCGGGACGCGCATCTACTCTATCCTTTATAGACATAGGCACTACGTGTCAGGGTTAGACTTTGACACTGGAGAAACTGGAGTATGGGAATGAATTCACGAACCAAGTTGCACGAATCCGCTCTAGCAGCCTCCTATGATCCCAATAAACGTACATGTCACAGCAACTCTGAGAAGGGGAGCGAAAGCGCAGGTACCCCATGGACTCATGGTGACGTTGAGACTTGGATGGGAGGAGCTCGAGGGACTCCAACATACCTCAAAAATCGTCAGCTTGGCACGAGTCTCGTGTTGCGGTTTGAAGGACATGGAGACGAAACGGCTCGACGACAGTGGCGGTTGACAATGATATAAAGTAGCTTGCATTCGTGAGGGCAGGCTCTGGTCGGGATAGTTGGATTTTGTACGAGAGAAATGGGAATGAGAACAAGCATCCAAGGACGTTTTGGATGGTATAGGTATCGTCGTAAACCACGGTTGCAGAGCTCGATAATCTTATTAACGTTGTTTTCCATCTGCCGGTTCCAACAGACCCAAACACTCCCCACCGTCAAAAGCAATGTCTGGCAGAGGTCCTCCGCCTCCGTCCCCGCTCTCATACTCCAATTCCCCCTTTCCTGTCTCCTTCCAATCCCATCGTGCTGCACACTCGTTATCGTCTGCATGCTGAGACATCTACGACGCAAACAGAATTGCCTGCATCCGGCGTTTACGTGTACGAGCCAGCCCCCACCTCGTCGGTTTTTGCAAACAAGATAAATGGGTAGAGTAGACGTTAACACGTTCCGACACCCTTCAAATCTTGTCAACTGGGCCTTCATCTCGTTGAATAGGACAAAAGCAGAGGTGTTGTCGAATCAGGTATAGGGAGTTGAGAATGCTGATAAGAATGAGAGCGATAGAGATGCTGTTTGGATGTATCGTTGCAATTGGCTTGACGCCAACAGATTTGTCATGGAGCAAATGGACGAGCACTTGGCAAAATGTAGGGCGGAAGACGGGTAATTGAGTGGGGCTACTTTCAACGAGTTCTAAACCAAACGGCAAAGATATACTTTAGAGGGGCCGAAAAAGACGCACCAGGCAGCTGTTTGTTGTTATGACAATGTTAGTGGTTCCGACTGCACAGTGCAGAGAATGGAAACACGGAAACAAGTTGTCTATCCAAATTTCTGTCCACAGCCTAATCTCTCCTCTCTCTAAAGCCGGAACCGACACTCTACCCACCAGCGACAAGAAATCGATAGCATGCGTCCGACCTGATTGGAGCGTTTCGTTGTTGATAGCAGGAATCAAAGTATTATTGTCGTGGTTTGGTCGAGCTGTCGACTCGACCATGGATTTCTCGAAAAGGAGGCTGGGCAAGACAGAGATACGGGGAGTGATTCTGTGGGTCGTTTCTAGTTGAAAGGAACAGAGGACACTCAAACGGAACACTCTTCTGTTCGAGGAGACATAGGTACTACGTCAGCGTTGGACTGGAGTATGAGAATAAGAACGCACACGAAACGACCAAGTTGCAAAGTCCGTTCCAGGGGCTTTGAACGATGTCTTTCTTCCTTTCAACCCCAAAAAACCCTCACAACTCTCTGCTTTGGATAGCATTCTAGTACCGCGAGTCTTGTCTTAATCGGAATGAGCGTAAAATGGGCGTAGGCATTGCCGCAACTGTGGAACTGAAGTCGGTAGCGAGGACAAGACTTGTCCGTGTCTGCAGTTACAAACTGGCCACCTCATTAAACAGTTGATACAAGACCTTCAAACCTCGTCAATGCGGCAGATGTATCGTTGGGCAAGCGGAAAGTGTCTTCGAACGTATAGGGAGTTGGGTATGTACTATGGGAATGAGCATGACGGAGACTTTGATTGTCGTGGAGGATTACAGAGTAGAGTAAACGTAAAGATGACGCAGGTAAGTACGATCGATGTTTTCTTGCCGGCCGGAAATTTTGTCACTGCTCACGCTAGCGCTCCTCCGCGATCATCACCAGCCCGAATCAATCCGCAATACTCCATACTCTCGATGCTAGTATTAGTAAGTATATTTGGGAAACAATCGTATAGACGACACCCTTGTTATTGAACCTTGGGGCTTTTAAGACAGCCTTTATTTCGTCCCCCTGACCACGGCTCTGTTTCTCTTCATTGAGTGCAGATATCTCAGGGTCTATACTAGTATGCGTGGCGAACCTGCAGGTAAGGAAGTGTGTTTATTATCAAGGGGAGACCAAAAAACCGTATGTTGCGGATTATGACCGTGGATTCGTATTGGACATTTCTGAGGGCAAGTATTCCGATGCGGGACAAGGATTAGCGAGGTGATTAAAGATATTGATTGGAAGACAACGTCAAGCCGAAGGAGATGTCAGATTAGTTGATTACGAATAGTGTCCGCAATATAAAGTGAAGCATCTTGGTATAGCAGGTCAGAGCTCGAGAGCGCAAAGTACATTACATGATGTTGGGATGTAAATTTGGAGGAGAGAACTTCTTTCATAGGTCTCTGACCTCTTTACAATTTCCCACTTTAAATCATACCTTTTTCCTTGGGTCATGCCAGTGTAGGGATATCATAGAACGCAAATTACCAATTATCATTTTAGGCTTATCCATCCTCGTGTATTCTCGCAGCTCGATTGAAACTTGTGTGGCGCTAGGACACGAGGCGCACTGATTGAGTCGACATATTTCACAAGCTCGAACTTTAAAACGTACAATCAAACTTTAAGACGGACATCCAAACTTTAAAACGGACATCCAAACCTTAAGAACGTGAACTGTCAAAGGGCCCTCACGTGCATATGCTCGAGTTGCAAACCTCGCCTTCCATCATCATACACGTGCATCAGCTAAAGTCACATCATCCCAGAATGCCTTCTTCCAAGAATCCAAAAGAATGGCTTCTCAAGAAACTCAAAGCTCCAGTCTCTAGGTTGAGGAACAAGAAGAATACTCCCAACATATCAGTTTCAGCTTCTGCTCCAGACCTTCAGATGAGTCCTCAGCAAGGCAGCTCTTTTGCTGTCAATGATGATCCAAGACCCTCTGATATTGGATTGCCTGACCAGACTCCCTCTGGGCCAGACACACCTGTAGTTCCAGATGATACTCATATTCAGAATCAGAATCAAGCTCAGACTTCTGCTTCTATGGCTGAACCACCCAATGTCCAGCAGCAGGATCAGGATCAGAATATGGAAACAGGTTCTGAAGTAGTCAGTGCTGATGAAACCTCAGCTGAAAAGAAACCTTCAGGACAAGGAAAAACTGCTTTTCAGTTGACTGCTAAAAGTCTTGGGATTTTGAAGGAGTTCTCTGACTTTATTCCTGTTCCTGGAATTGGAGCTGCAATTGGATCTGTCAAGAAGTGTATTGAAGTGTATCTTGTAAGTAATTTCTTATGAATTATCAGTAAATGTTGTATGAATGTCTTTTCCAGCAAATAACTGACAATGATGAGCAAATCATCAAATTAGCTCAAGAGCTAAAGATAAAGTTGCAGACTGTTGAGAAGCACAGTGCACAAGCAGGAGATTCTGAGATGAAGAAACATTTTGATGCTCTGAAAAGGTGAGAAATATAATTGAATGTCTACAACAGAAATTAAACATTTTGGATACAGGAAATTGGAGGAGGTCTCTACTAAAGTTGGTGATCAGAAAAGTGGAATTATGAAAAACCACTTGATGAATTTAATTGATTCCGAAAGTATTCAAAAAGAGATAAAAGGATACTTTGATGATATTCAAAAGGCTTGCAATGAGTGTCAAGTAAGTTCCATTTGTTACTTCTTTGAATTAGTCTAAGTTTTTGTTAGGATGCAGCTATATTCATCATTAAAGAGAAGACTACAAAAATCTGGCAAGTAAGTATAAATTTAAAATAAAAGATTGAAGTGGGAAAACTTATAAAACATTAGTATTTGAGTCTAGAGAGGCTCAATTGTTCTCAAAAAGCCTTACATGATGCTGGACTTGACAAAGACCAGACTAGAAAGTCATGCACTCCAGGAACCAGGAAACAGATCCTTGAAGATATTGACAAATGGGCAGAGAATATTGATCCTGCCACTCTATTGGGCTACTGGATGTGTGGAATGGCTGGAACTGGCAAAAGTACAATTGCCAAATCTCTTTGTTTACTCCTGGAAGAAAAGGCACACTTAGCAGCATCATTCTTCTGCTCTAGGCAGATTGAAGAATGCAAGAAATATCAGTTTATTCTACCAACAATTGCATATAAATTGAGTAGATATTCTTGTACATTTGCAGAAGCACTACAGAGAATTTTGGAAAATGACCCAGACCTTGCTTCAAAGGGCTGCAATATGCAACTTGACAATCTTATTATTGCACCATGGAAAGCAGCTAAAACAGCAGGAGAGTTTAATGCAATTACACCTGTGATTGTCATTGATGCTCTAGATGAGTGTGATGGAATTGATGAACTTCTCAAAGTCCTCATACCTGCCATTAAAAGTCAAAAGTTGCCAGGTTTGAAATTTTTCTTTACAAGCCGCCCAGAGACATATGTTTCCAAGTACATGGGTTACTCAGGTCAGGTAGATAAGTTTGAGCTTCATAATGTTGAGGAAATGCTGGTTAAAGGAGATATTTTCAAATATCTTCAGGATGAACTTCTTGTTATTGTTCCTTCAATCTCTGAGCAAGAGATTCAATCAATTGTAGACAAATGTGGAAAACTCTTCATTTATGCTGCAACTATTATACGGTATCTATCTACTGGGAATACAAAATCACGGTTACAAAAAGTAACTGATCAAGCAGCCCAAGGTCCAGAGAAGGCTCAAACAGGATACTTGGACACCCTCTATTCAGATATTATCACTGCTGCAATTGCTGCTGTGACTGACACAGATGAGGATGAAAGAGCACAAGTTTTGGAGATCTTGTATACCACAACACACTGTGCTAGGCCAGGATCCTGTGAGATTATTTCCAAAGTCCTTGGACATAATGCTGAATGGGTTGAGAAAATAATTTCAAATTTGCAATCAGTGTTGTATATCAATGCACAAGATCAGGGTGTTTATGCATTTCATGCATCCTTCCCAGATTATCTGATTGATAAAAAGAGATCAGAAGGATTCTTTTGTGACTCATCAAAACAGCACCACTTGCTAGCCAAGGGCTGCTTTGGTACCATGGAAGAGGGACTCAAATTCAACATTTGTAAATTGCCATCATCATTTGTGAAGGATAAAGAGGTTCCAGAGATTACAAGCATTATTGAAAAAAATATTGATGCCAGTTTACAATATTCATGTCAATTCTGGCATTACCATTGGGAGAGGGCAAACATCAGTGAAGATCTGGCCAATAAATTGAAATTATTCATTGGTGGAAAAGGAGTTTTCTGGATTGAGGCAATGAATCTGATAAGGAGAGTTCAGAATGGCAATATGGAGACCTGTGAAGAAGTTTTTGAGAAATTGATAAATATGGAAAAGGTAAATATCTTCAATTAATCTAGCATAAGCAATTGTTGAAAGCATTAATAGAAAAATGAAATAATTAGCAGCCACCAAGCTGAAGTGCAGAGTCTGAGACAGGTTGCAAGAACTTTTGGGCTGAATGAAGTAAATGATTACACACCACATTTATATTTGAGTGTGCTCCCATTTTGGGCAGACACTATTTCAGTAGCTCAAAGGTTCAAAAGGACAATGAGGGTTCTTCATAAAACAGTTACAGTTGAAATTGCAAGATGGAAAGTTGAGTCAGAGGTAAATAGCATTGCCATATCACCAGATGGGAAGAGGATTGTCTCTGGCTCTTCAGACAAGACTATGAGAATCTGGGATGCAGACACTGGGACTCCTGTTGGAGAACCACTGCAAGGACATGAGGACTCTGTTGACTCAGTTGGATTCTCCCCAGATGGGAAGAGAATTGTCTCTGGCTCTTGGGACAAGACTGTGAGAATCTGGGATGCAGACACTGGGACTCCTATAGGGGAACCACTGCAAGGACATGAGGATTATGTTTTGTCAGCTGGATTCTCCCCAAATGGAGAGAGAATTGTCTCTGGTTCAAGAGACAAGACTGTTCGAATCTGGGATGCAGACACTGGAACTCCTATAGGAGAACCACTGCAAGGACATGAGGATTATGTTTGGTCAGTTGGATTCTCCCCAGATGGGAAGAGAATTGTCTCTGGCTCTTTTGACAAGACTGTGAGAATCTGGGATGCAGACACTGGGACACCTGTAGGGGAACCACTGCAAGGACATGAGGATTGTGTTTTGTCAGTTGGATTCTCCCTAGATGGGAAAAGAATTGTCTCTGGCTCTTTTGACAAGACGGTGAGAATCTGGGATGCAGACACTGGGACTCTTGTAGGGGAACCACTGCAAGGACATGAGCATTATGTTTTGTCAGTTGGATTCTCCCCAGATGGGAAGAGAATTGTCTCTAGCTCAAGAGACACAACTGTGAGAATCTGGGATGCAGATACTAGGACTCCTGTAAGGGAACCCCTGCAAGGACATGAGGATCCTGTTTGGTCAGTTGGGTTCTCCCCAGATGGGAAAAGAATTGTCTCTGGCTCTTGGGACAAGACTGTGAGAATCTGGGATGCAGACATTGGGACTCCTGTAGGGGAACCACTACAAGGACATGAGGATTCTGTTAACTCAGTTGGATTCTCCCCAGATGGGAAGAAGATTGTCTCTGGCTCTTGGGACAAGACTGTGAGAATCTGGGATGCAGACACTGGGACTCCTATAGGGGACCCACTGCAAGGACATGAGGATTCTGTTAACTCAGTTGGATTCTCCCCAGATGGGAAGAGGATTGTCTCTGGCTCTTCAGGCAAGACTGTGATAATCTGGGATGCAGACACTGGGACTCCTGTAGGGGAACCACTGCAAGGGCATGAGGATTCTGTTAACTCAGTTGGATTCTCCCCAGATGGGAAAAGGATTGTCTCTGGCTCTTCAGACAAGACTGTGAGAATCTGGGATGCAGACACTAGGACTCCTGTAGGGGAACCACTGCAAGGACATGAGGATCATGTTTGGTCAGTTGGATTCTCTCCAGATGGGAGGAGAATTGTCTCTGGCTCTTGGGACAAGACTGTGAGAATCTGGGATGCAGACACTGGGACTCCTGTAGGGGAATCACTGCAAGGACATGAGGATTCTGTTAACTCAGTTGGATTCTCCCCAGATGGGAGGAAAATTGTCTCTGGCTCAAGAGACAAGACTGTTCGAATCTGGGATGCAGACACTGGGACTCCTGTAGGGAAACCACTGCAAGGACATGAGGATTATGTTTGGTCAGTTGGATTCTTCCCAGATGGGAAGAGAATTGTTTCTGGCTCTTTTGACAAGACTGTTCGAATCTGGGATGCAGACACTGGGACTCCTGTTGGGGAACCACTGCAAGGACATGAGGATTATGTTTTGTCAGTTGGATTCTCCCCAGATGGGAAGAGAATTGTCTCTGGTAATGGTCCAAACATCAGAGTTCTAGATGTATGTTCAGATTCATGGCAACTGAATCCAAATGGATGGATTTACTATCCCTGGCAGAAGGCAATTGCTTGGATCCCACCTCAGTTTCAGCAAAACTTCTATACAGGAAAAACCCACCTTATAATTTCATGTGTTGGCTATAATAAAGTCTCATTGGAAAGCTGTGTTTATGGTAGTCAATGGCTGTTATGCTATGAAGGTGATCAATAAATTGTTCTTTTGTGTTCATATTTTCAAATTCCCCAGTTTCACATACTTGAAGTTATTAATTTTCATGGACTTTTTCATTAGTACATAGGGTTACTCCTTCTCTTGTGTTTTATGGAAACATTCAATATTCAAAGATGCATTATACAATTTTGGCTGCATTTTCCTCAAAGGATATCTCTATACATACACACATGTACTGAGTGTTTACTGTCAGTCTGGCTATGCAAGACTAAGAAATGTCTATTGGCAGATGTAAGTATTTCCCTCAGACTTCTGCTTTTCCCAAAATCAAGATTATCATATTTTTTGTGTCAGATGTTGCCACAAATATTATGTATACTCCTGCAATCCACCCGTTCATTATCAATGTAGTCAACTACTTGATTTGATTTCCTGGTAGATAGGCACAATGTATAATTAATATTTTCATTGTATTTTTTTGTCATGGTCAAGAACATACTATGTGTTCTTTGTGGATGCAGAATTTAATTATTCAATACTCCCTCTACCAATCCTGTCTAGCAAATGTGCTCTTGCTGCCTTTATGGTTCACCAATGATTTCAAATGTGTGAGATGAAATATGTTTTGAGCTATACAAATAGAAGCACCTCTCATGTTGTTGGAATGACACATTGGCATTGGTGCCTTGGACTTGGTATAGCTTTTACTAGCTTATTCACTATATGTGCAAATCTTGAGCTGGGTCACTGGTTGAGATTGGAGTGCATAGATGCTTGCTATACTAGGGACAGGGAGAAAAGGGGGTGTTGGCTGAGGGTTTCTGATATCAGAAAATGGTAAAGAAGAAGGATAATGGATAGTTCTGCTCATGAAATACATGTCCTCCAGACTACATTCAATGCCTCATGTTTTACTTCCAATCTTTGCTTCTTTGTAATCTGTCCAGTCATTAGAGTCAATAGGCAAAACAGGAGCAGAACAATGCTCACTGTTTCATGGTAGGGAATTGGCTCCTAGGACAGTGACCAAAGAATGGAGGGCTTGGGTGAGAGGATACCAGTTGTGTACTCAGGCTTTGTCAATCAGAAGGCCATGAGGCAGGACAGAGAAGCATTGTACACAAGGCTAGTCTCTAAAAGGTAGTTCTGATTCAACAGAGGGGATGACACTTGTTTTGAATAGGACTCAAGTATCTTGCACAATGGATATGAGAGTCTGTGGTACCCTGACCACTGTGATGTGCTTGTGGTCAGGACCTTGTAGATCCATACAGCAAAGATATGCGACATGATAGCATACTAATCTGGAGCCAAACACATGCTTCTATTTCACAAGCTTGAACTTTAAAAAAAATACAACCAAACTTTAAAACAGACATCCAAACTTTAAAATGGACATCCCAACTTTAAAACAGACATCCAAACCTTAAGAACATGAACTGTCAAAGGGCCCTCATGTGCATATGCTCGAGTTGCAAACCTCACCTTTCATTATCATACATGTGCCTCAGCTAAAGTCATATCATCACAGAATGCCTTCTTCCAAGAATCTGAAAGATTGGCTTCCCAAGAAACTCAAAGCACCATTTTCTAGGTTGAGAAGCAAGAAGAATACTCCCAACATATCAGTGTCAACTTCTGCTCCAGACCTTCAGATGGGTCTTCAGCAAGGCAGCTCTTTTGCTGTTAATGATGATCTAAGACCCTCTGGTACTGGATTGCCTGATCAGAATCCTTCTGGAGCAGACACATTATGAGTCCGGAATGAAATGTAGGATTCATTCTTTATCAATGGTGGTGCGCAATGCACGGTTTGGACGCGGTCAGTTTGGTTTTATTTGTCAAACCCTTTACTCCCCTAAAGGCTGCCTGCTCAGCACTTCAGTCAATAACTTCTTCAGCGGATCACGAACAGTTCTCGGATGGTTCTGGCATCTCATCTTGAACAATTTACAAGACTTCAATAGAAGCAAACGAGAATAACCTGTTAATTTACTTGTTTGGCATACTATATAAGTACTTATAAATTCAAAAAATAACAACATTTTTCTATAGAAGTGACTGAAATCGATCCCATACTACTTACAAAAATTTGTTAAAACGTTAATGCGAGACAGTGCCAATCCATTGACGTTTAATGTGCTCAGGACTTGGACTTCGAAAATTTGGTTATGTAAGCGCTAAACGCGCTCAACGCGTTCTGCTATCCTTAGCGCCTGAGCAATTTGGCATGCGTCAGGTATACCAAAACCTGTTAGAAATGTTTCCGAAATATTTAATATGCTAACAGATGCCGAGGCATAAAAAAGGAACCACAAAACGACGCACAAATCATCTCAAGAATGCTAGGAATGCACGGGCTGCAAACCAAACCTCGGAGAAAGAGAATGTTGACCCAAATGTGGAGGAAATGAAGAAAGTTGAAGCAAGAGCTAGGAGAGCTGAGAGAAGGTTGAGGGAGGAGAGAAAGAAGGTTCAGAGGCTGGAGAAGGATGCAAAGAATTCAGCAGGTAGAGACAGA
The DNA here is from genome assembly GCA_037954225.1 of Stygiomarasmius scandens. Classification (NCBI taxonomy): domain Eukaryota; kingdom Fungi; phylum Basidiomycota; class Agaricomycetes; order Agaricales; family Campanellaceae; genus Stygiomarasmius; species Stygiomarasmius scandens. The sequence goes on along the minus strand of JBANRG010000041.1, from coordinate 126,337 downwards.
AGACATGAGAAGGCGAGGGCAGAATGGAAAGAAAAGGAAAAGAACTTACGCTCGGAGCTTGATGATGAGATTGCCCGGGCTGAAAGCTGTGTTTGCAAAGCAGTGCAGCAGGGATTGAAGAACACAAAGGAGGCCGAAAAACAATTAGTCCGCATTGGAATACTTCTTGAACAGGCACATCACGACGCCGAATCATTTCGAAACCTCAATTTTCAGCAGCAGCAAGATCTAGTTATCCTTCGAAAAGTTGTTCAAAATCACCAGAAAAAACTCCGTCGCGCTCATCTGACTCGGACCCGACTTGTTCAAAAACAGCATAACTCACGCTTACTGGCAAAAATAAAGGTCAAGGGTGCATATACACCTGAAGTACGCTCGCTAGCACGGATCTTTACAACTTTTGGAACTGTCAAGAGTAGGGTGGGCAAGGCCGTACAGGAGGCAGCTGCATTGTTTGGGTATAAAGTCCCAAAGATGAGCAAGGATACAGTTCGACGAACCATACACGAAGGTCACATCATGGCCAAGATACAAGCTGGATTAGAGCTAGAAGAGACAACGGGTGAGTAGAAATTATTTTGTCGTGGAGTTTTGTACTAAAGATTGCATACCATTGACAGACATCACTTTTTCTGGTGATAGCACCTCTCGACGAAACCAAAACTGGCAGGCTCATCACTACACAAGCCGAGTTCCAGAAATGCAGACTGATGGCTCTGTTCGACTTTCGGAAAAGCCAAAGACTCGGTTTCTTGGTATTCGCTCGACTGTTGACCACTCTGCAGAGAAGTCTAAGGAGTCATGGGTGAAAAGCCTGGAGGATTGCATGTCAGCATATAACCAATCTCCCCTCGCAAAGCGAAGACGGAACACACCGCTGAACCTCAGGACAGTCCTCCGAAAACTTCGAGGCATGTCCAGTGATCATGCAAATGTCGAGGCATGTCCAGTGATCATGCAAATGTCGAGAAGTCAGTAGCGGATGGTATTCATGCATTGAAGGAGGAAGAAACATTAAAGGATTTGGGGGAGGAGAAAGCAAACTCAATGGAGCTGGACCAGTTTCTTACGATGCTGCGAGAGTGGAATTTCAAGAGTATCGAGGATGCTGGGGGCTTCGAGGCATACATGTCACTTTCAGCTGAGGAACGGGCTGTTCGGGATCTGGCCACTGTGAATGTGATGATGCTAAGTCTGGGAAAGGATGAGTTTGACTCATTGCCTTCTGAAGATCAGCGGTTGCTTACCTTGTTTGTCTGGTCTGGGTGTTGCATGCACAAAGACCAGAATAGCTTCAAGGGTGGCAATGCCGCAATGATCAAGGCCTGGGTCATACTATGCATCCCAGGTCCTATCCCCCTGGCCAACAAACACAATGCTGAAGCTGTTCGTAACATTGTTTCGCCGGAGTCAAGGGGAAAACAGCTTACCAAAACTGAATTACAAGCTCTCGAAGCATCTGCATGCGGCGGAGCAAAGTGCGTCGCACTTGCTGGTGCAATATTCAATAACCGTTACGACAAAAAAGGGCAAGAAGACACTCACCTAATTTTTATGAGCCATGAACTCGACGTGGCCATCAAACGGTTTCCACAGGTCAATAATACACACTTCAGAAGTCACGGCAAAGCAGCTGGCGAGCTTTTGACAAGACTTGATACATATATCAAGTTTTTGGATCATATCAAGATGAAGAAGGCAACTGAATCGTGGACGAACATCGAATCAAATGTCTACAACGCGTTACACGATCCAGCCACACTTACTGAATTGGCAGTTCTCGCACTCTACCAGCAAGCTATTACGCATCCCTACATGAAATTTGTTCGCGCTCCGGAAGAGAATGCGTTGAACGCCATAGATCTAGGTCCATTACATGTCGAGCTTCGAGAACACTGTCAGCGTTTAATTGACGAGCCCGAAATCCTACTTGATTTTGACGACAATTGCCATGTCGAGGGTACTTTTGATGGAAAGGATTTCGAGCAACCAGAGGTTGTTGGTACCATCGGAAAGATGTCAAAGGAAGGGAAGCTGCCACATTTGAAGGAGATTTTTGTTAGTTTTCTCAAGGGTGCGCTGGTTACATGGATCAGGTTCTCATCGGAATATGCACCTGGAGGATTAATTGATGGCCTGTCTGATGACGAGAAACAACGTGTATTCCTCAACGCAACCAATGACCAAAATGAAGGGGCACTTGGGTCATTTTGCGTATGGGCTCGGAACAATCCAACCTCGACGGTGCAAGATCACAACGTGTTAGCAATGTTCACACGAAATGGAGCCCAAGCATTCGTGAATGCATTCTTCCAAGCAGAGGATCACAAATGGGTAATGGCAGCTGCACAAAAACTTGATAATTCAGGCCTTGAGAGGTTGAGGAGGAAGGAGCAGGCAGAATTTGAGAAGAAGATGGTGGGGTTGAAGATGGAAAAGGCGGCGGCCAAGTTACAAAAGGAACGAGAATTGCAGCAGAGCCTCAATGCAGTTGAGTTGATCAGAAACGTGGAGGATGTCAAGAAGAAGGGCATGACGAGAGAAAAATTGGACACTCAATTGGAGAAGTTACGGCGTCTGTGGGGATCAAAGATCTCCATTCCAAAGAAATCTCACATTTCCAAGGTCGCCGAAAAGCAGGATGCACTGGTAAAAGTTCTCAAAGATCATGATAAACTTATAGCAGAAGGCCATACACCCCCAGATACCCAGAAGATCGATGTCTGTACGGTAGATGAGTGGTATGAAGAGGAGGAGATGGAGATGGAATAGGGGTTTATAACAACAATTTATTCAGTTAACTAGAATACACCATTTATAGCACACCTTGTTAACTAATGTTTATAGATAAATTTCAGTATAAAACCGCCACTCACGGTGTCAAAACTGGTGAGAACGAGCAAGAAAACGCAAACGCACTTCTGAGCCGGTAACTTTAAGTTACCGGCTTATTAAGCTGACCGCGTCTGAACCGTGCATTGCGCACCACCATTATCAAACTTTTTGGTAGCATTGTATCTGTAACGTCAAGCTTGAAGTCATCATCACAACATTTGTCTTTGTTTGTTTTCAATTCAATCAATGGTGAGAAGTCCACATTATTTCATTTATTACTCATTGCAGTTGACTCATACTGTATTATGTATTGATTATGTAACTGTCAGGAGGAACATCAAAAATCCTCCCAATAGTTATATAATCCTATCCAGTATTGATTATTGGCTTTATTGGCTCGCATTGCGGATCACTGCGATTCCACTATGTCAGAGTTTTAACAATTACTTCATTTGGATTGATAGTTGACATTTGCCATCAGTCAACCAAACCTTATTTCTCTTCATGCACATATTTGATTAATGAGTCTGTGCGCAATCTTGTATGCATTGCAACTTTCTTTCCCCCCGGCACTGTGTTCTTTCTGATTGTCCATTGTATATATTTTTAACTTCCAATAAATACTGGCTTTAAAACTTGTACTTACTTCTGTCTATCAGGAACTTCATGAAGTATTCATACTTCATGTATGTACCTTTTCTTAAGATTCTACTTATTATTGAGCATTTAAATACATCCAGCCAGCTCTTTAGCATTTTCCTAATCATAAAAGATTCAATACTTATTGTACACATAACTTAGAATTCATAAAATGAGTTCCTCACCTGGAACTGGCAGTATGGAGGAGCGGAGAGTGTTGGGCTATCACTTTTACTTTTATGCAGAAATGATTCTTTACAATGTCTCAATTTGCTTTCAAGAAAAGGACAAGAAGATGGGAATTGATTTGATTCCATAAAACTATATACAGATAAACTTGTACAATATATTTTTTGAGACCTGCTCTTATAGATTGGTAAATGGTCAGTATGTATTTGTAGTATCTAGGTTTGTTCTATATACATGGCCTAGAGAATATGATTGCAAAATGCTCAGTAATTCATAAGTGTAGATAAACATCAAAATGCAATGTAAGTTTAATATTTACCTCAACTTTCCAACAAAATTATCACTGGTTCAAAAAAATTCAATCGTCAATGCACCAAGAATATCAATGGCTCTTGCTTCTGAGTTCATTCATTCTGAATACACAATTGAAATGTCACTCAAACCATGAACAGTAGTCATATTACTTCATTCCAGGTAATCATTGGGAACCAGATCCAAATTCAGATTCACTGGAGACATTTGGGCAACCCAGACAATTTTTGCTTCAAGTCTTCCTGAAAGTATTTGCCTATATAGTTTAAGCTGATGGGAAGTTTATTGAGAGTATCAGGGTATATATGTTATTGTTGTTATGAAATTTTGTGAACATGATCAGTTGATAAAGAGACAGCATATATTGATTCATTCTTACTGCTACATAGGTTGTAATTTATCATTCTCTAGCTATACATGTTACATTTTAACCAACAGATAGCAGAATGTGCTTGAAGTGCAATTAAGGATCTCACTCAAAAGGATCACTGGAGAATCCTGTTATCTGTATTGGAAACATTGAATCACACAAAAATATGACACTGTGGGATTCAATTATATGTAGTCAAGGTAGAGAATGATGGAGAAGCACCCATATTATTTGACTATGAAGTTTTTGATTATACAACCAGTAAAATACATGCTAGAAATAAAATTTCCAAAGAAAATCTTCTCTAGCTCCGCTAGTTTTTCAGTGTTTTCTATGGGAAATTTGCAAACATTTGTGGCTATCTGTTTATATTTCTCTTAACTTGGACCTAGAATATACATGAATTCTATTGTTTTTAACCAGTTTGAGTAAGTAACAGTCAGGATGTAAATGAAATACTGCCAAAATCACTATGCTTTCTATATTATAATTAAACAGTGCATGCTAAAAACTTTCAAATGAAGAAACTTGTATATACATAGGACTATGTATAAATAAATTAGGTATGGATTTTGCTACCAATTCCCAATTTCTCCCACTGAAAATTGGTATAACTTGCATCCTCTTGAATGGACCAGTACTGATTGATTCAAATTCTATTTATTATATTTTGTGACTTGACTATTGAGAGTAACTGACAATATTGTTCAGATTTATTTTGTGGTTGGGAACAAAGAGATTAGATCTCATTACCACAGAAAAAACAATGTTCAGTTGAGCATGGTTTAAAAAATATCAACATCTGGTACATAATAAGTGGACTTGTACCTGCCAGTGGCAACCCGCTGGCCCACATACTCCAAGTCTGTAGCTCCAGAGGACACTCTAGTTCAGAATCACTGGGTGCAGGTTAAAATAAAAGAGGTTGAATTATTTTGAAGTTTTTTTGAAGTTAGGCCACAAGATTTTAAAATAATACAGATCTGATTTTGTTGATTTTATTTTGATGTTTTGTTATAGTAAAAAAGATTATCAAAATAAAATCAACAAAATTGGATCTGTATTATTTTAAAATTTTGTAGCTTAACTTCAAAATACCTTCAAAATAATTTACCATATTTTATTTTAAGCACCCAGTGAATCAAGCTCAGACTTCTGCTTCTATGGCTGAACCACCCAATGTCCAGCAGCAGGATCAGGATCAGGATTAGGATATAGAAATAGGTTCTGAAGCAGTCAATGCTGATGAAACCTCAGCTGAAAAGAAACCTTCAAGAAAGGGAAAAACTGCTCTTGGACTCACAGCTAAAAGCCTTGGAGTTATATAGGAGTTCACTGACTTTATTCCTGTTCCTGGAATTGGGGCTCCACTTGGATCTGTGAAAAAGTGTATTGAAGTGTATCTTGTAAATAAATTCTTCTGAATTATCTGCAAATGTTGTATTAACTTGAATGTCTTTTCCAGCAAGTAACTGACAATGATGAGAAAGTTATCAAGTTAGCTCAGCAGCTGAAGACAAAGTTGCAGGTTGTTGAAAGGCCCAGTGCACAAGCAGGACACAGCGTATACCCCCAGAATCCGACCATGGCAGATTCCCAGCGGATTATGGGAATATCTGAGAATCTGATAGAAATCAGATGAAAAGTAGACCACTGGCAGATTTTTGGATATGTCCTGGAAAACGACAGACATCTGCCGTGAATCTGCTATAGAATCCTCTAATAATATGCTAGAATCGTCTGAGAGGTCTAATAAATAAAATCACCAGAATATGACGAGAATCTGACAGGCTAATATTCCAGCTGCAACCACTGCTTTATTCTACTATACACGTACATAGACCGTCATTCCTAACCAGTAAAGTATTCCATATGCTAATCCATCTAAGTCTGGCTAGTATAGAAGTGAGAACCCGAGGTCCAAAGCCCGAAATTACTACTGATAAGCAGTAAAAGAAGTCGAAGAGAAGGTGTCGAATCTGTCGGTACAGCAACAAGAAACAAATGGAAGCCATGAAGCCAAGGATTGGCAGCTCTTGAACCAGCAGGACTAGGTACATATCTAAATCAAGTATGCAATGAGAATCATTTTGCGAAGATACCTTCTAGTGAGCAGTTTTTGGTCCTTTGAGTAGCCACCGACGTATGGTCGAGACGTTCGGGACTGACATATTGACATGACGTGCACTAGTAATTTTAGCACTGGACAGTTAGAGGGCAGTTAAAAGGCTACGCACTGGAACTCCTTCCTTGCAATGGCTCAAATTGACCCAGCACTTGGTTTTGACCCTGGACCTTCACCTGGTCGTATTGCATTGCGCGATGCAGCTGGTGGGACAATCTCTGGCCGTGAGTACAGTCAGTTTATATGAGAATATTGTTGGTTTACTGATTTGTTGTGCAGTGCCGACTCTTCAACCCGGTTTCAATATACCTGCAACGCCGACAGGTCCATTAGACTCCAGCCATCTTCTGCCTTCTGCAATGCAGACACCACTGTCGTTCTCATCACAGGCCTATCCTATACCAGCAACATCTTCATCGAGCACTGTGACAAGTGGTTATGTTCTGCCTCCACCTTCAGCTACGCAGTTCTCAACTACGATGCAAGTGTTACCCAACAAGTACAACTCGAGTCGGATACAACTAGAATTCCAGACATTGCGTACGAAGATTGCAGAACTTGAACAGCAATTACAGGCCGAGCGCAATAATGTGTCGGCTATCGTGAAGGGAGCATGTGATGGCGTCGTAGCACACTTGTGTGCAGAATTTGAGGCTAGGGCAGCAGTTTTGCAGGTTAGAATTGACAGGTTGATGCAGGAGAAAGCAGGAAATGGCGAGGAGAATGAGGAGGACAAAGATAGAGAGGAGGATAATAATGAGACAGACGACGACGAGGATGCTGTTATGACGAGCGAACAGGCTTCGAATCACAATAAGATTAAAGTGAGTCTGCAGATATTCGCAAATGCTCATTGAATACTTATCCGATCAACATAGCAACTTACCACAGTCCTATTCCAAAAGTTCCTCAAATCCAGCCTCAAGACGAAAGATGATATACCGGCCTTCGAAGATGGTCCTTTACCGTTGGTTGTCGGCTCAAAAGACGTTCATCAGCTTCGCTTTCAATGGGATCAAACCGCTTCCAGTGCCCATAACAGAGAATGCATAAGCACCATTGCCGCTTTTGCTCGTTCAAATGGTTCAGATTATGTCGGGGAGGTCAAGGAGTTGTTGGAAGTAATCACAGTTCAAGATATGGAGTCGCGAGTTCAGAAGAAGTTTGAGCAAGTTCACAAGAAGTTTAAGGGAACCAATAAGAGTCAGAAGGAAGAGGGAGGGATGAGCAAAAAGAAGCATGACAACCGGGCACGAGGGGTATGTTTAGAGTTTTGTACTCCATTCCCGCTGATGCGATTCCGTATATCAGAAACTTGAGGTGCGTAACCAGAAGCGAACTTCTAATCAAGTGCCCAACGACAAGAAGTGGATTCAAGAGGAGAAGTTTGATGTGGCATTTGATATTGCACACATGTTGGATGACGAAGATTTTATCAACGAGGATGGGAGCAAGGATAAGACCAAGTTTTTGGCAAGGGCACCTGAATATCGCTCTGAGGATGTGAGTATTGACAGCAATGTTTTGGACATGTTTTGACGATGTGATTGACAGCTCCAGAACCTCTTCGAGACCGTTGACTCGTGTCCAGATCCCAATCCCTCTGCACAATACGTCATGCGTGTCCGTGGAAAGCCGAAAGATACTGGAATGGCAAAGTTGAGTTTCGAAAAGAGAGCAAGGCGTTGGATGGTTTGCCGTAAATGGTTGGGTGAACACTCTGACTACGACAAAACATTGTATGTGATCGATAATGGTAAACTTTGGGGGGACAAGACGAATCCCATTGAAGAGGAGAAGAAGTGCAAAACGTTGCAGGAGGAGAAGAAGAACCAGAGGCGTAAGCGTAAATCCGAAGAGACGGTAGTTGCGAGTGACGAAGATGAGGATGAAGAAGAGTCGGGCAGAAAGAAAAGGAAGAAGGCCAAAAAGAAAGGTAAAAGGTGATATTCAAGGTTCTTGTTCATCGTCGTCATTGTACAACTCTTGAGGCTCAGCGCCGGACTTTAGCAGAATTAAAATAAGAAACTGTACTTTTAGTATAAGTAGACTTACATGATCAACTGAAATGCATATTGAAAGTTCTTGACCAGTACTATAGTGTTTGGCAGTAATAAGAGCAAGAGGACAATCTATTGCTGAAGCTGAAACCACTTCCGGCAGATGGAAATCGTTAGCGTAACATGTATAAATCCCAAGCACAGACGAACTGTGTTTATAATTTGAGTAGTTTTTTTGGTAACTAATATAACACTCACTATGTTCCCCAAGGCATCCACGGAATGTGCTCGTCAGAACGAAAACGGCGGACAACAGCACAGGCATGTGGTGGTTTCCCAGAGTTAGGTATCTGCACTGCAAATAGCTCGCATATCTGAACCGGAACACGTTTACCATCTTGTTCGATAAACGCATGTGAGTCAGTTTGTGTTCATTTGTTCCCCGTACACCCATAACGCAACCCATCCTTTCGGATATAGGGCCAACGGCGTGCAACTTGATTCCCGACGAATGGAAGGCCTCTGTCCCTAGAGAGTTCCTGTCGTAAATTCAGTTCTGGCCATAGACCAACATAAAACTGAAAAAGAAGAGAATAAATGTCGAGCCAGTTGCCATCACTATCTTCGCTGACAAGAGAGTGTAGATCTAGAGGTTTCTTGGTAAGACGTTTTGGTAAGGATATAGAGTCTGTTGACGCTTCGCTCCTGAAGACGGCTATCTCAGTCATCATAGCACCTCGCTGTTCCTCTGCCTCTGCATTGATGAGCCTGTCAACCATTTGCCGTTCCTCTGGAGAGGCGTCTGCTGGCAATCCCAGAAGGTATTCATAAACAAGGTGTGCCTGAATCCAGTAGCACATCATAGTCAACTCGATACGACCACCGTCGTGTCCATTATGTTTGACTTTCTCGAGCATACCATTGAACCGCTCAAAAGTGAACAACCACCAGGAGTAGACGGGTCCATATATCTTGATCATGGAGGCTAGATGCATAGCAAGGTGGTGATTGATTGAGAGAGAGGCACCAAGTAGGAGCATTCCACGGCAATAGTTTGATAGATAAAGTATACCTTGATTTGCTTCTGCAATTGAGATTTTCTTTGTTGAAAGCATACGAACTCCTGCACATAACATGAGTATAACATCGTACAGGGATGAGCGTTTGCATTCATGAGTGGTCTTGATGCTCTCGTTGGCAGCTAATGGGGGTTCAGTATCAGGTATCAGGTCGGATTCCTCACGCCAAGCAAGCCAAAGTACAACAGGTGTCACGGTGAGGAGGCGTCTCCATTCATCCGCTTTCTTCAACGATTGGTTTTCTCCGAGCTGTTCAAACAAATCAGTAGTGGGCTCCATTCAACACAAGAACGAGAAAGCTTACATTCTTCGGTAAACAAGTGGCATGAGACGGCCAATGTATTGAATTGATTGCATCCTCAAATTGCTTGCGAGCAGATCCAGGCCCAGAACCAGAAAACATATGCGCAGCAAATAAAATCCTGACAAATAACCATGCAACAACCCCTGGTTATAGTTCAGCGGAAGGTTCAAATCAAACAAAAAGAGATACCTAAGAAGATACAGTGCATAAAGTCCAATGCCGTTTGTCGAGAAGGCCGCCATCCTGAAATCCAATCAAAAGCGCTAAAGCGGACACCGTGTTGTTGCAAGATCTCTGATTGGCGTTGAGATGATCCCTCCTTTGAGTGGTATTTCTGTTTCAACATGTCATAGTCATCGCGTTGGGTAAACTCTGTTACAATTTTAGAAACATTCAAGTTGGGTATGGAGAAATACACTTATGGTCGAAGTCATATCCTTCCGGCCGATCAATATCTAGACTCGTGCATCGACACCAGGGACACGGATGCATGTCAGCAGTGTGTCCTGCAAATCCGGCAATTTTGTGAGCTCCTGGAGTATCACAATTGTTGCAAACAAAGTCGGCATATACCTCTTCATTAACGAGGTTTATACCATCTTCATCAAACATCTCCATTTCGACTCCTAGAGGTAAATTCAGAATAGGATCGTTTGAGTAGTGATAACCTACCATCTTTCAAAACACTCACTTCTCGCATCATCAGTTCCATGCAATGATTGAGCTGTTCCGTTGTCGGCTCCTTGGGCCCAGGGGTAATCATAGGGCATATCACCCACGGCTGCGTGAACCTATGACTTCGAGGCAGGTCCGCAATTGAGATATACATAGGGCCAGTAGAGTGCGGCCGATTTGATAGCACACCAAACTTGTAATATTCCGAGGTGAGATCATATGAACTGTCGCGAAAGGACCTACCAATCCAAATTAACAACGAGATGCAGCCCAAACCACTTCCCACTCAACTTCATTTCAGAGTTTTCACCTGAGGGCACATCGCATACATTTCCAAGGTTCCCAACTTCCCGTCAAATACCAGTCTTGAGTTCGTGCCAGATACTCCCGTCGCACATATCAGTCATAACAAAATCTTCATTGTCATTTGCATTGGCAGGTTTGTCACGGCTGTCAGTGACCAGCTTGCGGAAGCCCGGTCGTCGGACCATGCATCGCAGTGTTTGGATGAGGGATACATGAGGAATGATCTTGACAGGAGTTCGCTTTGTGGTCCCATTCGCAAGATGCTTCACATTGAAGACCTCGCCAGAGCAAGTCAGAGTCGTACAGGATGGTGATTGCAATTCCTGGAGCTCGTGAGGTGTGTAGTGTTTCCAGCAGATTGGACAAACGGCATATTGAATTATCCAAGGGTCTGCGTCAATTCCTAGTTGTTGTCTAGCACTAGCAAGAGTCTTGACAGGAGGTGGGAAGAGAGGAGGCTGGTTGTGGGCTCTATTGTTGGCCTCGAGGGCAGCAAATGTCCAGGTTAAGTTCTCGTTTACAAACCGGACAGCCATCTTTGCCTGTACATTATTAAGAATGGCTTGGAGATATGCAATTCGAACAGCAGACGACTCGTTGTCGGCGAAAGCAGGAGGAACCAAGGGAGCTTCTAGCGAATCCGGGTCATCTAGAGGTGGGTACACGTTGCCAGGGATAGTAACCGGGGTATAGAACGTGTCTGCAGGGTGAAAGAGACGTTGCTGTGGACGTACTTGGAGACCAGTGTCCCTGCGCAGCTCATCTGGCATTTCCATCTGCCATGCACCGTCATCACCATCATTATCATCATCATCATCTTGCGGCCCCAGATCATCACATCCACCGTCGTTCAAAGCCATTTGCACAGCCGTTACCCTGGGTTGAGCTCCAGAAAGTTTTCCAGGTCCATATCGCTTGAGGTGTTTCTTGGCTGTGTCGTTCTTGATTTTATGGAGGGGAAGCGGCAATTTGAGGCATCTAGCACAAATACAAGTCGTATAATCGCTGCCTCTAGCCATAGTTGATGGTGCTCGAGGTTGGCAAGATGACGCGCACGTTAGTATTTTCCGTGTTACCGGAGTCACCTGATGGCGTATTCTTTCCGTTTTTCCTTAAGTCCGTAGAAAAGGCCGTCAGATTTCTGGCATCAAAAAAGACGCTACAAAAGTATCTAAGAAGTTGCTATGTTATTTTTTCTGAGTTTGACCCAGCAGATTCCTGGTAGATTTTCGTGGGATTCCGGAATCTCCCAAAATCTGACGAGATTTCGCCCGTCGGATTCTGGGGTTATACACTGTGGGAGATTTTAAGATGAAGGAACATGTGGAGACCCTCAAAAGGTAAGAAATATCATTAAATTAACACAATAGATGCAGAAAATTGGAGGAAATTTCTACCAAAGTTGATAATCAGACAAGCAGAACCATCAAAGATTACATTAGAAATATAATCAAGTTTGAAAGCATTCAACAAGAGATAATGAAAATTTTTGATAACATACAGAAGGCTTGCAATGAGTGTCAAGTACTTTCTACTTATTTTTTCTTTGAATCAGTATAAACTTTTTTTAGGCTGCAGCTATATCCATTGTTGAAAAGAAGACCACAAAAATCTGGCAAGTAAGTATTATCTTAAAATAAACACTTGAAATTCAAAATCTTATAAATATTAGTATCTAACCTTGGAGAGACTCAATTGTTTTCAAAAAGCCTTACATGATGCTGGACTTGACAAAGATCAGACCAGAAGACCATGCACTTCAGGAACCAGGGAACAGATCCTTGAGGATATTGACAAATGGACAGAGAATATTGATCCTACTACTTTATTAGGCTACTGGATGTGTGGAATAGCTGGAACTGGTAAAAGTTCAATTGCCAAATCTCTGTTTGTTCCTGGAAGAAAAAGCACACTTGGCAGCATCATTTTTCTGCTCTAGACAGATTGAAGAGTGCAGAAAATATCAGCTCATTTTACCAACCATATCAGTGGAGCAGATATTCTCATATGTATGCAGAGGCACTGCAAAATAGTTTGGAAAACAAACCAGATCTTACTTCAAAGGGCTACAATATTCAACTTGACAATCTTATTTGCACCATGGAAGGCAGCTAAAACAGCAGGAGAGTTTAAAGCAATCACACCTGTGATTGTAATTGATGCTTTAGATGAGTGTAGGAATTGATGAACTTCTCAAAGTCTTGATACCTGCTATTCAAAGTTGAAAATTGCAAGGTTTGAAGTTTTTCTTTACTAGCCACCCAGGGACATATGTTTCCAAGTACATGGGGCCCTCAGGTCAGGTAGACAAGTTTGAGCGACATAAAGTTGAAGAAATGCTGGTTAAAGGGGATATTTTCAAATATTTTCAGGATGAACTTCTTGTAACTTTTAGCTCAATATCTCACCAAGAGATCCAATCAATTGTAGACAAATGTGGAAAACTCTTTATAACTATTGTATGATAGCTCTTGAATGGAGATACAGAGACTCACATAGCTGATGTGACTAGCTTAGCTCGCAAACCAGATGTATCTCAAACAGAGGAGTTAGATAAGCTATATTCAGGCATTATTATGTTGGAAAAACTGAAATGCCATTATAATGAAAACCCATTATATTGGCTTATAAGCGGCCCTAAGGTACCATAATTTTGGGTGAGCTACCCTCATAAGCGCTCATAATACACTTATGATGGCTTATACAAAACACTGAAATGATTATGGCACTTATAAGCACTTATAGCGCTTTTTCAGTTTTTCCAACATAAGTTACCAATAACTTCTTTAAAGGCCAGCAGGAAGGAAAGAGAAAATATTTTAACACCTGTTCACACAGCAGTACCTGTATCATGTGCAATTATGTCTGAGATACTGGGATATAATGCAAGCTGGGTTGAAAGAATAATTTTGAATTTACAATCAGTTTTGTATATCAACTCACAAGACAAGGGAATTTATACTTTCCATGCATCATCCTTCCCAGATTATCTGATAAAGAGAGGTCAGAAGGATCCTTTTGTGACTCACTTGCTAGCCAAAGGCTGCTTTGAAAGTATAAAAAGGGACTCCGATTTCACATTTGTAAATTGCCATCATCATTTGTGAAGGATAAAGAGGTTCCAGAGATTGAGACCACTATTGAAAAAAAATATTGATGCCAGTTTACAATATTCATGTCAATTCTGGCATTATCATTTGGAGAGGGCAAACATTGGGGAAGATCTGGCCAATGTATTGAGATTGTTCATCAGTGAAAGAGGAGTTTCCTGGATCAAAGCAATAAATTTGATCAGGAGTGTCCACTATGGTAATATGAAGACATGTGAGGAGGTTTTTGAGAAATTGTTAAATATGAAAAAGGCAAATGTTTTGAGTCAGTTTAGCATGAACAATTGTTGAAAACATTGATAGAGGAAAGAAATTGTTGGCAACAACCAAGCTGACATACAAAGCCTGAGAAAAGTTGAAAGGACTTTTGGGATCAATGAAGTTGAATGAATACACACCTCATTTATATTTGAGTGTGATCCCATTTGGGGCAGACTCTATTTCAGTAGCTCAAAACACTACTCCAGACCCATTATTTCTTGACATAGAAAGGCATGTAGAAACAGAATTGAATGAAACAAAAGAATTTTAACAGAAAAAAGAAAAATTTCTGCAGTTGAAAAGGAAAAAGAGTTTTTTCCACTCGGGAAACAAATTACCTGATCATCACCCGATGATCGGAACAACCCGTTTTGTTTCTCTGGGTAGAAACAAAAAATTTCGGAGTGGCAAAAGACAAAAAACTTCTTTGTCTTTTCAGCCACCGAAAAAATTTCTTTTTTTGTGCATTTTGATTTTAGAATTCTATTTCTACAAGCAATTCTATAGCAAGGAATAATGGGTCCCATGTAGTGAAAGTTCAAAAGGTCAATGAGGGTTGTTCACAAAACAGTTACAGTTGAAATTGCAAGGTGGAAAATAGACTTGGAAGTAAATAGCATTGTCATATCACTAGATGGAAGGAGAATTATCTCTGGCTCAAGAGACAAGACTGAGAATCTGTCACAAACTGCCTCTATTCTTTTACCTCCCCCTTCATTTCCTCATCGACAAACCTTATCAAAACCTGATTGCAGGCTAACCCAGACCAAACCCCCATGACACCTTGATTCCTTAATCACTACATGCTTCTATCATCAGCTGAGCAGACATCTGATCTCACCATCTGTCAATCACGGACCAAGTTATTGTCTTATGATAGGTTCCACAGAACCCATCACATCATACTACCTGGATACTCATATCTGTCAAGACTGGGGTCAATGACACTGAAACCACTCAAGTCACACTAAAACAGAGAAAGAGAGAGAAAAGAGATAGATATATGAGAGAGAAAGAGTGAGCTGGCCGTCTGTAGCTCAAATACAGTGCAGAACTACAGTTGTACAGTGTAGAGACAAAGAGGATGAACTGAGGAACTAACTACAGTGTCTATGGTATTTATACAGAGTCCTGAGTCTTGTTCCCAATGTGGAACAATAGGTAAGAGTCACATCAATATGAGTATCCAGGTAGTATGATGTGATGGGTTCTGTGGAACCTATCATAAGACAATAACTCAGTCCGTGATTGACAGATGGTGAGATCAGATGTCTGCTCAGCTGATGATAGAAGTATATAGTGATTAAGGAATCAAGGTGTCATGGGGGTCTGGTCTGGGTTAGCCTGCAATTGGGTTTTGATAAGGTTTGTCGATGAGGGAATGAAGGGGGAGGTAAAAGAATAGAGGCAGTTCATGACAATATCGATGTGACTCTTACCTATTGTTCCACATTGGGAACATGACTCAGGACTCTGTATAAATACCATAGACACTGTAGTTAGTTCCTCAGTTCGTCCTCTTTGTCTCTACACTGTACAACTGTAGTTCTGCACTGTATTTGAGCTACAGACGGCCAGCTCACTGCTTTTCTCTCATATCTCTCTATATCTATCTCCTTTCTCTCTCTCTCTTTCTCTGTTTTAGTGTGACTTGAGTGGTTTCAGTGTCGTCAACCCCAGTCTTGACACTAGGACGAACTCTCTTACACTCACCTCACAACCCGACACCCTGGCTATTCTTCGATTTGAACCATTCAAAAACGCTTGTACTATCATCTGCAAAGTGCCCTACACATTGCCATATTCCCAGATCACTGACTACCAACACATTGACCATATCCCTGCTTTGGAGGCTGACCCTTGGTCCTTTGACAACACCTGGATTTGCACTGATTGTTGGACCTGGAGATCAGGTGAAGTAGTCCTCTCTGAATATTCTTGACTATGAGTTATCTTTGACGTGGACAACAAGGAATTCATTATTCGCACCACCCAACCTATCTACCTTGACGATTCAGAACCCCTGCTGCCGACTGTGATTGCAGCAACAGATCTCTTCTTTTATGCCAGAAACAGAAGACCTGCTGACCTATACCCTTTCCCTTCGAATTAGTCATCTCATTGTATGACCATTTCAGAACGAACAAGCCACAGACATGGAACCCCAGTACCTGCTATAGCAGACCCCGAAAGAATTATCAGATCAGGATCTAGGTCCAGACCCAGTTCTCAACCCGGATCCCGAATTCCATCTCCACGTCGTGTAACACCCTCACCACAACTAGCTACTCCTCCCGCTGATACGCCGTGAGAAAATCGACTTCAACTTTTCGATTTTCGCATAAAGAATGATGTATATATCAATTATGTATACTTAACCAGGTGAAAGAGGACTGAAGTGAGCCCAAACTATCAGTCAAAGTGGTTATGATTATGCTCGCGAAAGCGAAAGGATAAGATTAAGTATCTACGCGAACTGAACTAAGTACGCTAGATACTAAGATTGATGCTTGGTACAATACCATGTCTCGCGTACTATATCGTTCGCTAATGGTACATATCCACTGCCCTTGACAACAAGTTGCAACACATGAGACATTGAGTACACATAATCCATAAGTCATGATTCAACGGGATGACAACTTATTGGACTTAAAGATGATACAAAGACGATATCAGGACTACTGAATAAGAACTAAATTGATCCTATCCAAAAGACCTAAAAGTCACAACTTTATGCGAAGCTGTCTTACGCAAAGTACCCTACGCGAGATGACCTTATGCAAAACAGTACAAGAACTTACGCGTATAGGGGTATTCCGTTCATCGCAAGACAACACTACTCAAGAGTGTTCCCTTACATCCTGACCCATGCTGATAGGACTGTCAGATCATGGTTAAGACATGCATTGGGATTTCCATACCGATATCAACAAAACCATATGGATGCTGGTTACGTGTAACTGCGCAGACCATATGGAACCGTTCGCATATAACGGAATCTAGTTATTCCTTAACGCAAGACTATGGATAAGACTATCCATAAGGTACGCGAGGGTACTAACCCTTGACCCAAGAGCAACTAGATCGCACTGATAAGAAGATATACCATATTTTCCCATTTCTTGTATATATTTCACGGACCTACTACCTCTATAGGTAATCATCTTTCCTGATATAGTCTCTCTCAGTGTCAATCTCTTTTACTCTCGTATTTCCTTATATCTTTTATCGGACTTTTAAATAAAATCTAAAACTATACAGTTACTAGTTTCTAGAGTATAAAAGGACCATGTAGTCGTAGGTAGACGACAGATTAGTACAGTAGCACTCGCTGCGGTAAAGCGCTTGTTTTCGTTCAATAGGTTAAGGCAGGTTGAGTGGGGTAGATATAAGTAGAACTGATTTGACTAAGTTCAACTAAGTGATAGGAGTTCACACATCTTCAGTACCTCAACCTAAGTCGAAAAGTCGCTGAGAGTTGCGAGTGGGCTTGGAGACAGAATCCTTTGACAAAGACAGTCCTTGTTATTTAATGTCCAAAGCTCTACTGAACTAGTACTAAGTTCGTCAAGCCTGTCCGACTATCTAACTAAGTCTAAAGACTCCAAGATGAGTGTCTATGAACCGACGCTCAGGTGTAATAAGAGGGTTATATATGGTTTATACAAAGTCCGACACAGATGAAAGACTTCATATAAGTAGATTGGGTCCTCAGGCACGCTAACACACTTGCTAGTCGCTCAAGAGGTTTAGTTTATCGTCCTAAGTCACTACACACACTAGGTAGCCAAACCCCAAGACGGTTGATTCGGTCAAAGCCAATTTAGTTTTACTTCCTAAGTCACTGCACAACAGACAGCCAAACCCCAAGAAGGTTGAGTCGAACAATTTAGTTTTACTTCCTAAGTCACTGCTCAACTGCAGCCAAACCCCAAGAAGGTTGTGTTGGAACTTTAGTTTTGCTTCCTAACTCACTGCCCAACCGACAGCCACATGCCAAGAAGTTTAGTTTAACGTCCTATTTCACTGCACACAGGGCAGCCAATCCACAAGACGTTGTGACTAGGTATAAAGCCTTTCAACCCTATATACCAGACCACAAGTTCAAGTTCAATGGCTAACTAGCAATCGAACTGGCTCAAAGTAAAATAACTCTCAAGTGTGCATGTATAGATACACAAATAAGATCAATTGAGTGGGGTTTCGAGCTTCAACACGTCGAGACATCACAACAGACTGGTTTCACCGGGTGGCTGCTAGTCAAAACTAGGAGGGTACAGTGTTCCCCAGGCTACAGTTACGTCCTTGAGCGGGTTACTCTAGGTTCACTACTGTACTATGGTTTTTACATGACTATTTATACTGAGTAGGGTTCGGAGTCCAAAATATACTGAAGAAAACAAAAGAAACTAGTAAATCGAGGAGATCTGTCACAGATATTGTTACACTAGGCTGGATAAGCCATTTCTACAGGGTATATGGGGTGGTTGCAGCTCATTCGGTGCTGGTTTCCACTGATTCGAGGTGACTCGTCGTCACATTGCCTGACTCATTGTGCCTAGGCAGCAAGATAGCCCTGGCCGGAACATATTCAACCGCCTGTACAACTGATCCTTATGGCTCCGCAGGCGTTCCCATGTGCTTTCCGCTGATAGGAACTATCCTATGGTGCCTCAATGATTCAACCAGA
This sequence comes from Stygiomarasmius scandens, assembly GCA_037954225.1. Taxonomy (NCBI): domain Eukaryota; kingdom Fungi; phylum Basidiomycota; class Agaricomycetes; order Agaricales; family Campanellaceae; genus Stygiomarasmius; species Stygiomarasmius scandens. The sequence goes on along the minus strand of JBANRG010000041.1, from coordinate 107,439 downwards.
AAAACAGTGCTTTGCTTCCGTGTCTAGACCAGCGGGAGGGCTTCCAAAGCTCCACTTCGTATCTGGTCTGGTTATTCCTGGTCGGCTGAGTTGTCCGATGAAGGATTAACTTGCTTCCCAGTCCGAAACACCGATTCACCGATGTCCGAAAGCTAAAGCCTTTGTCGCCACAGGCGGCAACTCAGCAACTGATGTTTGTTCATGTCTCCACTGCGTGATACAGCCACATTGTACAAGATTCTGCCTTAACAGTCCTTCGTCAAACAACCTTGAGTTGTCTAACCCAGTGCAACTGGTTGCAATCATTGAATAGAGTCCGGTTAACAACCCTTGAATTGGGATTCAACTTAGCTCGAATGGTACATTTGGATTATGAGGAGATGACGAGTCTCAAGATTCAGAGATCAGGTCTAGGTATAGTATTCAACTCCCCAGAAGTCATAGGAACTGGAATCCTTTCGATTCGAATCCACAGTTACTTTACTCCGCTTTGTTGACTACGTTGAGTGTGGGTGCTCCTCACACATCTCTAATGAATCAAGTTGGTTTAGAGCCAGTTGAAACCCTTTGACTAACAGCTGGGTTCTCACTTTAGTCCTTTAACCCATTTATACCACATGTCCTATAGGTTATTTGGCATATAAATGCGCAAAAATAGCCTTAATACAGCGGTAACCAGTTTGCTGGCACATTAGCGGATCCTGGTGTCTCTTGGAGGGTTCCTAAACCCCACTTGCCCAGGCCAGCTTATTGTGTCAAAGGAAACTCTACATTACCCTTACCTACAAGACAAAGGCCTAAGAACCTTTAACAAAGACTTTTATTTTGGTGCAATCGTATTGTGTGCATAAGAACTGTGACTTGGTTATTGTTTGAACTTTGGTTATTGAACTTTAAAGAAGAAAGAACTTGTCATTTGGAAAGATTTGTTATTAGACTTTGGAATTGGTCTTAAACCATTGTGTGTCTCGTTCTTGAGCTAGAGGGCTCTGCAGTTTATCAAAAAGTGTTCCTACACCCCACACCACCTCACTCAATTATTATATTTTGTGTTGGTTTTGTGTTGTGTCGTTCGCGAAGCACTACAATAATTGTTCACGAAGCTCATATTTGAGTTTCACCAAGCAAGCACATTACCGCCTCTACAGCCCAGACAGGCCAACAACTAGCCTGTGCATCAGCATCTCACCTCTTTGATGGAGACCAGTGGACAGACATATATGAATTACCAGCAGGATCTGGAAACTTCTTCCTCTGCTTATATAACCCTTGCCCAAACAGGTATAACAAACTGCAGTTGACACCAAGGCCCAATCAGAGTTGGGGGCTTGCAATCGTAAATACACAGGAAGAAGCTATCAGAGGACACCAAGAATGTACAACCCCTGCCCCATCCAATCCATTGACTTTTCCCCTGATTCAGACTCCTCAACCACAACAACTGTCTGCCTCTACTGTTGTTGATCTCACCCATTCCCCACCTGCAGCTGAACCTGAACCTGAACCAGAACAGGAATTGGAGCCTGAACCAGAAGAATCAGTGGCAGAACCTGAACATCAATCTAGAACTCATTCATCCCAATCACACCACTCTCAATCAGAATCAGCCATGTCCACCAACACCAATGGTTCAAGTAGAGAATGAGGAAGTAAACCAGAGGACTTTACAGGAGAACGAAGTAAATCACGTCAATGGTTGGCATTGTTTAAAAACTACCTACGTTTGAACAAAACCAGGTATACAACAGAAGAAGACAAAGTATCTCTGTTCCTTTCCTTCTTCAAAGGAGATATAGGTGGAAGATGGGCTGAAGCACAACTGACAGAGTATGATGAGGATCAGGAGAATGACGAAGTAGAAGCAGGAAATAAGCGATGGACCACTCTTAAAAGCATTACAAAACGCTTCAAAGACGATGATGAGTCGTTATTTTAGTGGAAAGAACCCCACCAAAACAAACAAAACACTCTTAATTGTTTGAGGTGCTCGTGAACAGATACAATGTTCTTAGGAAAAAGTACACTTTTGATTGAACACACTTTGTAAGACTTTTGGGTTTTATAACAGAAGGTATATCACAGACACAGTAAACAAATCAAGTTCAATCACTTTCTACCAAAACAGTACTTCAGATTCAATGCAGATGTTCAGTCAGATCAGATTTCAGCAGTAGTCCAGTATTCAGACAGACAGACAGTTCAGATTCAACAGTAACAACAGTATAGATTCACAGTATATTTTGACTTTAGAGGTGATCAACCTTTGGTTCGCTTATTTATAGGTTTAGAGCTTACACTAGTAGGTTATATTCACGATGGCCCAAAGCTATAAGCTCCAGACGCTCGCTAGTGTACCGTACAATGCGTCACTACTTTTCTACTGTACAACCTACCTACTTTTATACCTATTCTAGAATATATTTGAATGTCCGCTAAAATACTATTATAATAATACAAAATTATCGTTCGGTAGGTGTATCAAGTCCAATCATTCCTTATAAGTATATTTTCTCCTTTCTTGCTCATTTTACCGTATAGATTTTGTAGGAAAATGTAGATCCCTACAGCTTTTTACTTCCCCTGGTTTCAACATTTTCAACTCGGTAGCAGGTGATCGTAATGCTCCACTACACTGCGGTTGTCACTCCTGATAGTCTCGGTAAAGTGATTGGTCGGATTCCCATTATCCCGCTACGTTCGGTACTCCCAGACTATAATACTTTTTCTTTCTCTCTTTTATTATTGTGGCGCTACCGAAAGTCCTTGGTTAACTATTCCTTTGATAGTATTCTCTCTTCGGTAGTGCAGTTCTAATCAACGGATTAGTATACCCGATGATACGCTGTAGATCGATAGTATTCGATCTATAGTTTCATTCCTAAAACCGATTGTATCCCGTTCTACCGAATGCCATTCTTACCAGTCTCAGTAGAGTTCTCTCTTTAGTATCGGTCCAAGGTATTATCCTCGGTACTCTGATTTATTATACTCTCTTTCTTTTTAGTAGTATTCGGTGGACTACCGAACAGTACTTTAGATAGTAGTCTATCTATTTCCATAGTATACTGTACTGTCATGAAGACAAGTTCAGTAACGCGTAACATGGCCGACCGAACAGTTCAATATCCAAAAAACGTAACGCGTAACATCCGAGGGTGAACTGCTGTTACGAACATGCCTATTCTGGCCATTTTCAAGGTTAAAAAATTAAATTTCGCCCTCAATTAGTACTTTGTACTATTTACTTGGCCTATTTAGAAAGTTTTGTCATCTTTATCATTATCAGGAGTTGTGTTAAACTACTGTACCATTTCAAAGTAATGTTCAATCACAGTCACATCTGAGCCTGCCAGTGCTACATATTGGCTTTTTCTCCAGTTTTCAGATTTTTATTTTGACAAAATTTTACTACATTAATGAACATTACATTGAAATGGTACAAGTACATCAGCATCCAGTATCGAAAACGAACTGAACTTCTGAACCGTAACGCATCACATCAGCTTATGAACTGAGTGAACTGTTCATCAAAAACATAACGCCCAAAACCGACCGAACACTTCTTCATGACAGTACAGTACTTGACGATCGTACTGATCTTAGAACACTTTGTCTGATCACTGTTTTGGTAGATCTATTCCATTTCGATCTTTACCCTCCTGATGCATTTATCACAAGATTGCTACTACCGGTCTTTAGTCTTCAATTACCGAGTCGGTAAATCCCTTGAGTCGTACAAGTACACAACTAGTTTAAGTAGGAATTTGAAGTTAACTTAGTAACTTCGATAGGGTGGATCTGCTACTATAAACTGTTTCGTTCGGTAGTACATCTGTCATAGTATTCAGGATAAGCTAGATCTCTATCCGTTCATACTTAACATTATTACTACCGAATGGTCTGCAATACTTAATACTTTAACTAGCAGTTTGGGCTCACTCTAGTCCTTTATTACCCATTTTACACGAGATAATGTGCTTTATTCGTCCAAAAATAGTATCTAAAATGCGATTTTTGATGGCGTATCAACGACTTCAAACCCACAGCATACGATGTAGTGGCTCGTACTGCCATCGAAACCATCAAACAGGAAGGAAAGTTAATGGATCTAGATGAGTATAATACCTACTTTGATACCTACTCCGATGACTCTGGTTTTGAAGAAGTCGCTCTGTTACACTTTTACAAGAAAGGGCTTCACCCCAAGCTTGTTGATCAAATCTCAGACACGTATCCAATTCCAACTACCCTAGCAGGATACAAAGAGAGAGCTATGGAGAGCCAGCAGGAGTATTTGAGTTGTCGAGCAGAAAAGATCCAATGGGGTAATCCACGTTCTACTAGGACCACGAACCCCACAGGTGGACAGGCAGGAACTAACATCAACACATTTAACAATGCAGAACCAGGTGCTAGATCTTTAACTCTCGAACCCCATTAACTGCAGATGAATGACAGGCTCTCATGAAGAAAGGGGCGTGCTTCAACTGTCATCAGGTTGGTCACCTATCACGAGACTGTCCTACCCATCAGCAAGGACCTCCCAGAACACCTGCTCAACCAGGCCGAGCCATTCGTGCTACTGAAACGTCGAAAACTTCAGAGACTCCTACTTCACCTGCATCGAGAACAGAGACTCCATCCCCCCACAACACGGTCAAGGAAATTTCGGATCTGATCAATAGGGTAAAAAGCTTGCAAGGAGAAGAAAAGGAACAGGCAGCTGTATACTTGAAGGATGTTACTTCAAATTTGGATTTTTGAAACCCTCCCCTGCAGTATCGTCAGGAGGAGTTGTACAATATACCAGACTTTGTAACAATCAATTTTCTGTTTTGATTTCCCCATGTGAGCACATGTTTCTGTCTGAACTTAGAATGTCGACAATCACCCAGAACAGACAGATGCCATCAATTATGTTACATGTGGAATTCATTGGAAAAATCACTGGTAGAAAAATCAATGCAGAAGCACTTCTTGATAGCAGAGCAGAAGGAATCATTATTAACTCACACTTTGCAAAAAAGAACAATTTCACATTACGACCTGTCCCTAAACCCTTCCCAGTATGAAATGTAAATGGATCAGAAAACATCATGGGCTGGGTACGACATTATACTATTCAAAAATTCCGAATTTATTCCCAGACTTCCGACTCCTACCATGAAGAAAAAGCACATTTTTATGTCACCGATATAGGAGGACACGACATTATTCTTGGAACAGACTGGTTAGATGAACATAACCCAGAAATTAACTGGAAAGAACGACAAATGAATCTTACAAGATGCCCCCCTACCTGTAAACTAAACAATCCTCCAGTGAAAAATGTGCGTACCAACAGTAAACTCTCTGGATCACATTCTACTCATGATCCCTGTAACCACCATCGAGATTACCATGTAACTTGGAAGGAACCATTGAACACCTACAAAGCGGCCCCTCAATATAAGATAGCAGGACAACGAAGATGGAAGACAGATCCTCGACTTCTCAGCTGATATCATAAAACATTTACAAATGTACCTGGCAAAATGCATTAACGACATTTGCAATTCTGCAGGGCACCTATGAGGTTTTTGGCCATTCAAGCTGAAAACTAAGGCCAGTGGCATCAGCGGCATGAATTTTATATACTGACATAAGCTTTTATACTCACGGCAAACCCGGCACAACATTTTAAAGAGTCAAAAACGACATTTATAAATGTTCAAGAGTGCATAGATAAAATGGATTAGATACAGATAAGATAAGATTATTGGGTGCTGCCAGGTGCGCATTTTTCGGCTGATCTCAGATCTGCAATCCATTTTTGGATAGCAGCTGTGGCTGAGGAGAAAAACACAAAAAACTCTCCGGGAGCCGGCAATGAAAATTGTAAAAATAGGTGTATAGGGGTAAATTGGGTCGGGGAATCCGAAAATGAAATCGGATTTTGCATATCTGCAATGGTTCTTGAGATATTGTTAAAATATCACTGAAAAATAGCAAAATTTGCTCCTGGGAGCATATCTGTAGCTCTAAAAATGTGGGAAAGGGGTGGAATAGTAGAATGTGATATTTAAAATAGATATCATTGAACTGGTACACTGATTACAACATATAAATCAAAGGAATCAAATAATGGTCATGTAAAAGCACAGAATATTTCCCTGACATCCTATATATTCATTTTTTGATGGATATGAATGTCTAATTAACATTGGCATACTCTTAAGAGCTCAAGTAAGATACAGATGTAAAAGCATAAGATATTGAGTCAGCTTTAGACCATGAAAAAAGTCCCTGAGTGTGCAGAAATGAAAAATTTTTTGGTGTTTCAATAGGGTTATTGTATCAGCAATTATTTAAGAGATAGGGATATAAGATTATAAAATATTTACATGAATCAAGGTTTAAATAGGTCTCACAAGTCAGGTAATAGTAAAAGATCCAAATGTAAAAGAATCATATATTGAGATAAGCATTTCCATACACCATATATGATTATAACTATTGCTGTTTTAACATTCAGAGGTTTCATTAAACAAGAGAGCTAATAAGAACACAAAGTATATAGTATCTCACTATGAATGTTGTAAAATCATTGAATCAATTAACATTAAATTAATTGAATTACAATGAGAGCTTGTGGATATTTTATGCACATTCTCCAAACAACTGGCCCCTGTTAGACTTAAAGTACCTAAAGTACAACTGTGTAATATGTGCAATCAAACAGAAATCACTAAAGATATTACAGTTCTCCATGGATGCACTCAACCTAAACAGTAGGGTTTTGGTATCATATGAATATATGAAAACTGATCCAGGTTGCTTCTGTATATATGCAACTTTCTTCAGTTCATATCAATGAAATAAATAATAGGATCCAAGGTTTCTCACTAAACTCATTAATCTAGAGAGTGCAATGAGTCATAAATATATATCTACCTATATATATGTTTGCCAAGCTCCCATAAAAGACATATAATATAGGAAAGCCTATGAATGCTATACCCTTATAAACTTGTAATAATGTAGAATATTACCTCTTAAGATTATACAAATCAGTCATCTGCATTGCATCTAATGAAGGTTTTAGCATCTATGAAGTGCTGAATGGTCACTAGTCCAGACCCATTATTTAGATAATATATTCAGTAACCCAATACAATTTTACAGAGATGTTTTTTTGTCAGACCATGTCTGGGTAGTAAGCTGTTAGTCTGAATAAAAATACAAAAATTTCCAGTAACAAATGAAAAAAACCCATCTTTCTAGTCATTAAAAATTTTGCTTTGTTTGTGGCATGATTGCAATTATAGCATCTGCTTCTCACTGAATATTGTACAGCTGTTAATAATGGCTCAGATAGTGTGATAACCCTGTTTCACACTTTGTGTTTTAGAGTTAGTATTCTGTGCTTGTACATATTGATACCTGAGCTGTTAACACTATGCAGCTATTAAATTAATAATTCATGTTCCATCAAATAATTCTGTACACTTTAATTTGCATCAAAAGATCAATATATAGGATACCAGGGAAATATTCTGTGCTTTTACATGACTATTATTTGATTCCTTTCACTTATATGTTGTAACCAGTGCAACAATTAAATGATATCTACTTTAAATACCACATTCTACTATTCTACCTAGTTTTATTTCATGTGCATCAAAAGATTGATATATAAGATATTAGGAAAATATTCTGTGCTTTTACATGACCATTATTTGATTGCTTTGATTTATATGTTGTAATCAGTGCAAGAATTAAATGATATCCATTTTAAATATCACATTCTACTATTTTCCCTCTTTCCCAGATTTTTAGAGCTACAGATCCCAGGAGCAAATTTTGCTATTTTTCAGTGATTATTTTAGAATATCTCAAGAACCATTGCAGATATACAAAATCTGATTGGATATTTGAATTCCCTGACCCAATTTACCCCTATATACCCACTTTCTTAATTTTTATCGCCGGCTCCTCGCGCGTTTTTTGCATTTTTCTCCTCAGCCACAGCTGCTATCCAAAAATGGATTGCAGATCTGAGATCAGCCAACAAATGGGCACCTGGCAGTACCCAATACTCTTATCTTATCTTTATCTAATCTATTATCTTATGCCCTTTTAGACATTTGTAAATGTGCACTTTTGACTCTTTAAAATGAGGTGCCGGGCTTGCCATGAGTGCAAGAGCTTATGTCAGTTCATAAAGCTCATGCCGCTAATGCCAGTAGCCTTTCTTTCTGGCCGGAGTGGCCGAAAAGCTCATAAGCGGTCAGCCCCGCACAATTGCAAATGTCATTAGCGCATTTTCCCAGGTACATTTACAAATGTAATACGGGCTCTGGTGGACTTCTTTATCAGATACCAATCAACTTGACCCTCTTTACAGAGGATGAAGATGATTCATTCCAAATACCTCTAGAATGGGAACAACGAACTATGAATACTCTCCTAAACAAGGCAGCAGAAGATACAGTATGTAACATGCCAGACCAGGACAGTATTCCTATCCCTATACAAGCGACCTTTACTAAATCACAGCAACTAGCGGAAGATAGTCACAGAATAAATCGGAAGCCTCTCGATCAACAAATTCCTGACCAATATCACAAGTATCTCAAAGTCTTCGATAAACAGACCTCCGAACGACTACCAGCTCGAGGAGAATGGGATCATGCCATTGATCTCAAGGAAGATTTCAAACCTAGACCTTGTAAAACCTACCCTCTGTCACCAATGGAGCAGAAGGAACTTGATACATTTCTTGATGAGAACCTGGCTAAAGGGTATATTCGACCCTCTAAATCCCCAATGGCAAGTCCCTTCTTCTTCATAAAAAAGAAAGACGGAAAGCTTCGCCCTGTACAGGATTATCAGGAGTTAAACAAAGGGACGGTCAAAAACAAATATCCCTTGGTGCTGATTTCAGCACTAATAGACAAATTAAAGGGAGCTAAGGTATTTTCAAAGGTAGACCTCCAATGGGGTTACAACAATATCCGAAATCAAGGAAGGAGACGAATGGAAGGCTGCATTCAAGACAAACCGCGGCCTTTTTGAACCTACAGTGATGTTCTTTGGACTAATGAACTCACCAGCAACCTTCCAAGCAATGATGAACACTCTCTTCAAAGACCTCATTGACTCAGGCAAAGTGGTTATCTATATGGACAACATCCTAATATTCACAAAAGATCTGGAAGAACACTGTAGCACCATGGAACAGGTATTACAATGACTAATGGACAATGACTTATATGCCAAACCAGAAAAATGCACTTTTGAAGCTGAGTCAATCGAATTTCTAGGCCTTATAATCTCACACAATATGCTGACCATGGACCCAGTAAAGGTATCAGGAGTAACGAACTGGCCAACCCCTTGAAATGTCAAAGAAGTTCAATCCTTCCTTGGCTTTGGCAATTTCTATAGATGCTTCATTCAAGGATTTTCGAAAATTGCTCATCCACTCTTTGAACTTACAAGAAAAGACCATCCTTGGAACTGGACAGATAGCAGTCAAGAAGCATTTGATGCCTTAAAAGTTGCATTCACTTCATCCCCTGTTCTTTTAATGCCTGATCTCTTGAAACCTTACCGAGTTGAAGTTGATGCATCAGATTATGCTACTGGAGGAATTCTATCACAGCAAGACCATGAACAGAAATGGCATCCAGTAGCATATTTATCAAAATCTCTATCGGAAACAGAACAAAACTATGATATCCATGACAAAGAACTCTTAGCCATCATCTGAGCTCTTGAGTCATGGTGACATTACCTCGAAGGAGCCCCACACATTATTGAAATCTTAATGGATCACAAGAACTTGGAGTACTTCACTACGGCTCAAAAACTTAGTAGACGACAAGCTCAGCGGGCATTGTTCCTCACTCATTTTGACTTCACGTTGCTGTACCGCCCAGGTACATCTAATCGCAGTGACCCATTATCCAGACAAACAGACCATAAAGAGGGGGTAGATCGAGACAACACTGATTGTGTCCTGTTAGATCCCAAGTTCTTTCAAATAAGAGCTACTAGACCAGGATCAGTAACGACCATCAGAGATATTGAGTTGTGGAGACATTGAGTTGTGGAGACATTGAGTTGCAGAAACGAATTTGGGAATGCCCACAATGAGATCAAGAAGTAGTGAAGGCGCTGGATATCATTTTACACAACGGACCTTGATCATTGGTAAAGAATTTACAGGAATGGAACTACGAAGATGGCTTGATCTTGTTCTGGGGAAAAGTATCCCCAATGACATCAAACTGCAACAAGACATAGTCAAAATGCATCATGATAGCTTGACAGCAGGACATCCTGGTCAATTCAAAACTTATGAACTAGTTAGCAGAGAATTCTGGTGGCCCAGTATGTCGGTTTTTATTCGAGACTACGTGGATGGTTGTGCTACTTGCTAGTTGACAAAAACAGTTAACCAACCAAATCATGTTCCTCTGGTCCCTAATGAAACACCAAATCGACTGTTCGGCACTATTACCACAGATTTCATCACGGATCTGCCCGAATGTGAAGGATTCAATGCCATTAATGTTACTGTAGATCGTCTGACCAAGGCCGTGGTGATTTCCCCCTGTTGAAAAGACATTGATAGCAACAAAACAGTAGATCTACTCTTCAACAACACTTGGCATCAATATGGACTTTGGGACAAAATGATTTCAGACTGTGGACCCCAATTTGCAAGCAAAGTCATGAAAGGTATTTATGCAAAGCTAGGCATAACATCAGCCCTAAGCACTGCATACCACCCTCAGACTGATGGCAAGACAGAATGATTCAACCAAGAATTGGAACAATTCCTCCGTATATTCTGTAACTATCGTCAGGATGACTGGGTTAAATGGCTACCATATGCTGAATTCTGTCATAACTCTCGCACACACTCTGCTACAGGAAAATCTCCATTCAAACTACTTCATGGCTTCCTCCCACGGCTCTTCCCCACTGTAAACCCAATTTCACAAATTCCAAGTGTAGAAGAACGACTACAGAATTTAGAAGACATCTGTAAGGAAGTTCAAGCGAGCCTAGATATGGCTGCAGAGTCAATGAAAAGAAGCCATGGAGATCATATTAAAGAAGGGAGAGAGTTCAAAGTAGGGGATAAGGTATTATTGGATGGAAAGAACCTAAAAACAAACAGACCCAAAGCTAAGTTATCAGATCGATGTCATGGACCATTCATCATCACTGAAAAATTGGCAAGGTCAACTATCAGTTACAACTTCCAAAGACCTGGAAGATTCACCCTGTCTTCCATGCATCCCTTCTCATGCTATTCCGGGAAATGAAAGCTCATGGACCAAATTTCCCTGGACCACCTCCAGAGCTTTTACCAGACAATGAGGAATATGATGTAGAAGCAATTTTGAACTCTAGACCAACATGAAATAAACGAGGGGTTGAATACCTAGTGAAATGGTTGGACTATTCGGATGCAGAAAACTCTTGGGAACCAGCATCAGGACTTCATGGAGTACAACAGTTGATTGACGAATTCCATGCAAAAAATCCCAGTGCATACAAATCACCACCTTTTAGACGACCTGGATCTGCTGTTCAATCCTTAGACATACCTTGGAAACTGATATGGCACTTAACATTGGTGCTCCAGGCACAAGCACCTCCTGAAGAGGGGGTAATGTCACGAACTGCCTCTATTCTTTTACCTCCCCCTTCATTTCCTCATCGACAAACCTTATCAAAACCTGATTGCAGGCTAACCCGGACCAAACCCCCATGACACCTCAATTCCTTAATCACTACATGCTTCTATCATCAGTTGAGCAGACATCTGATCTCACCATCTGTCAATCATGGACCGAGTTATTGTCTTATGATAGGTTCCACAGAACCCATCACATCATACTACCTGGATACTCATATTGATGTGACTCTTACCTATTGTTCCACATTGGGAACAAGACTCAGGACTCTGTATAAATACCATAGACACTGTAGTTAGTTCCTCAGTTCATCCTCTTTGTCTCTACACTGTACAACTGTAGTTCTGCACTGTATTTGAGCTACAGACGGCCAGCTCACTGCTTTTCTCTCATATCTCTCTATATCTATCTCCTTTCTCTCTCTCTTTCTCTGTTTTAGTGTGACTTGAGTGGTTTCGGTGTCGTCGACCCCAGTCTTGACAGAATCTGGGATGCAGACACTGTGACTCCTGGAGGGGAACCACTGCAAGGGCATGAGGATTCTGTTTGGTCAGTTGGATCCTCCCCAGATGGGAAGAGACTTGTCTCTGGTAATGGTCCCAACATCCAGGCTCTAGATGTCTGTTCAAATCCATGGCAGCTGAATCCCTATGGATGGATTTACTATCCCTCGCAGAAAGGGATTGCTTGGATCCCATCTCAGTTTTGGCAAAACTTCTATACAGGAAAACCCATCTAATAATTCACATGTTGGCTATAATAAAGTCTCATTGGAAAGCTGTGTTTATGGAACTCAATGCACCTTATACTATGAAAGTGATCAATAAAATGTTTTTTGTCTCCATACTTCCCCAGTTTTGCATACCTGAAGTTATTAATCTGGATGGACTTTTTGATTACTATACATATGGTTACTCCCTCTCTTGCATTTTTGTACAAGTTTCATGGAAATGTTTAGTATGAAAAATACATTGTACACATTTGGCTGCTTTTTCCTTCAAGATATCATGTCTATTGACAAATGGAAGTATTTTCCTCAGACTTCTGCTTTTCCAAAAATCAAGGTTATTATATCTTTGTGTCAGTTGTCGGAAAAATCATTTTGACGAAATAAGCCTAAATAACATAACTGTTTCTTCCCACGTATAATACAGAATAATTGTTGTCTTTCAATAATTTCAGAATGCTAGCATCATAATTCATTGAGAAATGGAACAAATAATACTAAAAAGACAGCTGCACAACTGGGGGAGCTTTCTATCTACAGCAGAAAAATGTTGCTCCCGGCATTATATGTCGTTATAATCAGAGCCCTGGGATTATGATCGGAGCAGCAGGATTGTAACCATTTTCAGTGATGTACAGAGCACTCCCCTGACCACCTAATGCCAGTTTTAAACATGGAATCAACTTAATTTAAAATCCAGTACTATAATCCCTAGTATCTAGTGGACTGAGATACTGGAAACACACTAAAAACATCAATTATTCTGGAATATACATGGGAAGAAACATTTATTTCGGCTTATTTCGCTAAAATGATTTTTCCGACATCTTGTTGCTAAAAAATATTATATATCTCCTGGAATTTGGTAGTTCATTCTGAATGTGGTTAAGTGCTTGGCTTTGTTGATCTGATTTTCTGGTGGACAGATGCAATGTATGATTAATACTTTCGTTGTATTTTTTGGTGTGGTCAGAAAGATATTATGCATATTTCGTGGATGATATTGCGAAATCTAATTATTTTACCTCTACCAATCCTGTCTAGCAATCGGTTCAATGATTCCGAATGCGTGAGATGAAACGTGTTTTGAGCGTGTTTGCTATATAAATAGAAGCACCTGTTGTTATTGGAATGACGTGTCATTGGTGCCTTGGACCTGGTACCCATAGCTTTCACTAGTTTACTATCTGCGCCACAGTGTTAGTCTACTGCGCATGCAGAAAACAAGAAAAGACTAGAAGGAGAAAAGGAAAGGCTATGCTAGCCTATATTATCTATAAAGATTTACCGTGATTGATATGACGTTGACGCTTCCAGACGAGAGGCCATCCTAATTTGTCGATTTGTGATGGAACACGCTTTTTCGTTTCGTGCGGCTTTACTTTGTTTAGCTTGTTGTAGTTTCCTTTTCGATAAGCTGGATTTTGAGTTTAGCGACTTGTGGTTGAGACCGGAATTGCTATCCGGATCATCATTGGATTGGTTGAAGGAGGAGTGGGAGAGCTGGAGGAAGTCACGAAGACGCGCCTCGAGGCGAACCTGCCTTGGTCGTTCCGCGTCACCTGTGACTGAGACTCAACCTGGTCAACGTTCACAGCCTTTCCTCTTCTTTTCTTACTGCGACTTCAACGATAAGGAATTGGAAGGAAATGGTGGCATTTGTGTAGAAAGAGAATAGTCATTGGTGAGTAACCTGACATCATTCTCATATACCGTGTGCTCAATACTACTGTTCCTTGTTGCTGTCGTTGTTCTTCTCTTTCAAAGCTGTTACGCCACGACTTTCTTGTCTCCAAGTGGTCCATTCCATTCCATACCGAGTATTCTGTCAAACAAACTCTATCTCAAACCACGACTACGACTAGACAACGACGAGCACGATGAACTGGCTGAAAAAGCGCAAATGAACATCTGGTATGTCTCTTGTGTTTTGTTTCTACTAATTTCTCTAATTACTTCCGTTCAGAATCCATCGGCGCTAACACCGTTACTCCTGTATCCTCTTCTACTATTGCTTCCACCTCTACCATTACACCAACTCGTTCTCTGAGCCTTACCCTCAAACGAAAATGGAAAAACGAGTCACAAATATCACCGACGATTACAAGAGCTTCAACTACAACGAAAAAACGAACGAGTTACGCCATCAATCAAGACGCAGGACGTCCAACTTCTCCCTTGTCCCTCCCTGGTTCCCGTCCGACATCACCAACGGCTGACCATGCGTCTAATCCGAAACTATTCCCTATCGTGTCCAGCTCTACTACGACTAATAAGATGGGAGTCTCTCCGCCGCTATCGGTTTCACCAGTCAATCACGTCAATGCAAGGAAAGTGTATCCGAGGATGGACGCTGCACCGAGTGTAACGAGTCTTGTCCCAAGCGTAGACCCTGCGGCGTCTGCAGAGGCACTAGCGAGCTCATCGGGGCACGGAAAGAGGCACAGACACAACTCGTTACCTCAGCCGATGTCAATGGGGAAAGGTCCTGGCTCTAGTTCTGGCGTCGATGTATCATCTAGTGAGACATTGACACCAGCAAGTGGCAGTAAGAGCCGAGGACACAAGGCTCATCATAGCCTTCAACTTCCATCCACTGGTTCTCGTCCTTCATCCGCTGCTTCTCGCGATAAACCGCTACCGAATAAGCCTATCCCATTGACGCTCCATTCACCGTTGAGCAAGACAACTCTGATGCAGAGTACCGGTACCAGTGCTTACGCCCATCATAAAGGCGTACCGAGTCGGATCAGCGAGGATCCATCCGAGTTGGAAGGCGAACAAGTGTGGGGTGATATTGAGGAAGAGGACGAGGGCGAAATGACGGAGCGTGAGCGAGGAAGTGGGTTTGGTTGGGGAGAGACAGATGAGGATGCTGGAGAAGAAGGAACGGAGAGAAGTATGTCGGAGATGGATTGGGTACCCTATGACCGAGATAGAGAGGGCAAAGCGAAACCTGCTAGGCCTGGATCCGGGGTTAGGCGTATTGAGGTTGGAAGTGGTAGGAGACGGAAGACGAAACGAGGACACAGTAGGAGACTCTCTTCTAGGTCGAACTCTGGGTCGAGTTCAGCCACGACACCGAGGACGTCTAGAACACCTTTGTACTCCCATACTGGATCAATACAGGATCACGACGATGATCACGACTTACCTCCCAGACCAGCAGGTCCTATCCCGCCTTCTACCGTTCCTTCTGATGGTGATCCCTTCGAAGGAAAGAGATTGGTTGTTCCTTTTGTCATTCCAAGTCCATGTTCTGCGTCTCCATCTTCTGCAGTGTCGGGAAAGCAGCCTGCGCTCGTCGGACCTTCGGGGACTAGCGCTAGGTCTTCTTCAGCCTCGTCTGCGGCACGTGCTTCTCAACGCAACAACGACTCAAAGACCAGGCTACACCCAAGTCTGTACGCCCTCGAAGCACCAGAGTTGGTCGACGAGAGGTCGATACAAGCGCTCGTTGCTGCCTTGGACACGGGCTCCATATCGGAGGATGGAGAGTCGGTGTCGGTGTCATCAAGTGAAGTAAACGCGTTTTTGGATGCTCGTTACGGTCGTTATTCGGGGTCTGGTACTGGTCCTAGTAGGAGGAGCTATGATGTCAGACGAGGTGCAGGGCAAGAGGTCGAGGATAATGGAGAAGGAGAATGGGAAGATGAGCATGACGAACATGATGCAGCAAATACCACCAGCTCATCAATACCCATATTCGTCCGTGCAGATGAACAGGACCCAGAACAGTCGTTCTCTTCTAACCAAGCTCAAATATCCCATATCAACGGTGAACCTGGTACATATACAGACGGATATGGGTCCTGGAGGACTTTTCGTTCACCTTACCTTTCCTCTTCTGGGGCACCTTCACCTTATACGTCAGGGCCGAATTCGAGGTTTAACACGACATCCACACGACGTTCTCAGGCCAACCCCAATGCCAAACCTAAAGCCAATTCAAAGTATCTAGGTATTGGTATGGGCGCTCCGCCGTTGTCTTATCACCCTAAGTCCAACAACGCCAACTCGAGGTCGACTTCCGGCTCAGCTTCAGGCCCATCACCCTTCCCTTCTGTTCGCGTCAAAGTCAAGCAGCGCCGTTTGAGCTCCATAAACTCGTTGTACCGAGACTCGGGATACATTTCGCTAAGAAAAGGAGATGCTGATTATGTCGAGAAAGGGTCTGATGGTGGAAATGACGGCAGGTCCGGAGGTCATGGCACACATAGAGGCGGCAGGCCACCGCCGCTTTCTATAAACCTCTCTACTTCTCTCGGACGCAAGCTGGGTCGTGAGTTGGGTGTAGGGAAGACTGGGCAGGAACTGGAAGAGAAGGATGTAGAGGTGTTGATTGCGAAGCTTGAGGCGCAGAGTAGCTTGTTGGAATGGGAAGATGGAGATGAGGATACATCTACGACGAGGACGAGGTCAATGTCGGTGCCGCTTTCGGAAAGGTTGGGGTATGGTTGGCATAGAGATCGTGATGGAATTGAGGAGGAAGAAGCGGAAAGCACAGCGTTTTCCAACCGAAAACATTGCAACATTATCATACATATAAAAGTGTATAAACAGAATGAAATGGTCTCTCTGAGCCGTACAAAATTTGAGATTCGAAATGTTGTATGTAAGTAAAGTGTTAAGGCCTCGAAAAGAAAACGAGGAGCTCTCTAGTAATGTCTCTAGCTATCAGGATGTCTGTAAGACGGAGAAAATGAAGATGCAGATAGATGAAATGACGGTATAGTGATGCTCACGTTTCCTATCTTAAGAGTACTATATCTGTTTAATCAGTCGTGGTCGCCTCCAAATGGTACTGCCTTTTTCTCCTCTGTAGCTACATCCAAAAGACGACAGTGCAATAGAGTGAACAAAGGTATGGAGTGGGTCATAGACATTCATCTCAGTTTAGTTGGTATTCGTTTCATATCCCTCCACATTGCAGGAAAAAGTTCAATTGGGGAGAAAGAATGTCTATGACAGGTGACCGTAGTAGATGTGCCAAGCGGAAATTGACAATGAAGACGGTCAATTTATTGCTCATATTTGAAAGGTGGTATTAGGTTGGGTATTAGGAGTGTCAGTTAGCGCCTGGTTGAGTTTTCGGCTTCGGTCGCTGTCTTTTGAGTACTTCACCAGTCTTCTACTTTCCTCCCTAATCCCCTCTCCTTCTACTCGAGTACTCCTCCACAGCTTCATAAACAGATGGTATAGGTATTGTTGTACACCACGGTTGCAGAATTCGATAATCGTTGTTTTCTACCCGTCCCCTTCTGCCAGCTCCAACAGACCGTGACACCCCCATCGTCAAAAGCAGTGCCAGCTGTTACTGACAGAGGTCCTCCGCCACCATCTTCCAATTTCCCCCCTTTCTGTCTCCTTCTAATCCCATCATGCTGCCCACTCGTCATTATCCGCAGGCTGAGACGTCTACAGCGCAAACAGAATTGTCTGCATTTGTGTTTACGTCTACGAGCCAGCCTCCATCTCGTCGGTTTGTGCAAACTCAATCCTCTGATTGACGATCCACCCTCGTTTCTCGTCCTTCTCAGATAGAAGAGTTTTGCTGAGCTAGAAACGAGATGTAGATGCCGGTACATGGCTGCCATCACGAGCTTGGATCAGAGTCCACATCTGCAGGATTGAGTGTCGGTACACACTCAACAAACGGTCAATGCAGACGTACCCTCTGAATTCGAAACCTCCCAATTCTGATTTGTAATATCGCATAGAGAATCGAACTACTGAAGCTGGGGGGGCGACGGAGACTTTGCTTGTAGATACGAGGCCGAGAGGATTGCCGTACGGAGGGATGGCGAGATCTGGGAATAGGTGTCGATCTTCGAATGGGGCTATTTGAAACGAGTTCTAAGCAAAAGAAAGGCGTAGGAAAGGAAGAAGACGCACTGGACAACCGCTCAACATTGCTCATTTCTCTGCCCACACGGCTCGTATTCATTTGTAGAAATTACGTAGGCCTAGGCAGGAGGAACTACCTCTGACGTGGTTTAGTCAACCCTTTGCGACTGTTTATGGAAACCCGGAAGGCCTCGCTCATTAAGCGATCCGTGTCTGATAGCCGAAAGTCGGACCCCAACCACCTAAACTTGATTCAATGCTTACTTTTCCTGGCGTTTCACATTCCCGATACTCCGGTAGTATATGAGGCCTTTGAGTAAAAGACGAATAGGGTAGTATATCTGAGTTCATAATCATTAGTTAAATACTGCAGTGTTTAGAAGTACAATTAGTAATTCAGAATGTGAATTTTTTGTGCGAATTGCACCTGAGATGTTATAAAATAGTGATATAATTTGCTATTACTCTGCACGGCCAAACCCATTGTGGTAGGGCTGGTTCCTGGCATGTTTATATTTTTTTATTCACTCTGCGTCATCCCGCACTTTGAACTTGCCATTCATGTTCATCATACTTTCGTGCAAACCATATTTTAACACTTTCCTCTTTGAGATAGGTAGATAGATAGATGAAATTACGCGGCATGGTCCTTCATGAACATGCCAGGTGTAGATGTTTTATACATCTACTCCAACTCCCTGCCAATAGAATCGAGCACGTCATCGTTGTGACGGTAGTCCTATGGCGAGCGGTTGAATCAGGAGCTTACAGAGCCGTTTCGCAATTGCCAAATCACAGTTCAATTTTGTAGATATGTGTAATGAGACCCTCCAGATTGTTATGGATATATTTGTCATGTCAGGAAAGAGATTTGATTGAATCATCTTTTTTGTCTAGGTGTTTACTTACAGCCGGCATTTTCAACTTCGACCAAAATTTATTTAATTTTACTCAATAACACAAAACAATCAATAAGCAAGTTCAAGTTGAGATTTGAGTATCAAGATTGTTCGATACTTCCTTTCAAACATCGCTCAGCAATGTCTCTATTTTTCTTATATTTCTTGGAACTTGGTAGATGCTGATCCATGATGCAAAATATATTGTGAGAGACCATACCCATTGCAGCAGTTTGTGGTGTCATGCTAGTGTTTGATGCTATAGCTTGAATAAACATGACTGCATTGCTTTAAACTTCAACTCTGTATTTTTCGGTGACTTTTAGTCTGTTGTATTAAATACAGAGCCAAACCGGGAAGCGAAATTTGTAATTTTACCTTTGGTGCGCATGTTAGGCCATGTGGGAACTACTTATAAATAGTGCCCTGGCCATCAGTATAGAGCACCCATGGGGCTTTTCTGGGGGACAGTGAATTGAATCATATAAAATTATTTGTTTTTGAGCAACTATACAAGTGAAATTTTAAAAGACAAAATTGCCAAATGAATTGTGTGAGTAGAATAAGTAAAGTTTTATACATTTTTAGAGGGGGCCGAATCCATCCAGGTGCAAAAATGATTGCACTGATGCATTAATGTAAACTTCTTGAATCCACTTTCAATATTTCCTTCTCCGAGAAGAGTTTTCTTCTGAAGCCTAATAGCAGCCTCATCTCCATAAATAAGCTTCAGAAGCTCTCTGTTTTCAAAAATCAGTTCATTTGGTAAGGATTTGGTTAGGAGAAATGGCTCATGGTGAGGTCATTATTTGAGGATCAGATAACAAACCACCATATCCTTGTAAATCACTAACACATATTGGTGGGTCTTTTCATATTGCAAATGTGGAATAGCAAAAAAGAAAAGAGCTGTCTCATATTCAGGACGGTCTGATTTGGTGAGAGGTAGAGGGTAGCCATTGTGAATATCCTTCACAAAATCTTTTCCTTTTGGGATGGATATTCATTCCTCCAACAGATATGTATGCTTTGCACCAGATGTATTTGCTTTTGCCACTGTATGTTGGATGTAATCATTGAGCACAACAAAAACAGCAGCTTGAACAAAGCACAACTGGGAATCATAAAGCTTGGAATGCCTGAAAATTAATATGTTATTGTTGAAAGTAGATATATTCATCGAAATACCTTTTTCTCGCTTTTGCCGCTCAATATATGCATTGGCAAATTCCATTTCCATTCCTGTACACCACTATATCTTCCTCTTTATGTCTAAATTGGGTCTGAGTGATTAAAATAAACAATCAAAGGACTTGAAGCTGGTAAGCTTGGCAGGATTGCATGTTTTCAACACACCAAATCCAAGTTCACTCTCAAAGCATAAATCAACTTGAAGATTGGCAACAGATGGAAGAGCCAGAGAGTCAAAATCAAATCTGGAGTTATTACCATCCTGGGACTAAATAACATCAAGAAGTGAAACCGCAGGAATTGGAGCAAAAAGACCTTGCATGGCAGTATAAACAATGTCAAAATGACCCTCAGATTGAATTCCACCAGATCCAAGTGCCTCAGAATGGTATTACAAAAAGTACAGATTCTCATAGCAAGAATATGAATTAGTAGGGGGGTTCTGCTTATAATGACATTTGAATGTATTCTCAAATTTGATTGGTTCTTGTTGGGTTCTTGTGCAATAAATCATTTGATCTATATGTGAGCAGTAATTTGCTTGTTGCCCAAACACCAATGAGATCTGTGAGCACGACAAGATATCACCATAAGCACAAAAACTCCCTGCACTTATCTATCTTCCAATATGGGCATAATATGTACTCATTGCAATACAGTTCATTAATTTTGTCAAAAAATGGTAATACACATATATGATGGCAAAAAGCACAAATTATTCAAAATCTGTGTTTATAAGCGCGTGCGAGGGAATTTTTCTGCACAAATTGATATCTGGACATAATCTCGGATCCTTGTGGTTGTTGAGATATATGTTGCATTACTTTTTTTGCCGACGCGCGGATTCTCACAACTTACACAAACGACTGTAAAACACAGTATCTGGGGTCCAATTTCCTTACATGTGTGCCGACATCAACGGCTTTGATCGCTTGAGTGGGCACGCCCTTCCGGGGTGAGCGAGGCCTTCCGGGTTTCCATAACTGTTGGTTGTCTTGAAAAGGAAGCTATGCAGGTAGTGTCCAGTAGCATTTTTTTAGTCAACGGAACGGAACGAGACCAAGGACACGTAAACGAGACAGCCTTCAGCTTGATGGAGGTCGGGACACGTATCTACTCTATCCTTTAGAGACATAGGTACTGCGTGTCAGCGTTGGACTTTTAAGCCGGAGAAACTGGAGTATGGGAATGAATCCGCAAACCGAATTACACGAATCCACTCCAGCAGCCTTCTGTGATCCCAATAAATTGGACATGTCACAACAGCTCTGAGTAGGGGAGCGAAAGTGCAGGCACCCCATGGATTCGTTCCAACGGGACGTGATGACGTAGTGACTAGATGGGCAAATAAGAGTTCGAGGGATCTCTCCGCACTCCAACATACTCTGAAATTCGTCAGCTTGTACGAGTCCCGTGTTGCAGCTCAAAGAACATGGAGACGAAACAATTGTTGACAGTTGGTTGACAGCGACGACGGTGTCAATGACGTAAACACTATGGGCAAGGACAAGTAGGGACAAGTATTCTGAGTCGGAATACTTGTTCATGTCCGCAGTGAAAGTAGCTTGCATCCCAAGAAGCTGTGATGGTTCCGAAGGGGAGTTGGTTGTTGGATTCTGTACCAAAGAAGTGAGAGCGAGCATCCAAGGATGTCCTGGACGGTATACGCATCGGCGTAAACCACGGTTGCAGTTCGATAATCTTATTGTCGCTGTTTTCCGCCTGTCCTCTTCTGCGGTTCCAACAGACCGTGACACCCCCACCGTCAAAAGCAGTGCCAGCTGTTGCTGACAGACGTCCTCCGCCTCCATCCCCAGTCTCATATTCCATTCCTCCCCCTTCTTTCTCATTCCTCTTCCATCCCGCTGCACACTCGTCATCATCCGCAGGCTGAGACGTCTACAGCGCAAACAGAATTGTCTGCATTTGCGCTTACGTCTACGAGCCAGCCTCCACCTCGTCGGTTCGTGCAAACTTGATAAATAGGTGGAGTAGATGTTAATAGGTTCCGAAACCTAACACTCGTCAACTGGGCCTTCATCTCGTTGAATAGGACAAAACCAGAGGTGTCGTCGATTCAGGTATATGGAATTGAGAATGCTAGTAAAAACGAAGGCGATAGAGATGTTGGTTGGACGCGTCGTTGGCTTGCCAGGTAATTTATCATGGGCTGGGAAGACAAACACTTGGGAAAATGAAGGGTGGGAGGCGGGTGTCTGGATGGGGCTACTTTCAATCAGCTCTAAACAAACGACAAATCAGACAAAAATATGCTTCAGACAGAAAAAAGACGCACCGGGCAACTGCTTGTCGTTATGATAATGATATTGGTTCCGACTGCACAGTGCAGAGAATGAAGCACGGAACCAAGACCCATACAGGTCGTCGGGTTTGTTCGTCTGCCCAAGTACACCATTTCTGCCTGTAGCCCTCTCTCTAAAGCTGGAATCGACACTCTACCCACCAATGACAAGAGATCGATGGCATGCGTCCGACCTGAGTACGAGCGTTGCGTTGTTGATAGGTCTAAACGTGAGGAATGGAAGTATCACTGTTGGTTTGGTCGAACTGTTGAGACTATGGATTTCTCAAAAAAGAGGCTGGGCAAGACGGAGATACGGGGTGTGCTCCGGTGGGGGTCATTTTCTGGTTGAAGGAACAGAAGAAACAGAGGACACGCAAACGGAACACTCTTCTGTTCAAGGAGACATAGGTACTACGTGTCAGCATTGGACTGCACTATGGGAATAAAAACGCACATGAAACAACCAGGCTGCAAAGTCCGTTCCAGTGGCTTTAAACGATGTCTTTCTTCCTTTCAACCCCAAAAAACCCTCATAACTCTCGGCTTCCTGTAAAGCATCCCGGTACCGTGAGTCTTGTCTTAATTAGATTGAGCGTAAAATGGGTGTAGACATTACCGCAGCTGTGAAACTCAGTTCCAGTAATACCCGCTGCTTTGACACGCGCCGCTTGCTTGTACATGTCATTGCGTCCAATTTCCATCCTCATCATCCTTGACACAGTGAATTGAGAAGAGTTTTTGGTCGAGGCGTTTAAAGGAACCCGTCACCTTGCCGAGAGTGAAGTGAGTCTCGTGAAGACAGAACAAGAATTGCCGTGTCTGGGATTACAGCTGGCCTCAGGCTCCACCTCACTAAACGGTCGACACGGACGAGACCTTCAAATCTTGTCAATCCGGCAGATGTATCGTTGGGCAAGCGGAAAGTGTTGTCGGGCCACGTATAGAGCTGGGTGCCATGGAAATGAGCATGACGCAGAGGTTGGTTGGCTTGATGCTGAGTTGTCGTGGAGGTGTACGGAAATGGTCGAGGAGAGTGGTCTAAACGTGCATAGGAGATGGAAAATACACCTTTCTAAACTCGTCTTGAGACATGGTTGAAGCTTTGCCAGGTTACGTATAGGGAATCGACTGCTGGTGTGGATGAAGGTGTTGTCATGGAGGGCAAATGAATAGTGGACAATACTTGGACAATACGAGAGTGCGAGGAGAATGGACACAACAGTGCGGTGAGTTCTAGACCGAATGAAAAAAGAGACGCACTCCATTCAAAACGCTTGCACTTGATTACGTTGGCTACATACAATGAGTCAATGACGAGAACCTTCTTTTCCAAACACTTTGATTACGCCAGCTGCAATGCCTACAAGTTTTGACCGTCCACAAGACCATGGTTTCGAACCGAAGCAACTCATAATAACCTTGAGGGATATAATCATTCCACGCTTCCATACCCTCGAGCGACACTGCTACCAGTAGAACCTGTCGTCTTCCTTGGAAACTATACCCCTGCTATTGAGTCTTCCTCTCCGAAAGTTTTCAGGGCGACCTTTATTTGTATCTTCCTATGCGAAAGGTTTTCAGGCGAGCTTTATTATACACTTTTTTACGAGGCGGTTCTGGTATGGCATCGTCTCTGCCAATGCCTTGACGCGGCTGTCTCTACCGCATATCTCCCTCATCGAATGCTGATATCTCGAAGTCAGGATCAGTATGAGCGGTGAACCTGGTGGTAGGGAAGCTCATTCGATTGTTCAGGACCGGGCGATAATCAAAAAGCGTATGTTGTAGACTATGATCGTGCGCTCGTTTCTGGCGGTTTCGGGGACAAGTATTATGATGCAGGAGGCATACAAATTTGGTTAGCAAGGTGATTGATCTAGAGGAAACTACGCAGCCAAAGGAAGCATTGGATTGGTTGATTATTACGGACGAGTTCCTGCAATATAAAGCAAAGTATCTTGGTATAGCAGGTTGGAGCTCGAGGGAGCAAATGATATTTTATAATGTCGTATATGGGCTTGAGGAAGGGGAGTGATCCAAAACTACTTTCATAGGCTTCTAACCTCTTTACACTCTCCCACTCTTAACTCAGGTTTAGGGAATAAAGGTCAATGATTTTGTAGTTTTCTAATCACTATTGATATTTTATCTACCCTCCTCGTGTACTTGTATACGTGTACACATCTCTCGTGTCTCAAGGTCAAGCCATGCAACTTGTGCGGCACTAGGAATAACATGCCAAGGCGAACATCCTACTTCTATTTCACAAGCTCGAACTTAAAATGTACAACCAAACCTTAAAATGGACATCCAAACTTTAAAACAGACATCCAAACCTTAAGAACGTGAACTGTCAAAGGGCCCTCACGTGCATATGCTCGAGTTGCAAACCTCGCCTTTCATCATCGTACACGTGCATCAGCTAAAGTCACATCATCACAGCATGCCTTCTTCCAAAAATATCAAAGATCGGGTTTTCAAGAAACTCAGAGCTCCGTTCTCTAGGTTGAAGAACAAGATAAATACTCCAAACATATCAGCTTCAGCTTCAGTTCCAAACCTTCACACGGGTCTCCAGCAAGGCAGCTCTGCTGTCAATGATAGTCGAAGACTCTCTGACATTGGATTGCCTACCTCTGCAGCAAACACACCTGTAGTTCCAGATGATACTCAGGTTCAGAATCAGAATCAAGCTCAAAATTTTGCTTCTATGGCTGAACCACCTAATGTCCAGCAGCAGGATAAGGATATGGGAACAGGTTCTGAGGCAATCAATGCTGATGAAAATTTAGCTGAAGAGAAACATTCAGGAAAGGGAAAAACTGTTCTTGAGCTCACTGCTAAAAGCCTTGGGGTTCTAAAGGAGTTCTCCGAGTTTGTTCCTGTTCCTGGAATAGGTGCTGCCATTGGATCTGTCAAAAAATGTATTGAAGTTTACCTTGTAAGTAATTTCATATAAATTATCCATAAATATTGTATTCAACTGGGTGTTTTTTTTTTTCAGCAAGTGACTGAGAATGATGAGCAAGTTATCAAATTGGCTCAGGAGCTGAAGACAAAGTTGCAGGCTGTTGAAAAGCACAGTGCACAAGCAGGAGATTCTGAAATGAAGGAACATTTTGAGACTCTCAAAAGGTGAGAAATATTATTAAATTAACACAACAGATATTGAATATTTTAAATGCAGAAAGTTGGAGGAGATATCTACCAAAGTTGGTGATCAGAAGGACAAATACATGAAAGATCGATTGATTGATTCTGGAAGTATTTCAAAAGAGATAAAGGAATACTTTGATGATGTACAGATGGTTTGTAGTGAGTGCCAGGTGAGTTTTATCTGTTATTTCTTTAAATTAGTCTAAGCTTTTGTTAGGCTGCAGCTGTATATATAGTTCAGCAAAGGACTAGAAAAATCTGGCAAGTAAGTATTCTTTTAAGAGAAGTGTTTGAAATTGCAAATCTCATAAAACTCAGTACTTGAACTTAGAAAGGCTCAATTGTTCTTTGAGAGCCCTGCATGATGCTGGACTTGACAAAGACCAGACCAGAAAACCATGCACTCCAGGAACTAGGGAACAGATTCTTGAGGACATTGACAAATGGGTAAAGAATATTGATCCTACTACTTTATTGGGCTACTGGATGAGTGGAATGGCTGGTACTGGCAAAAGTACAATTGCAAAATCTCTTTGTTTGCTCCTGGAAGAAAATGCACACTTGGCAGCATCATTTTTCTGCTCTAGGCAGATAGAAGAATGCAGAAAGTACCAGCTTATTCTACCAACAATTGCATACCAATTGAGTAGCTATTCTCACAAATTTGCAGAAACACTGCAGGCAGTACTGGAGAATAAACCAGACCTTGCTTCCAAAGGTTGCAATATGCAACTTGACAATCTTATTATTGCACCATGGAAGGCAGCTAAAACAGCAGGAGAGTTCAAAACAATCACACCTGTGATTGTCATTGATGCTCTGGATGAGTGTAAAGATATTGATGAGCTTCTCAAAGTCCTCATACCTGCCATTCAAAGTCAAAAGTTGCCAGGCTTGAAGTTTTTCTTTACAAGCCGCCCAGAGACACATGTCTCCAAGTACATGGGTCCATCAGGTCAGGTAGATAAGTTTGAGCTGCATAATGTTGAAGGAATGCTGGTTAAAGGGGATATTTTCAAATATGTTCAGGATGAACTTCTTGTTAATTGTATTTCAATCTCTAAGCAAGAGATTGAATCAATTGTAGACAAATGTGGAAAACTCTTCATTTATGCTGCAACTATTGTGCGGTATCTCTTGAATGGAGATACAGAGACTCACATAGCTGATGTGACTAGCTTTACTCACAAGCCAGATGTATCTCAAACAGAAGACCTGGATAAGCTATATTCAGACATTATTGAATTAGCAATAACTTCTCTAAAGGCCAGCAAGAAGGAAAGAGAAAACATCTTAAGAACTCTTCACACAGCAATCAGCTGTGGTAGACCTGTATCATGTGCAATTATCTCTGAAATACTGGGATATAATGCAAGCTGGGTTGAAAAGATAATTATGAATTTACAATCAGTTCTGTATATCAATTCACAGGACAAGGGAATTTACACTTTCCATGCATCCTTCCCAGATTATCTCACTGATAGAGGGAGGTCAGAAGGATTTTTTTGTGATTCATCAAAACAGCACCACTTGCTGGCCAATGGCTGCTTTAAAACTATGAAAAATGGACTCCGATTCAACATTTGTAAATTACCATCATCATTTGTGAAGGATAAAGAGGTTCCAGGGATTAAGACCATTATTGAAAAAAATATTGATGCCAGTTTACAATATTCATGTCAATTCTGGCACTACCATTTAGAGAGGGCAAACCTCAATGAAGGCCTGGCCAATGAATTGGAATGGTTCATTAGTGGAAAAGGAGTTTTCTGGATTGAGGCAATGAATCTGATAAGGAGAGTTCACAATGGCAATATGGAGACATGTGAGGAGATTTTTGAGAAATTGATGAGTACAGAAAAGGTGAATATTTGAAACTAATCTAATATGTGCAATTACTGAAAATATTGGCAGAAAAAAGAGATGGTTAGCACCAATCAAGCTGAAGTGCAAAGTCTGAGACAAGTTGCAAGAACTTTTGGGCTAAATGAAGTGAATGAGTTCACACCTCATTTATATTTAAGTGTACTCCCATTTTGGGCAGACACTATTTCAGTAGCTCAAAAGTTCAAAAGAATAATAAGGGTTGTTCACAAAACAGTTACAGTTGAAATTGCAAGATGGAAAGTTGACTCAGCAGTGAGGAGCATTGCCATATCACCAGATGGGAAGCGAATTGTCTCTGGTTCTGATGACAAGACTGTTCGAATCTGGGATGCAGACACTGGGACTCCCATAGGGAAACCACTGCAAGGACATGAGGATTCTGTTTTGTCAGTTGGATTCTCCCCAGATGGGAAGAGAATTGTCTCTGGCTCTTTAGACAATACTGTTCGAATCTGGGATGCAGACACTGGGACTCCTGTAGGGGAACCACTGCAAGGACATGAGCATTCTGTTTGGTCAGTTGGATTCTCCCCAGATGGGAAGAGAATTGTCTCTGGCTCTTGGGACAAGACTGTTCGAATCTGGGATGCAGACACTGGGACTCCTGTAGGGGAACCACTGCAAGGACATGAGCATTCTGTTTGGTCAGTTGGATTCTCTCCAGATGGGAAGAGAATTGTCTCTGGCTCTTCAGACGAGACTGTTCAAATCTGGGATGCAGACACTGGGACTCCTGTAGGGGAACCACTGCAAGGACATGAGGATTCTGTTTTGTCAGTTGGATTCTCTCCAGATGGGAAGAGAATTGTCTCTGGCTCTGATGACAAGACTGTTCGAATCTGGGATGCAGACACTGGGACTCCTGTAGGGGAACCACTGCAAGGACATGAGCATTCTGTTTGGTCAGTTGGATTCTCCCCAGATGGGAAGAGAATTGTCTCTGGCTCTGTAGACAAGACTGTTCGAATCTGGGATGCAGACACTGGGACTCCTGTAGGGGAACCACTGCAAGGACATGAGCGTTCTGTTTTGTCAGTTGGATTCTCCCCAGATGGGAAGAGAATTGTCTCTGGCTCTTATGACAAGACTGTTCGAATCTGGGATGCAGACACTGGGACTCCTGTAAGGGAACCACTGCAAGGACATGAGGATTATGTTTGGTCAGTTGGATTCTCCCCAGATGGGAAGAGAATTGTCTCTGGCTCTTCAGACAAGACTGTTCAAATCTGGGATGCAGACACTGGGACTCCTGTAGGGGAACCACTGCAAGGACATGAGGATTCTGTTTTGTCAGTTGGATTCTCCCCAGATGGGAAGAGAATTGTCTCTGGCTCTTCAGACAAGACTGTTCAAATCTGGGATGCAGACACTGGGACTCCTGTAGGGGAACCACTGCAAGGACATGAGGATTCTGTTAACTCAGTTGGATTCTCCCCAGATGGGAAGAGAATTGTCTCTGGCTCTTCAGACGAGACTGTTCAAATCTGGGATGCAGACACTGGGACTCCTGTAGGGGAACCACTGCAAGGACATGAGGATTCTGTTTTGTCAGTTGGATTCTCCCCAGATGGGAAGAGAATTGTCTCTGGCTCTTCAGACAAGACTGTTCAAATCTGGGATGCAGACACTGGGACTCCTGTAGGGGAACCACTGCAAGGACATGAGGATTCTGTTTTGTCAGTTGGATTCTCTCCAGATGGGAAGAGAATTGTCTCTGGCTCTTCAGACGAGACTGTTCGAATCTGGGATGCAGACACTGGGACTCCTGTAGGGGAACCACTGCAAGGACATGAGGATTCTGTTTTATCAGTTGGATTCTCTCCAGATGGGAAGAGAATTGTCTCTGGCTCTTCAGACGAGACTGTTCGAATCTGGGATGCAGACACTGGGACTCCTGTAGGGGAACCACTGCAAGGACATGAGCATTCTGTTTGGTCAGTTGGATTCTCCCCAGATGGGAAGAGAATTGTCTCTGGTTATGGTCCAAACATCAGAGTTTTGGATATCCATTCAAGTTCATGGCACATGTATCCTGATGGATGGATTCACCATACTCACTGGCAGGATGGTATTGCTTGGATCCCACCTCAGTTCCGTCAAAATTTCTGTACAGGCAAAACCCATCTGATAATTTCATATCCTGGTTATAATAAAGTCTCATTGGAAAATTGTGTTTATGGGAAGGAATGGCCTTATGCTATGAAGGTAATCAGTGACTTGTTTTTGGTCCCCTCATTTTTCTGGTTTTGCATGCTTGGAGTTATTGATTTGGATGGACTTTTTCATCAGTACACATTGTTACTCCTCTTGTATTTTTGTACACCGAGTTTCATGGAAATGTTTAATATATTGAAAATGCAATTGTATGAATTTTGGTTGCACTTTCATTGAAGATATGAGAAATGTCTATTGGCAAGTGTAAGTATCTTTCTCCAGCCTTCCATTCCCCAACATCAAGGTCATTAGTACACTTTGTATCAGATGTTGCTAACAGTAATATACAAGCTGAGATCTAACAGGTCATTTTGACTTCAATTAAATTGTTGGCTTTGCTAATCCAATTTCCTGGTGGATAGAACCACAGTATAAACGATACTTTCATTTCACTATTCGCGGGGTAAAGAAGGTACTATGCAGTTTTTGCGGATGACAGTGCAGAATCCAATTACAAACTTCCAATACTGCCTCTATCAATCCTATATAGCAGTCATGCTCTTGCTGCCTTTACGGTTGGTGAATGATTTCAAGTCGACTGTTGATGCTGAGAAGAAACGTGTTCTGAGCGTGTTTGCTATATAAATACACCCATGTCTCCTGTCGATTGATTGACGCGTCATTGGCGCCTTGGACCTGGTACCCATAGCTTTCGCTAGTTTACTATCTGCGCCACGGTGTTAATCTGCTGCGCACGCAGAAAACAAGAAAAGACTAGAAGGAGAAAAGGAAAGGCTATGCTAGCCTATATTATATCTATAAAGATTTACCGCGACTGTTGATATGACGCTGATGCTTCCAGACGAGAGGCCATCCCAATTTGTCGATTTGTGATGGAGCATGCTTTTTCGTTTCATGCGGCTTTACTTTGTTTAGCTTGTTGTAGTTTCCTTTTCGATAAGCTGGATTTTGAGTTTAGCGACTTGTGGTTGAGACCGGAATTGCTATCCGGATCATCATTGGATTGGTTGAAGGAGGAGTGGGAGAGCTGGAGGAAGTCACGAAGACGCGCCTCGAGGCGAACCTGCCTTGGTCGTTCCGCGTCACCTGTGACTCAACCTGCTCAACGTTCACAGCCTTTCCTCTTCTTTTCTTACTGCGACTTCAACGATAAGGAATTGGAAAGAAATGGTGGCATTTGCGTAGAAAGAGAATAGTCATTGGTGAGTGACCTGACATCATTCTCATATACCGTGTGCTCAATACTACTGCTGTTCCTGTTCCTCGTTGCTGTCGTTGTTCTTTTCTTTCAAAGCTGTTACGCCACGACTTTCTTGTCTCCAAGCGGTCCATTCCATTCCATACCGAGTATTCTGTCAAACAAACTCTATCTCAAACCACGACTACGACTAGACAACGACGAGCACGATGAACTGGCTGAAAAAGCGCAAACGAACATCTGGTGCGTCCGTTGTCTTTTGCTTCCACTAATTTCTCTAATTACTTCCGTTCAGAATCCGTCGGCGCTAACACCGTTACTCCTGTATCCTCTTCTACTATTGCTTCCACCTCTACCATTACACCAACTCGTTCTCTGAGCCTCACCCTCAAACGAAAATGGAAAAACGAATCACAAATATCACCAACGATTACAAGAGCTTCGACTACAACGAAAAAACGAACAAGTTATGCCATCGATCAAGACGCAGGTCGTCCCACTTCTCCCTTGTCCCTCCCTGGTTCCCGTCCTACATCACCAGCAGCTGATCATGCGTCTAATCCGAAGCTATTCCCTATCGTGTCCAGTTCTACTACGACTAATACGATGGACGTGTCTCCGCCGCTATCGGTTTCACCAGTCAATCACGTCAATGCAAGGAAAGTGTATCCAAGGATGGACGCTGCACCGAGTGTAACGAGTCTTGTCCCCAGCGTAGACCCTGCGGCGTCTGCAGAGGCGCTAGCGAGCTCATCGGGGCACGGAAAGAGGCACAGACACAACTCGTTACCTCAGCCGATGACCATGGGCAAGGGTCCTGGCTCTAGTTCTGGCGTCGATGTATCATCTAGTGAGACATTGACACCAGCAAGCAGTAAGAGCCGGGGACACAAGGCTCATCATAGCCTTCAACTTCCATTCACCGGCTCTCGTCCTTCATCCGCTGCTTCTCGTGACAAGCCCCTACCGAATAAGCCTATCCCGTTGACGTTACATTCACCGTTGAGCAAGACAACTCTGATGCAGAGTACTGGTACCAGCGCTTATGCCCATCATAAAGGCGTACCAAGTCGGATCAGCGAGGATCCATCCGAGTTGGAAGGCGAGCAAGCGTGGGGCGATATTGAGGAAGAGGATGAGGGTGAAATGACGGAGCGTGAGCGAGGAAGCGGTTTTGGCTGGGGAGAGACAGATGAGGATGCTGGAGAAGAAGGAACAGAGAGAAGCATGTCGGAGATGGATTGGGTACCCTATGACCGAGATAGAGAGGCCAAAGCGAAGCCTGCTAGACCTGGGTCTGGGGTTAGGCGTATTGAGGTTGGGAGTGGTAGGAGACGTAAGACGAGACGAGGACACAGTAGGAGACTTTCGTCCAGGTCAAACTCTGGGTCGAGTTCGGCCACGACACCGAGGACGTCTAGAACACCTTCGTACTCCCATACTGGATCAATACAAGACCACGATGATGATCACGACTTACCTCCCAGACCAGCAGGTCCTATCCCGCCTTCTACCGTTCCTTCTGATGGTGATCCCTTCGAAGGAAAGAGACTGGTCGTTCCTTTTGTCATTCCAAGTCCACGTTCTGCATCTCCATCTTCTGCAGTGTCGGGAAAGCAGCCTGCGCTCGTCGGACCTTCGGGGACTAGCGCTAGGTCTTCTTCAGCCTCGTCTGCGGCACGTGCTTCTCAACGCAACAACGACTCAAAGACCAGGCTACACCCAAGTCTATACGCCCTCGAAGCACCAGAATTGGTCGACGAGAGGTCGATACAAGCGCTCGTTGCTGCGTTGGACACAGGTTCCATGTCGGAGGACGGAGAGTCGGTGTCGGTGTCATCAAGTGAAGTAAACGCGTTTTTGGACGCTCGTTACGGTCGTTATTCAGGGTCTGGTACTGGTCCTAGTAGGAGGAGCTATGATGTCAGACGAGGTGCAGAGCAAGAGGTAGAGGACAACGGAGAAGGAGAATGGGAAGATGAGCATGATGAACGTGATGCAGCAAATACCACCAGTTCATCAATACCCATATTCGTCCGTGCAGATGAACAGGACCCAGAACAGTCGTTCTCCTCTAACCAAGCTCAAATATCCCATATCAATGGTGACCCTGGTACATACACAGACGGATATGGATCCTGGAGGACCTTCCGCTCACCTTACCTTTCCTCTTCTGGGGCACCTTCACCTGTTACTTCTGGGCCGAATTCGAGGTTCAATACGACGTCCACACGGCGCTCTCAGGCTAATCCCAATGCCAAGCCTAAAGCCAATTCAAAGTATCTAGGTGTAGGTATGGGTGCTCCACCGTCGTCTTATCACCCAAAGCCCAACAACGCCAACTCGAGGTCGACTTCTGGCTCAGCTTCAGGCCCATCACCGTTCCCTTCGGTTCGCGTTAAAGTCAAGCAACGCCGTTTGAGCTCTATCAATTCGCTATACCGTGACTCGGGGTACATTTCGCTAAGAAAAGGAGATGCTGATTATGTCGAGAAAGGGTCTGATGGTGGAAAGGATGGCAGGTCCGGAGGCCATGGCACACATAGAGGTGGCAGGCCACCGCCGCTTTCTATAAACCTGTCTACTTCTCTCGGACGCGAGCTGGGTCGTGAGTTGGGTGTAGGAAAGACTGGGCAGGAACTAGAAGAGAAGGATGTAGAGGCGTTGATTGCGAAGCTTGAGGCGCAGAGTAGTTTGTTGGAATGGGAAGATGGAGATGAGGATACTTCTACGACGAGGACGAGGTCAATGTCGGTGCTGCTTTCAGAAAGGTTGAGGTACAGTTGGCATAGAGATCGTGATGGAATCGAGGAGGAAGAAGCGGAAAGCACAGCGTTTTCCAACCGAAAACATTCCGACATTATCATACATATAAAAGTGTATAAACAGAATGAAATGGTCTCTCCGAGCCGTACAAATTTGAGATTCGAAATGTTGTATGTAGGTCAAGTTTTAAGGCC
Source organism: Stygiomarasmius scandens (assembly GCA_037954225.1). Taxonomy (NCBI): domain Eukaryota; kingdom Fungi; phylum Basidiomycota; class Agaricomycetes; order Agaricales; family Campanellaceae; genus Stygiomarasmius; species Stygiomarasmius scandens. The sequence continues at coordinate 73,398 of JBANRG010000041.1, read as the reverse complement.
TCGAAAATCGGAAAACGATGAGCTCTCTAGTAACGTCTCTAGCTATCAGGATGTCTGTAGGATGGAGAAAATGAAGATGCAGATAGATGAAGTGACGGTATAGCGATGCTCACGTTTCCTATGTTAAGAGTAGCACTATATCTGTTTAATCAGTCGTGGTCACCTCCAAATGGTACTGCCTTTTTCTCCTCTCTAGCTACATCCAAAAGACAACGGTGCAATAGAGTGAACAAAGGTATGGAGTGGGTCATAGACATTCATCTCAGTTTAGTTGGTATTCATTTCGTATCCCTCTACACTGCAGGAAAAAGTTCAATTGGGGAGAAAGAGTGTCTATTACAGGTGACCATAGTAGATGTGCCAAGCGGAAATTGACAATGAAGACGGTCAATTTATTGCTCATATCTGAAAAGTGGTATTAGTCGGAACTGTCAGTTAGCACCTGGTTGAGTTTTCGGTTTCGGTCACTGTCTTTCGAGTACTCCACCAGTCTTCTACTTTCCTCCCTAACTCCCTCTCCTTCTACTCGAGTACTCCTCCACAGCTTCATAAACAGCCCATCTTGATAGTCCCTCTTCCTGTCCACCTCTCTTGTAAAAATCAGAATCGACAGCTCTATCCAGTCACCAAACCCGCCCCAGAGATGAGTGTGTAATACCAAGCACTATTACTACCTTTTCGTCCACTCGGTTCGTCCTCGGGTTCGTTCCGTGAGACTGCTTAGGCATAGGCTGACGAGAGGTCTTTACCGCAGTAGTCAAGCTTCGAGCTAATTCGGCGTATTCTATACAGGTTGGCCCCCACGCAAGAACATATGGATGCATAGAAAGGGGAAGGGAGGGTAGACATGATAGCGGAGAATGGAATGCAACGAGAACAAAGGCATGAATGGTTTCTACCGACGACAGTCACGACAATGACGTAAATTAGCTTGCATCGAAGAAGTGATTTCGAGGGGTCGTTGTAATTGTTGGATTTTGTACGAGAGAAAAGTGAGAACAAGTATCCAAGGACGCTCCGGATGGTATAGGTATCGTCGTATACCACGGTTGCAGAATTCGATAATCGTTGTTTTCTACCCGTCCCCTTCTGCCGGTTCCAACAGACCCAAACACTCCCCACCGTCAAAAGCAGTGTCAGCTGTTGCTGACAGACGTCCTCCGCCTCCATCTTCCAATTTCCCCCTTTCTGTCTCCTTCCAATCCCATCATGCTGCACACTCGTCATTATCCGCAGGCTGAGACGTCTACAGCGCAAACAGAATTGTCTGCATTTGCGTTTACGTCTACGAGCCAGCCTCCATCTCGTCAGTTTGTGCAAACTCAATATAAATGAGTGAGTTGGATGCTAACACGTTCCAACACTCTTCGAAACTCGTCAACTGAGGCTTTGTCTCGTTGAGTAGGACAAAAGCAGAGGTGTCGTCGATTCACGTATAGGGAGGAGAGAATGCCGGTAAGAATGAGAGCGACAGAGATGTTGGTTGGACGCGTCGTTGGCTTGATGCCAGGTAATTTATCATGGGCTGGGAAGACGAGTACTTGGGAAAATGTAGGACGGAAGGCAGGCGTCTGGATGGGACTGCTTTCAATTAGTTCTAAACAAACGACAAACGACAATGAGATAAAAATATGCTTCAGACAGAAAAGACACACCGGGCAGCAGCTTGTCGTCATGATAATGGTATTGGTTCCGACGGCACAGTGCAGAGAATGAAGCACGGAACCAAGACTCATCACAGGTCATCGGATTTGTCCGTCTACCCAAGTACACCATTTCTGCCCACAGCCCTCTCTAAATCCGGAATCGACACGACAAGGAATCGATAGCATACGTCCAACCTGAGTACGAGCGTTGCGTGGTTGACAGGTCTAGACGTGAGGAGTGGAAGTATCACTGCCGTAGTTTGGTTGAGCTGTTGAGACTATGGGTTTCTCGAAAAGGAGGCTGGGCAAGACGGAGATACGGGATGTGCTCCGGTGGGGGTCATTTTCTGGTTGAAGGAACAGAAGGAACAGAGGACACGCAAACGGAACACTGCCGTTCGAGGAGATAGGTACTACGTCAGCATTGGACTGGAGTATGGGAATAAGAACGCACACGAAACGACCAAGCTGCAAAGTCCGTTCCAGTAGCTTTGAATGATGTCTTTCTTCCTTTCAACCCCAAAAAACCCTCACAACTCTCTGCTTTCTGTAAAGCATCCGGGTACCGCGAGTCTTGTCTTGATCAGAATGAGCATAAAATGGGTGTAGGCATTGCCGGCCTCAGGCTCCACCTCACTAAACAGTCGAGACCTTCGAATCTGGTCAATCCGGCAGATGTATCGTTGGGCAAGCGGAAAGTGTTGTCATGGGTACCATGGAAATGAGCATGACGGAGACGTTGGTTGGCTTGATGCTGAGTTGTCGTGGAGGAGTACGGAAATGGTGGTCTAAACGTGCATAAGAGATAGAAAATACAAGACAGAAAGAAGACGCACCGGGCACAAACGATTGATGTACTCGGAGTCGTAAGCAAAGGAAGAGTATTGGTACGCGTAACTTGGCGGAATCCTAGCACTAACGAAACCATGACAAGAGCAAGAACAAAGACGCGCTTGAAGAGAGGGTTCTTCCGAGATTTATGCTGAAGAGAGTGTCTACTGTGGTCGTCGTACACAGGCAAGGGAGTATACGTCGCTGTACAGTTGCGGACAATCAAAAACATCAAAATTTTTAGCGGCTCAATTTCTATTTTTTCGGCAATAATAATACCAGAATCATACTCAGCTCGTCAAAAGGAGTCAAAAACCGATTTTTCGGGATTTTCCCACGAGAAAATACAATGCGCCAAATTTTTGGGCAGTTTTTATGGAACGTTGTGTACCTCTTTTGGGGTCAGCCGGGAGAATTTTATGTGTAAATTACGAACTCCGTGGTTAAATAGCAGTGATGAGATGTACACTACTGATTCATGATAGATTCTAGATGATGCATGGCACTCTGAGACACAGACCTATGTTGCTTTTGCTTCCGAACTGCCCATTCTGCCGCTTCATCAGCAAAACTACATGTCCGCTTTTTCGGACTTTTGATAACTTTTTTCCGTTAAAAAGTTCTGAAAAGCGGGAAAAGCATGAAAGTGCTCGAACTTTTCAAGGACAAGCCCACTTGCTTAAAAAAGCTTATTCTCTTTTCAAAGTACTTAAAAGTGCTACGAAAAGTTCGAAAAAGTAGACGAAAAAGTAGGTAAAAAGTAGATAAAAAAGTAAAGAAAATTTGTTCATAGCACACATAGATGAGCGCTTTTTTCACCTCTAGCATGGAAATACAGAGTGAGAAGGCAGTGATACCAAAGAAAATGGAACCGCTGCTACCTTGGCAACCCCGAGAGAGTTAATTTCTGTAGTGGTTAGACATTATTACTAGCCTTATATGATGAGAAAACTTTAAAGTACTCACAAAGTTCAAGATCGCTGTCACCCAAGTCGCTAGTAAGAATACCTTGACCAGCCGCTCCTTCCGCAGGTATATCACCTGGGCCATTCTCGCTTGCCTCATCTGCATTCCCATCTTGAAGTTCTGCTGCTAGCACGACAGAGTCCGACTTGTGCTCGTCAATATCAGAATCATCGTCAAGAAGCTCCCATGTTCTTGTAGGGGGTGGTGCTTCAGTAACTTCTTCCTTCTTGACTTCGACAGGAATCATCCGTACATATGCTTCTGCTGCAGCGATGATCTTCGTCCATTGCCGTTCCTTTACCATGACCTTGCCGCTGTCATCGGGAGCAAAGAGCGAGTGAAGGTTTGAAATCCAGGACACTTTGGTGGCACGGTTTGCAATGTAGACAATTGTGTCACGCCATTGCGCAGCGGAGAAATGGCCTTCGGGTCCGTCCGGTACATTCAGAGTACCGTCTTTGTACAAGGCAAATGCACGCTCAGCCTGAGAAATAAGTAATCAGCGAATAATTCATACAATATCCAGGACATACTGCGAGAATAGAAAGGACGAGCGCGCCCTCAGGAATCGGAGACAAGCGTTGGTCCTTTGGGATGCTCTTGATGGCTTTGAAATACACGGACAAGGTCCGTGCAATGATGGTGGACTGAAAGACGCCCTGCAAATCATAAGCGTATACTCGATTAGTGCGCAGTTCAAGTTACCTTATACAAAGATTTCTCCGGGGTCTTTTCCACCTTGAGATAATAGTACGGACGAGAGTAAAATTCTCCACTTGTTTGCTCAGCGACGTATTGCGCACGTTCCTCGATAGTCTTCAGGCCTTGCCGTTTGAACATTTCCGTGACCTCTTGGACTGCCATTTTGGCCATCGAGTTCCGCAAGCGTGTTAATCGGGCTTCTGCCTACAAGTAGAAATGAACCATGAGTTAGTTTATTGTTAGCGTCAGCGACATGCACGCACTATACGCTCGATGGTCCGGTCCTGGTTCCACTCATCAAATTGCTCATACATATCGTCTGGCATGACATCTTCCCAAAGTCCTTTCAGCTCTTTAGTCTTAGGATTATCCCAGGCTGTAATAGACCCAGTGAAATCGACAACGGCGGGCTCAAAAAGGTTGGTGATTGCTGCCCGTACATCTTCAGAGAGGTCCCGCTTTTTGGCCTTCTCGGCACGCTTGGACTTGACGGCAATTATCTCTTCTGGTTGCACGAGTTCGGGTACTGATGTCGTTGGCAAGACTTTCGCATTTGAAGGCTTCTGTGAATGAATGTGTTAGCATATAGATTGAAGGAATGACAAAACATACCTTGACAATTGCTGCAATATTATTAGCCTTGATTTTCAAAGGCTTTGCGCTACTAGTGACGGTTTTCTGGCGTTCTTCATCATCTCCATCCTCGTCACCAAATCCTCCTGGTTGATATTCGTCATCGTTCGGTTCAGCTGTTTGCGGAGTCTCAGAGGAAGGGGTAGTAGTGGGCAAGGAAGCGCTGGCATGTTCTTCAACCCATGCCTTTCGGAGGCCTTGGGGATCTTTCTTGGTTCTTTTAGCTGGTGTTTCGATGGCACTGAGAGGATATGGGAAGTATCAATTCAATTGAAGTTACTAAATGGGCTGACACGTACACGTTTTGATCGTTTGGGCGCTTCGACGACTGTCTTTGAGCCTGCACCTCAGCTCTCATGGCACCTTTGACATAGGCTTTTCTCTTCTTTGGAACTGGGTTCCCTTCCTCACCGGAGTCATCAAGGCCATCAGCCAGGTCCATCTCGATGTCACTTTCCTCACTATCGCTAGCCGAGCCTGATCTTGTCCCTGCCTCAAGTTCAACACCAGTTTCGTCTGCAGGATGTAGGCCCAAAGTCAGCAACGCAAATAGAATCTCGAAGACTGGTTCTCACCTTTTCCGGGCTTGCTGCGCTTCCGTTTTGGCTTGCTCAGGCTATCGTTGGCTGTGCGGTTGTATGGAGCTACTGCGTCAATAGCGTGATATACTTGAAGTAGTCACTCACCAGTCGCAGTAGCCTGGGTGGCTTGGGGGTCGTTTCCTGCCAGACCTGTTAATGATATATGTCTCTGGATTTTCGGAGAGCCGGTGAGTCGTACCTTTTTTGCGCTGTTTTTTTTGAGTAACTTTGGTCAGCGGATGATTAGCATTGGATTCCATTGCCTGATCCTTTTGAGTTTGCTCGTCTTCAATTTGTGCAGCCCGGGCAATAGCGTCAGCACGCCTCTGCTTCTGAGCATCCTTGGCCGCCTGTCGTGCTGCCTTCTCCGCTTGGACCTCCGCTGTGGTGCGCCGTGGTTTGCTCTGTACGATAGCGCCAGGATGCGCGTCTCGATTGCCTCTGAGGGCCATTCCATTTCGGGCTTGAAATTTTTCGGGCGTCGTTTTTGCGATTGGGCTACTGGCAGAGGACATAGTGTGGTCCTCTACGTCCTCTGCAGTCTCCGCGTTCTTGGTTTTACGGGTACTGTTGCGTCTGCTGCCAGTGATGGGACGGCCTCGAGTTGACATGATGAGTGCTGGCTGTAGACTCAAGGTGAAAAATTTTCAAATGTTTCGTTTTATTTGCACCTACTCTCTCCATGCCACCCAAACGGCCACGAAAAGCATATAACCGCCAACGTATAGCCTGCGATGTGCCCGGCTGCAAAGCTACAGTTAAAACAATGCCTGGTTTGGTCCGACATAAAAACGCTATACATGCTCCTCCGCCCTCACCGCCTCCAGCACGATTCCCATCGCAGACTACATTTCGCACCCCGTCTCCTAATCCTCCACCATCTCCTATTTTCTCGTCTCGACGTTCACCACGACGGAGACAAAACGGCTCCCCTGTCCGTCTATCATGGGCCGCCGCACCTCTTTCGCTACCTTTCCGTAAATTGGTCAAGTCAGAGATTCATCCGGTGATTGATGGTAGGTTTCCCATACATTTTCTGAGATTTCTTTCCTCACACATTTATACAAAGGGACACCTTGTAATATATACGGAGACGATTTACCAGAAGATTCTCCTCCACCGCCCTTGCAACCACGTGCACCGGACGATTATACACCCTTCGATCATCGTGCTGAGTTCGAGTTCGCAGAGTTCCTATACCAACATGAGCAGATGCCGCAAAAGAAGATCGACCGGCTCACTGAGATCCTGGCTGGCCTCTACCCTCAAAGTGATCCGCCCTTCGCAAATCACAAGGAAATGTATGCGACCATCGATTCTATACCTCAGGGTGATATTCCATGGGAAAGCTTCACCGTTAAATATGACGGAGAGCTTCCTGAGGATATTGCGTCACTTCCAACCTGGAAAACTCAGGAGTATGAAGTTTGGTTCAGAAATCCATTGTCTATCCTTGAAAACATGCTCGCAAATCCTTCCTTCAACAACGAGTTTGACAAAGCACCAAAGCGAATGAAGCGGAAAGGAAAACGGGTGTATCGAGATTTGATGACAGGAAACTGGGTGTGGGATCAATGTGTACGTTTGACCACTCTGTCTGAAGTAGATTTTGTTAACTATGTCATTTTCAGGATGAGATCGCAAAGGATGAAGACACTCATGGTGCAATGTTTGTACCTGTAATCCTTGGGAGCGACAAAACGACTGTCTCCGTTGCAACTGGACAAAATGATTACTATCCATTGTACATATCGTTAGGGAATGTACATTCTTCAGTAAGACGAGCCCACCGAAATGCTGTAGCCCTGTTGGGCTTCCTTTCTGTCCCTAAAAGTACGTCTCTTGCCGTTTGTGTCATACGTCATCTTTCTGATCAATATGGTTAGCTTCTACTGAGCATTCTCACTCGGCCGAATTCCGCAAATTTCGACGACAGCTTTTCCACAGCTCACTCGAGCATATTCTGTCGCCGTTGAGACCTCATATGACTGTACCCCGTGTCACTCGCTGTCCAGACGGACATTATCGACGGGCTATCTATGGTCTGGGTCCCTATATTGCAGACTATCCGGAGCAAGCCCTCTTAGCCTGCATCGTACAGAACTGGTGTCCACGGTGAGTGATATTTGTATTGAAATGGACTTGGAATCAGTGCTTGAAAAGATTCTAACAGTTGTATATCACCGCCGAACAATCTCGATACAAATGAAGGACGGCGGTCTCACCAACACACAGATGCACTTTCAGAAGGATGCAGTCTCAAGGAAATGTGGGATGATTATGGCATTGTTGCAGATCTGATTGTATGTCCAATTGTATTGCTCCCCATCTCTATTCTGACTTCTATTATAGCCGTTTACTGCATCATTCCCTCGAGCAGACATTCACGAACTACTTGCGCCAGATATTTTGCACCAGCTTGTCAAAGGAACATTCAAGGACCATCTCGTGGATTGGATCTTTGAGTATATTGACCAAACCTATCCCAAGCAGGAAGCAGAAGCCAGGCGAGCGGACATTGACCGGCGGTAGGCCTTTCTAGTCTGTTTCTGTTTCGACTTGGACGTAATTGTTTTTTGACAACAGTATTATGACTGCAACGCCTTTCACAGGCCTTAGACAGTTTCATGAAGGCCGTGGATTCAAGCAATGGACAGGAGCAGATTCGAAAGGGCTAATGAAGGTAATCTTCTCATCCTGTCCTGAGAGGTCTGTCCTGACTCAGAATATCCTTATTAGGTATTTCTACCTGCTATTGCGGGCCATGTTCCACCAGACATGGTTCGTGCCGTACGAGACTTTCTGGAGTTCTGCTACCTAGTTCGGCGGGATGTGATCAGTGAAGATGATCTTGACGCTATTGGCACAGCAGTGGACCACTTTCACCGGCACCGTGAGGTATTCCGAACCACAGGTGTGCGTCCCGAAGGCTTTTCGCTACCGCGTCAACACTCGATGGTACATTACCGGCACCTTATTCAACAATTTGGTGCCCCGAATGGTCTATGTTCCTCAATCACCGAATCCAAGCATATCAAAGCTGTCAAGCGGCCTTGGCGGCGTTCCAGCAAAAACCGAGCTCTTGGCCAGATGCTCCTCACTAATCAACGTCTCGACAAACTTGCTGCCTATCGTGTAGATTTGGAGTCTCGTGGGATGTTGGATGGATCTGTCCTACCAACAATAATGGCTGATCCAGCACTGCTTCCTCCGCTACAAAGTGACAAGCTCGATGAAGACGATGACGATGGTTCCGATGACCAGCCTTATTCCCAAGGCGATGTCAAATTGTCCAAAAACTCCTGTATGTAATTCTCTCCAACTACTTTACTCGTGTTTAACAGCAATCTATTTTAGGCCGGGGAGTACCACGTGAAGTCCACGATTTAGCAGCTCATATCAACCAACCTGAACTCCCAACTCTCATTCGTCAATTTTTACACAATCAACGTCACTTGGATATACCAGATGCTCCACAAGGCTGCGACATTCCACTAAATCAGTGTCCTGAGCTCGAGAACTATCAAAAAGTGTTTTTGCATAGCTCTGCTCGAGCAACTTTTTTTGCCCCTAGTGATTTGTCTGGCCTCAGCGGGATGCGGCACGAGCGCATTCGTGCAACCAAATCTTGGTATAAAGGTGCTGCCCGATACGACTGTGTTTTCATGGAGGGTGATACGGAGAAGGAAGGCTTTCAGGGACTCCTCGTTGGCAGAGTTTTTGCTTTCTTCCGGTTTCAGCACTTCGGTAGAAGCTACCCCTGTGCCTTGGTACACTGGTATTCTACGGTTGGAAATACCCCATGTCCAGAGACTGGAATGTGGATAGTTCAACCTGACTTTCGGCGTGATGGTTCACCATTGCTAGAGGTGGTTCATCTGGACTGTTTGTACCGGGCTGCACATCTCATTGGGGTGACTGGAGACTCCCGCGTTCCTGTTCGAGACTTCGGTTCAAGTGATTCGCTGGATGCATACGAGGCATTTTACGTTAATAAATATGTCGATTACCATGCACATGAAATAGCCTATTAGTAGTAGACTCAATAAACTTTGTCCTCTAATACTTCCTTATGGTGTTCTAGTAAAATAAAACGCAACAAGCTCGAGGAGCTCAATGCTGAGAACGACAGCACAGCCACATGTCTTCCTTGCCTCGAGTTTTCAAGATGACACCCACCTTGTCTTCTACTCCCGCTCGCGCTGGTGTTTTTAAACGGTCCCGCAGTCCATTCAATAATGATGACAGCTCATACAAGAGAGCAAAGCGTGGTAGAGAGCCATTCGGTTATTCGTCGTGCGTTATCCAAAAAATTTTTTGCCGAATCAATTCTGACTCACTTGTCTTTTACTCTTCTACATAGAGTCGCCAACTCTGACCCTTTGGTAGTACCATCATCGCAATCACCAGAGCTCATTCCGTATCAACTTCGAGTCGACTCTCCCAGTACAAAACCATTGCCTTTCCCGGAACAGTAAGGAGTAGAAAATATAGTTTTTGGTGTTGAAAGTTGACGCTTTCTTTCAAGGCCGGCGGAACATGAGTCTCAAACTCAGGATGACAGTCAGGACATCTATGGCCAGTTTGAAGCTAAGGCAAGACTGCGTCGCGAAAATAGAGACGCGGCCTTGGTTGCACCCCAAGCTACAGCGCTGCGTCGTGGAAATGGAGATACGACCTTGGTCGAATCCGAGGTGAAGACACCTCCAAAGCCATTTATTTTGAAGTCATCATTGGAGGACGCCATGAATGATGTGAAATGCAAATCCTCTTTGTACAACTTTAGTGAACCAGATAAAATTACGGGTTTTGCAGAAGGTGCGTATGCCTTTCCAATAGTTCAGAATCTAAGCTAACTTCTAGGCAAGTTCCATATCCTCTACATATCTCAAGACCTGGTCCTTTATCTAGCACTCATGAATACGTTGCTGAGAATATTCAGCTCTGTGAATACTTGTTTGCCGAGCGTCAAAAATCCGAAACGTTATCCGTGAATTTAAAAGCAGCTAGTGAAGCTATCAATGCCGCGACCGCTCGTATTCATCAACTTGAAGAGATTGTTTCAATTGTGGAGGAAAAGCACCGCATGGTCTTTGAGGAAAATTATGGGCTACGCCGAAGACTGAAGGTGCTGGAAGAAAGGGTTAAACGGGCAACCCGTGAGTTGTTGGATTTTGGGGACTCGGAAGCATCAAATGACACAGATTAGAATTTGTACTATGCTTGTAGTAGATTACAGGTAAAGTTGAAGTGTACAAAATAAAAGCGAGTAGAAGTAGATTGTTCTTATAATAGTTTAGAAAAGCCACAAAAAGAAAGCAAAAGGGAGAAAAGAACAGAAGTAAAAGTTCGGAAAAAAGTTCGCGTCAAAAAAGTGCCGGAAAGTCCGAAAAAGCGGACATGTAGTTTTGCTGATGTTTTCCTGTTAGACCTTTCCGGTAAGCACTCATGAAGCGAAATGAGCGATTGATAAATCGCTGAATGGTAAGTTTGGGGCAGAGATCCAACCACTTGACTGCAGCAACTTTTGCATCTTCAAATTTTGCTTTCTCTTCTTCACGGTACTGATATTTTACCCAACCCCAGTACATCTCAATAGGATTGAGTTCACAATGAAATTTTGGTAGGAAGATAATTTCATGGCCACGGCTCTTGATCAATGTCTCCAGCATTGATGCTTGGTTCTTGAAATCATCTTGTTGACTGAGAAGTCTTGCCATGCAACAACCTTCACTCTCAATGGGACAGACAGGTTTACACTTGGCACGAAGTTTTTTGACATTAAAACCTCGTTCAGTAAGGACACGTTCAAGCCCTTTTGGTTCACCATTTATTGTCATGGATTGGGGCTGTCCACGCTTACTGATGTCTGGATTATTCATGGGGATGATAGTGTCATGTTGGTGACGCTGGCTACCCCCATCTGATTTATTCATTTCCCAAGCTTTGAGAGCATCAGATGGCAGGCTGCCATGAGCAGAAGAGTTGTCAAAAATGAAGAGTGCTTGTTTCCCAGGGAACTGAAGCTCAAAAACTTCAATAGCAGTTTCCATCTGCTTCAGAAGCTGCTCTGTATCCCACCATGCATCTCCATTAGAGCCCGGATATATAATTTTTCGAGCCTCCTTGATTATGTTACCATTTTCATCAAGATAAATCAGCCTGCCTGTTTCTGGATTGATAAATTCAGAAACATGTATTAATCGACCACGGCCTTTTCTGCGAAGCACTTGTTCACCAATCTTTAACCTTAAATTTTTGAATGAGTAAAATTTTATACATTTAGGAATCTATCTTACCAAAGATTCTTCTCAAAGTCATAATGGTGGAAGGCTGATTCATCATGGAATTGTGGTATAAGTTCCTGTTCACCTGGTTGGAGCTCTGGGGGAATTCTCTTCAAGGCCTTTTGCTCATTATCCCATTCATATTTTGTCATGCGCCGTTCAAATTCCAGCATTCTAGGTAGGAATTCCTCCTGACGATAATGGACAACATCTTTTCTTTCATGACCATCCATGTAAACACCTTTCTTGACCATAGAATAACTCCATCCAAGTTTAATTAGCCAGCGTCGAGCAGTGCGCAGACTAATGGGTTTTTTTGGTTTGATGCCCAATGTTTGAAAAAGTGTTCCATTGACATAATGGCCCAAGATACGAGGAGTCACTTTACCAGTTGGAAGATTAGTAAGGTATTCAAGAACACCAGACCTGACCTCTTCACGGTGAAGCCAGGATCGATTTGTTCTTTTTCCCCCACGCTTCTCTTCTGGTAAATGTTCAAATGTCTGATAATACCGAGCCAAGTCTCGTATTCGTCTTGCAAACCATTTCCCCTCCTTGTCATGCCAGGCCTTTGCAATGTTATTGCTTGCTGTCATTCTTGACTCTCCTTTCAGTCGCAAGTTGGCAAAATTGATTAAAATCAAATACTGATTTGTTTTTGAGAGGGGGAGCTTTTTTCCCTTGACCTTCAAGTCTGCTTTAAGCTGGTCACGGAGCTGATCCCATGGTCTTATCTCCAGGGCTGGCTTCCCAAGTTTCTCCTCCTGCTCATCTTCAAAACATTCTCCATCCTCCTCATTCAAGTCATTGATATCCACTGGATCTTTGGCAATTTCCTTTTCAACCTCTTTTTGAGAAGGACCAGCTTGTGGATCATTTTCAAGATCTGATAGATCCACCTCATCAATAGATTGAATGCCAGGTTGAAGTTCAACAGATGCATGAAGCTCTGGCCTTGCTTCAACATTCTGTATAGAAAAGGAAGTGCTTGGAAGTAGCAAAGGAGATGGTGCACGGGTAGAGGAAGGAGATGATTGTTCTGTATCAGTTGTAGGTGGATCTGATACAAGCCCACTTGCAGGGTGTAGACTTGTTTCATTATCAGAGACTTCTGGACTTGCAGAGGCCTTACGGCGCTGCGGTACAGTGGACTGAGGTGTAGAAAATACCTCATCATCATCGGAATGGTTCAAATCCACAACCATGTTTGTAATAGTACTGGAAGTGGAGGCATCATTTTCAGATAGGTATGGCTGGATGAATGTTTGATTTTTCATCTCTGAAGCACGTCTCTGCTGGGTACGTATGGATTTATGAAACACACCTGGACCTTTAGCATATTCTTGGGGGCGGCCTGAAAATTATAAGAGTCAGGTAGAAAAACATTGACCTGTAAACTGACCTATTTTTTTTCTGATATAATAGGGTAGCCACTCATCATCTCCTTGGTCCTCTTTCCTTGCAATCTTCGCTAACTCTTGTGCCAGAAGAACGGAGTTTAACTCCTCCAACTCTGCCTCCTCATCAATATCAGATTCATGATCAGATTCAACCGCGTCTTCCAGTGCCCAATTGAAGCGAGTGTTACTGTCCTGTATCATATTTATTTTTGATGTATGGGATGGCCCCGCTACTGGGCTGTCAGGCAGAGAACTGGGAAGTAATGTAGGAGAATGTCTATATGCATCAAGGGATAGGCTATGACTTGATTTCTGATTTTTTAATCCTGAGATATTTCGTCCTCCATGCGCTTTGCGACCTCGACCACGACGAGACGACATGGGAGAGAACAATGAACGATATCGATATCGATTAGCAGCTGACACTTTTGATAAAATCATTGATGACTAAGAAAAATGACATCACCCGTGAATTTTTTTCCGCCAAATCGGCTCGTGGAAATCTTTTTTTATAATTGGAATCATAAACAGAACATCAAAAGCAGTCGATTGCGCATTTTTTCGCGATTTAAGGGCTAAATTTCGCTTACGCCAAAATTTTGGGGGTACTTTTACCTTAAATGGCTCATAGCTCCGGAACGGCTCGTCAGAAAAATCTCAAAATATTATCAGAACATCCTCTCAACGAGATCTGTTGATTCCGCATATCTCCGGCACCCCGGGAAATGGTCGGTTAAAATTGATGTCTTTGATTGTCCGCAACTGTAGTCATTGGAGCAATGTGAGAGGATCGACTGCAGGGACGAATAAATTTCTAGCCGCTTATCTGTCGATATTTGCCTGCCGAAGTTTGGCGTGATACCGTCGGAACCGCGAAATTGCCATATGTGGACTTCAAGTTCAGTAAGGGACGAGTCTGATGATTCTCTTTCGACTTTTCATACTAACCATGCTTTTGAGCTTGGTGGTAGGACTAGGTACGATTGACATTTCGAGATAATGACTTGTCAATGTCACAACAGGTCCAAACAAAAAAAATTACCGTCCGGAATCACTATTTAACAACATGACCACTACCATTTCCGAAGATCTACTCTCCCAGTTCCGTGAAAACCCACAACAATTGGTGAATGTATCCAACATTCTCCAGGTCGAAAAAGACATTGCAGCTTTCCACGCAGCCATTCCTCCAAGCATGGATACTGACACTGCTCAGACCCTCCGTGACCGCATTGTCTTTCCAGGGAACGATCTCGTTGGCGGAGAACCAGCTATCAAATCGGCGTATTCACATGCTATTAATGACTCCTCCGCCAGCCATTTTGAGAGGCGATTCTGGTACGGTGTGGTCCCTGTCACCAAGGAAGGGAAAAAGTTCAAAGCCAGAGGCAAACCGCGTCTCTTATTCATTGAATGCAGAAACGCCGAGATTTCCGTCTGGTCCGCTGGAAGTACTCAAGCCGAGTTGGCCGTTCAGTATCGAAAAAAGAAAGAGGAGGCGCATGCAGCGAGCTATTACAACCCTGGAGACAACGATGATGACTTTGACGCTGGAGGAATACAAGATATAATCAAGAAAGTTATCCGGAATATTGGTTTGAAGGGTAAAGTAAGCTCGATGGAGATGATTGATTTGTTGATTAGGGAGGAGTTTCCGCTGTATAGGGAGAAGGCATTTTATTTGGAAGAAGACCTTTTATCAGGGAAGAATATTTCGTTGCAGGATATCGTTGGTGGGGTTGATATAAAAGCAGATTAGAGGGGCGGTTGGAGTTTGGGGAATCTACATGTCAATAATAAAGTGTTTGTTTCAGCCTTATTTCTATATTCCTGAGTCGGGTACGCTGCATAGCACGTTTTGGTGGGATCTTGTTACTGTCTGGAGCAGAGGCAGCGGAAAGGACTAATTCAGTTCGAAGGCGATGATTCGCTGTGCATGTGCGATTATTCTTCAGGTCCAACATCCGACGATCCTTCCTTTTCATCGAGGCCACGACCCTCGTTAAAATATCCAACGTTCTTCAGATCGAGAAAGATATTGAAGCTTTTTATACCTCCATTCCTCTGACGATCACGAGCGAAACAGCTCAGGTCCTGCGAAAACGCATTGTTTTTTCTGGGAACGATCGCATAAGTGGAAACGGGAGCGCATCCAGCTCCTTTGTTGATCGATTTACGAGAAGGAGATGGTACGGTGTTTATCTCTGTCACCACGAAAAGCTCAAGGCTGGGGATACTAGCCCCAAATCACGTCTTCTTTATTGAATTCGAGTCTGTCAACATCGGAACAAGGTATCTCAGTGGGTAGATAGAGAGGCAGGTTTGCTTGTTCACCATCGAGGGGAGGAAAACAAAGCGTACGTAGCAATAGTTCTGGAGATGGTGATGTAGGATGTAAAGCTGGAGGGTAAAGGAACGCTATAAAAACGTCATAAATGATCTCGGTTTGGCAGGAAAGCGGCAGCCGATGGTTGACTGGTTGATTACGCCTGGAGCAGTTTCTGATGTATAGGAAGGAGTTTGGTAGTATTGGAGGTACAGACAGCGTTGATAGCTTTTGATTGAGTCGTTCCAGCCGGGGATTTGCAATCCTTCGATTGTAAGTCGAATGCCTTCCTGTTTTATGTTTACGTTCGCGACGTATTCTACACTATCGATCAATGGTTTTCAAGATGAGAGTCAGAGCTTGTTCTCTTAAACCTACTACGACAGGTGATCGGGATTCTTAGTGCAACCGTGGTGCGCAAATAATGTAAACAACAAGATTAACGTTTAACATCCAAGGTTATAGAGATTCCTCATGGTTGAAACCCATTGCTTCTCATATATTGTCTAATCAAAGGCCCGAGGGATCGACCCTGAAAAACGAGAAGTAGGCAGTCGAGCAAGAGTAGAAGAAAGAAAACCGGAGGATGGAGGCGGAACCCACCTGGTTGCCGGGTTGGTTTGTCGTGCTGAGATGTCTATCCGGTACGCAGCCCCATACACAACTTGTCCTGTGACCGACCAGCTCCCTAAAGTTGGAATCAGCACTCTATCAACAACCAGGAATCGATACCATGCACCTTTAGCCTCAGCGTTGAGCAACTGCGCGGCGTTTTTCTGTCCACGCAGCTCATATTCGTTTAGTCTAGGCAGGAGAAATTGAAGCATCTCTGACGTGGTTGAGTTGAGCCTTTGCAGCTGTTGGTTTCTCAACAAGGAAGCTGGGGAAGAATAACGAGATGCAGATGGTGCTTTGGTGGGGGCATTTTCTGATAGGAACGCAGCAGGACCAAGGACACGTAAACGAAACAGTCTTTGACGATGACGGGTCTCGAGACGCAGCAGCGTCTATCATGCAGAAACATTGCAACTCGAAACTGGAGTATAGGGATAAGGATGCACACGGAACACTTGACGCCGTAGGTGAACTCACGAAACAAGTCCGTCCCAATGGCCTTCACTGATCCCATACACCCGACATGTTTGCTATTTCAATTCCAACGCTAACTTGTCGGCCTCTCTTTCCCGCCATATATCATCCTAGATCTCCTGGCCCCGGCAGTACCGCCTTGTCTTGAACGGAGGGAGTTACAACAGCTACGAGAAGGGGAATGAAAGCGCAAGCACCCGGTGAACTCGTTTCAGTGAGACGTGGTGATGCCAGGACTTCTGGACGACATCTGAGATGGGCAAAACCACTTGTTACCGGCAACTCACCGTACCCTAATTTTCTCAACTTGGCAAGAGTTTCTGTTGCGGCTTGAACCGTTTTGTCGAGTTAGGCGTAGTGACCAGAACGAGGTATTGTCTGCCGGCAAGTTTTCTCACCGCATAAAGTACGACGCACGTGCACAGGAGTTTCAACCATGACCACAATCTCTGCAGACCTTCTCTCCCAGCTACGTGGCTTCGATACAAAGCAACTAGCGAGAATCTCCAACATTCTTCAGACAGAGAAAGACGTCCAATCTTTCCACGCTGCCATCCCCTCGAATGCTCAAACTGCTAACGCCCTCAGAGCACACATCGTCTCCCCAGGGCATGAACATATAGACGATAAGCCTGCTACAGAATCCTCCTTCACACACGGTTTCCAAGAAGATCTCTCTTCCGTTCTCTTCGTGAGGCGATTCTGGTACGGTGTCATTCCTGCCACTGGCGATCAACAGCAGCCGGATAATCACCATCTCCTCTCCATCGAATGCAAGTATTTCGAAATTGCTATAAGCACGAGTGGAGATATTGGGGGTACAGAGGCGAACTTGATTGTTCAGTATCGAGGAGAGATGAAGAAGGCGTATGTGGCAGACTATGATCGTGGTTTCTATTTATCGGGTATAGAGGAAAAATATCACGATGATGGAGGTGTCCTGCAGCTGGTCAACGAGGTCATAAAGGATATTGGTTTGGAAGGACAGGTACAGCCGAGAGAGATGATAGATTGGTTGATTAGGGACGAGTTTCCCAAGTATAAAGAAGAGTGTCTTCGGTTGGGAGGAGATAGGGGTTGGGGTTCATTGCGAGGTGTTGTCAGTGGATTGGAAGAACAGAATATGAACAGATTGTAATCGTTCGTACCCAGGTGTAGGCTGGCGTAGAGCAGAAGACAGAAATGTGGTTTTCGAGCTGAGAAAACAGAGTCGGACCATATTATTATACGGAACGGTAGGAACACCGGTGACTCGTACAAAAGGATAGCCTGTTTCGCATTTCATCAACCCCAACCATGACCAAAATCTCCAAAAGCTTGCTATCCCCACTCCGTGGCCTTGGCCCGGCTAAACTCATCACAATCTCCTACATACCTTCAGACTTTCCACGCAACTATTTCCTCTACAATCCCCAACGACGCCGCCCCGAGACCACATCGTCTTACCAGGGAACAACAACATTGACAGCCAATCAAATATTGAATCTTCAGATATAGATCACGAATCCAACCTTACTGCCAATTCCTTTGTGCGGAGGTTCTGGTATGGTGTCTATACCAGCAAAAACTCGCAGCGCAAGAAAACGATTCATACCCTATATTGAATGTGAGAGCTCTATAATTTATGCGGGTTCTATGAAGGTGGATGCTAAGGATCAAGAGGCACGTTTGCATATACAGTATCGAGGGGGAGGAAAAGGAGGCGTATATAGCAAACTTTAATATGAGAGTGGGTGTGTTAGGGAGTTGATTGGGAAGGATATTGGGTTGGAGGGACAGATGCAGCCAACAGAGGTGATTGATTGGTTGATTAGAGAGGAGTTTTTTATGTATAGGGACAAGGATTTTACGCTGGAAGGTTACATTGAGAATGATCTTTCGTTGCGGGATATTTGTTGTGGGATTAGATTCCGAGTCGGATGAATAAAAATTGAACCAGTCCTGGAATCCTCTGAGCACCCGCGTCCCTCACTGTCCCTAACCACGCGGAAGCCCCTATTCCACAACTTGAACCATGTCTATTACCATCCCTGAAGAGCTGCTTTCTCTACACCGTGGTTGCGACCCAAGGCAACTCATCAAAATCACCAACATCCTCCAGGCTGAAAAAGACATCGAGGCCTTTTACTCTGCCATTCCCCCGAGTATTCCCAGTGACGTTGCTCAAATCCTGCGACAACGTATCGTTTTTCCTGGAAACAATTACATCGGTGATAGTAAACCAGCTATCGAATCCACCGACGCATCAGCTATTCACGAGTCTGTTGTTAATCATCTCCTGAGACGGTTCTGGTATGGTGTTATACCTGTCACCACGGACAGTAGAGGAGAACTATATCCTCTCTATATCGAATGCAAGTTTACCGATATCAGTTTGAGGTATTGCACTGGAACTTGCGGAAGTACCGAGATTTATTTGTTTGTTCGGTATCGAGGAGTGAACAGGCAAGTACGTATGGCGGATTACGGTGGAGTTGGTGGAGAGGATGAGTATGAGGAAGATAATGAAGATGTACTGGAACTAATCAACGAGGTTATAAAGGACATTGGTTTGGAGGGACAGATGCAGCCGACAGAGGTGATTGATTGGTTGATTAGGGAAGAATTCCCGATGTACAGGGAAAGGCAATTCTTTGTCGGAAAGAGGGAAGTTTCGTTGGAGGATGTTGTCAATGGATTTGATGAGGATGAGTATTAGTGAAGGATTCTACGATGTACACTTCGGTACTAATGGTGATTATAGACAGCCCATCCCAATAGTCCCCTCTTACAGTATCCACCTAACCAAAACCGACGTTCTATCCGAGTATCCTCGTCCCCAAACTCGCTCCGAAATCTGAGTGGGAAAAAGCATATAATCTTTTGTCCCATTCGGCTCGTCTTGATATTGAGGTTGATAAGAGCTACGAGTACGAGAGGAGTCGGTGTATGCCTTGGCGGTTTTTTTTGAGCTTGTCGTATTGGTTTCGGAGAGCAGGCGAGGAAGGGATGCGGATGAAGGAGGGAATTCAAGGTGTTTTCTGTAGAGGAAGGAATGGAATGGGGACGGGGATACGTGTATTGTTGGACCTTTGCACAGGAGAAGTAGGAATTGGAACGAGTGTACGATGCGTCCTGAATGATGTAGGTGTTGCCGCAACGGTGGAACTCGGTTCGAGTGCAGTGGTACCAGCTACTTCCATACGCGTAGATGGTACCCAGATGGTCCCTTGCCTCCTTGTCAGTAGCCCTATTGCGTCCCATTCTTGTCCTCGTCATCCTTGGCGCCATGGGTTGAGGAGAGTTTCTATTCGAGAAATGCCAAAAGCGTTTAAGGTACCTCATCACCTCGACGAGAGAAGTGTAGGCGCGATGAGTCTTGTGAGTCAAGGGTATACGTTCTCGAGGAAACCAAAAATTGCACGCTTCTGAGACTGAGCCAAGTCTATACACAATCGATACACTGGTACGAGAGTACGAGACCGTCAATTCGGCGATTGTATTGTCGGGCAAGCGGAAAGTGTTGTTGAGCCACGTATAGGGTGTTGGCTACTACTTAGGTGGGAATGAGTGTGATGGGGACGTTGGTTGGCTTGAGGCCGAAGAATTGTCCTAGAGGGTAAAGGGGGTTACGGAAATATCGGGAGTGAACAAAAGGGCGGAGCCTAAACGTAAATAAAAGAAAGAAACACGACAGAAAGGAGACGCACCTAGGTAGTCATGTATATATGCCGGCCCAATTGAACAAAACCTAAAGCTACTCCACCGACTGTCATCGAGGTAGCACTGACATTCTATCCCCGTCAATTCCTACCTCTTGTTGACGCCCATCTTCGTCTCTCGTCCTCTTTGATGCCACGAGTTGAGAAGAGTCTTGCTGAGATGTAGATGCCGATACATGATTTCTGTTAGCTTGGACTAAAGAGCTCACGTCTACAACGGATCTAGAACTATGCGCATTGGTACAAGCTCAACAAGTGGTCAATACAGACGTTGGCACGGGCAAAACCTCCCAATT
This sequence comes from Stygiomarasmius scandens, assembly GCA_037954225.1. Lineage (NCBI taxonomy): Eukaryota > Fungi > Basidiomycota > Agaricomycetes > Agaricales > Campanellaceae > Stygiomarasmius > Stygiomarasmius scandens. The sequence goes on along the minus strand of JBANRG010000041.1, from coordinate 52,940 downwards.
CTCATTCAAATGCTGATTGGATGTAGGAATTCGAACACTGAAGCTGGTGGGGAGACGGAGGCCTTGTTTGTGGACGCTCGGCCAAGAGAGTTACCGTAGGGAGGAATGGATCCAGGAAAGCTGAGAAGGCGAAAACTTGAGAGGAGAAGATTTGAAACCGGCTCTAGGCAAAAAAAAGGCGTAGGAAAGAAAGAAGACGCACCTGGCATCCGCTTGGCGTTGTGCATTTCTCTGCCCACACATCTGCGGAAATCTAACTAGTCTGCGAGCCTTTGCGAATGTTGGTGTCTTGATATACAGGGAGTGTTCCGGTAGGGACATTGTCAGTTGAAGGAACGGGACAGGACCGAGTCATCAGCTTGACGGGCGTGCTATAGACATAGACACTAGTACGTTTTAGTGTTGGACGTTGGACCTTTGAACCGATAGGAACAACAACGCGCTTGACGCCGAGGTGAATTCACGAACCTGCTCCAGTAGCCTCCACTGAACCCAAAAACGTCTCGGCTCCTCTTTCCTATACATCTCTAGGTGCAATGAGTCTCATGAGTACCCTCGATGAAACCTCATTACGGCAAAGTAGCTAGTCGACACCTTTCTAAACTCGTCTTTAGACATAGTTGAAGCTTTGCCAAGTTACGTATAGGGAATCGACTGCTGGTGTGGATGAAGGTGTTGTAATGGAGGGCAAATGAATAGTGGAAAATACGAGAGTGCGAGGAACATCAGTGCGGTGAAAAAGAGGCGCACCAAACGATTGATTACGTCGGCTGCATCATGATACAATGAGTCAATGACGACAACCTTCTTTTCCAGCTTCATGGTTCCAAACGCTTTGATGCTGCAATGCCTACAAGTTTTCACCGTCCACAGGATCATGGCTTCGAATTGAAGCAACTCGTAATATCCTTGAGGGATATAATCATTCCACGCTTCCATACCCTCGAGCGACACTGCTACCAGTAGAACCTGTCGTCTTCCTTGGAAACCATACCCTGCTATTGAATATTCCTCTCCGAAAGTTTTCAGGGCGGCCTTTATTTGTATCTTCCTATGCGAAAGGTTTTCAGGCGACCTTTATTATACACTTTTTATGAGGCGATTCTGGTAGGGCATCGTCTCTGTCAGTGCCTTGACGCGGCTGTCTCTACCGCATATCTCCCTCCATTGAATGCTGATATCTCGAAGCCAGTATCAGTATGAGCGGTGAACCTGGCGGTAGAGAAGCTCATTCAATTGTTCAGTACCGGGGGATAATCAAAAAGCGTATCTTGTAGACTATGATCTTGCGCTCGTTTCTGGCGGTTTCGGGGACAAATATTATGTTGCAGGAGACATACAAATTTGGTTAGCAAGGTGATTGATCTGGAGGAAACTGCGCAGTCAAAGGAAGCGTTGGATTGGTTGATTATTACGGACGAGTTCCTGCAATATAAAGCAAAGTATCTTGGTATAGCAGGTTGGAGCTCGAGGGAGCAAAGAATATTTTATGATGTCGTATATGGGCTTGAGGAAGGGGAGTGATCCAAAACTACTTTCATAGGCTTCTAACCTCTTTACACTCTCCCACTCTTAACTCAGGTTTAGGGAATAAAGGTCAATGATTTTGTAGTTTTCTAATCACTATTGATATTTTATCTACCCTCCTCGTGTACTTGTATACGTGTACACATCTCTCGTGTCTCAAAATCAAGCCATGCAACTTGTGCGGCACTAGGAATAACATGAGGCGAACATGCTTCTTCTATTTCACAAGCTCGAACTTAAAATGTACAACCAAACTTTAAAATGGACATCCAAACTTTAAAATGGACATCCAAACTTTGAAATGGACATCCAAACTTTAAAACAGACATCCAAACCTTAAGAACGTGAACTTCTAAAAGGCCCTCACGTGCACACGCTCGAGTTGCAGACATCGCCTTGCATCATCATCGTACACGTGCATCAGCTAAAGTCACATCGCAGAATGCCTTCTTCCAAGAATATCAAAGATCGGGTTTTCAAGAAACTCAGAGCTCCGTTCTCTAGATTGAAGAACAAGATAAATACTCCAAACATATCAGCTTCAGCTTCAGTTCCAAACCTTCACACGGGTCTCCAGCAGGACAGCTCTGCTGTCAATGATACTCCAAGACTCTCTGACATTGGATTGCCTACCTCTGGAGCAAACACACCTGTAGTTCCAGATGATACTCAGGTTCAGAATCAGAATCAAGCTCAAACTTTTGCTTCTATGGCTGAACCACCTAATGTCCAGCAGCAGGATCAGGATATGGGAACAGGTTCTGAGGCAATCAATGCTGATGAAAATTTAGCTGAAGAGAAACATTCAGGAAAGGGAAAAACTGCTCTTGAGCTCACTGCTAAAAGCCTTGGGGTCCTAAAGGAGTTCTCCGAGTTTATTCCTGTTCCTGGAATAGGTGCTGCCATTGGATCTGTCAAAAAATGTATTGAAGTTTACCTTGTAAGTAATTTCATATAAGTTATTCATAAATATTGTATTCAACTGGGTATTTTTTTTTTCAGCAAGTGACTGAGAATGATGAACAAGTTATCAAATTGGCTCAGGAGCTGAAGACAAAGTTGCAGGCTGTTGAAAAGCACAGTGCACAAGCAGGAGATTCTGAAATGAAGGAACATTTTGAGACTCTCAAAAGGTAAGAAATATTATTAAATTAACACAACACATATTGAATATTTTAAATGTAGAAGGTTGGAGGAGATCTCTACCAAAGTTGGTGATCAGAAGGACAAAAACATGAAAGATCGGTTGATTGATTCTGGAAGTATTTCAAAAGAGATAAAGGAATACTTTGAAGATGTACAGATGGTTTGTAGTGAGTGTCAGGTGAGATTTATTTGTTATTTCTTTGAATTAGTCTAAGCTTTTGTTAGGCTGCAGCTGTATATATAGTTCAGCAAAGGACTAGAAAAATCTGGCAAGTAAGTATTCTTTTAAGAGAAGTGTTTGAAATTGCAAATCTCATAAAACTCAGTACTTGAACTTAGAAAGGCTCAATTGTTCTCTGAGAGCCTTGCATGATGCTGGACTTGACAAAGACCAGACCAGAAAACCATGTACTCCAGGAACCAGGGAACAGATTCTTGAGGATATTGACAAATGGGCAAAGAATATTGATCCTACTACTTTATTGGGCTATTGGATGAGTGGAATGGCTGGTACTGGCAAAAGTACAATTGCCAAATCTCTTTGTTTGCTCCTGGAAGAAAATGGACACTTGGCAGCATCATTTTTCTGCTCTAGGCAGATAGAAGAATGCAGAAAGTACCAGCTCATTTTACCAACAATTGCTTATCAATTGAGTAGGTATTCTTATACATATGCAGAGGCACTGCAAAAAGTGCTGGAAAATAAACCAGACCTTGCTTCCAAAGGTTGCAATATGCAACTTGACAATCTTATTATTGCACCATGGAAGGCAGCTAAAACAGCAGGAGAGTTCAAAACAATCACACCTGTGATTGTGATTGATGCTCTGGATGAATGTGAAGGAATTGATGAGCTTCTCAAAGTGCTGATACCTGTCATTCAAAGTCAAAAGTTGCCAGGCTTGAAGTTTCTCTTTACAAGCCGCCCAGAGATACATGTCTCCAAGTACATGGGCTCATCAGGTCAGGTAGATAAGTTTGAGCTGCATAATGTTGAAGGAATGCTGGTTAAAGGGGATATTTTTAAATATGTTCAGGATGAACTTCTTGTTAATTGTATTTCAATCTCTAAGCAAGAGATTGAATCAATTGTAGACAAATGTGGAAAACTCTTCATTTATGCTGCAACTATTGTGCGGTATCTCTTGAATGGAGATACAGAGACTCACATAGCTGATTTGACTAGCTTTACTCACAAGCCAGATGTATCTCAAACAGAAGACCTGGATAAGCTATATTCAGACATTATCGAATTAGCAATAACTTCTCTAAAGGCCAGCAAGAAGGAAAGAGAAAACATCTTAAGAACTCTTCACACAGCAATCAGCTGTGGTAGACCTGTATCATGTGAAATTATCTCTGAAATACTGGGATATAATGCAAGCTGGGTTGAAAAGATAATTATGAATTTACAATCAGTTCTGTATATTAATTCACAAGACAAGGGAATTTACACTTTCCATGCATCCTTCCCAGATTATCTCACTGATAGAGGGAGGTCAGAAGGATTTTTTTGTGACCCATCAAAACAGCACCACTTGCTGGCCAATGGCTGCTTTAAAACTATGAAAAATGGACTCCAATTCAACATTTGTAAATTACCATCATCATTTGTGAAGGATAAAGAGGTTCCAGGGATTAAGACCATTATTGAAAAAAATATTGATGCCAGTTTACAATATTCATGTCAATTCTGGCACTACCATTTAGAGAGGGCAAACCTCAATGAAGACCTGGCCAATGAATTGGAATTGTTCATTAGTGGAAAAGGAGTTTTCTGGATTGAGGCAATGAATCTGATAAGGAGAGTTCAGAATGGCAATATAGAGACATGTGAGGAGATTTTTGAGAAATTGATGAGTTCAGAAAAGGTAAATATTTGAAACTAATCTAATATGTGCAATTACTGAAAATATTGGCAGAAAAAAGAGATGGTTAGCACCAACCAAGCTGAAGTGCAAAGTCTGAGACAAGTTGCAAGAACTTTTGGGCTAAATGAAGTGAATGAGTTCACACCTCATTTATATTTAAGTGTACTCCCATTTTGGGCAGACACTATTTCAGTAGCTCAAAAGTTCAAAAGAATAATAAGGGTTGTTCACAAAACAGTTACAGTTGAAATTGCAAGATGGAAAGTTGACTCAGCAGTGAGGAGCATTGCCATATCACCAGATGGGAAGAGAATTGTCTCTGGCTCTTCAGACAAGACTGTTCGAATCTGGGATGCAGACACTGGGACTCCCATAGGGAAACCACTGCAAGGACATGAGGATTCTGTTTTGTCAGTTGGATTCTCCCCAGATGGGAAGAGAATTGTCTCTGGCTCTTTAGACAATACTGTTCGAATCTGGGATGCAGACACTGGGACTCCTGTAGGGGAACCACTGCAAGGACATGAGCATTCTGTTTGGTCAGTTGGATTCTCCCCAGATGGGAAGAGAATTGTCTCTGGCTCTAATGACGAGACTGTTCGAATCTGGGATGCAGACACTGGGACTCCTGTAGGGGAACCACTGCAAGGACATGAGCATTCTGTTTGGTCAGTTGGATTCTCTCCAGATGGGAAGAGAATTGTCTCTGGCTCTTCAGACGAGACTGTTCGAATCTGGGATGCAGACACTGGGACTCCTGTAGGGGAACCACTGCAAGGACATGAGGATTCTGTTTTGTCAGTTGGATTCTCTCCAGATGGGAAGAGAATTGTCTCTGGCTCTGATGACAAGACTGTTCGAATCTGGGATGCAGACACTGGGACTCCTGTAGGGGAACCACTGCAAGGACATGAGCATTCTGTTTGGTCAGTTGGATTCTCCCCAGATGGGAAGAGAATTGTCTCTGGCTCTGTAGACAAGACTGTTCGAATCTGGGATGCAGACACTGGGACTCCTGTAGGGGAACCACTGCAAGGACATGAGCGTTCTGTTTTGTCAGTTGGATTCTCCCCAGATGGGAAGAGAATTGTCTCTGGCTCTTATGACAAGACTGTTCGAATCTGGGATGCAGACACTGGGACTCCTGTAAGGGAACCACTGCAAGGACATGAGGCTTATGTTTGGTCAGTTGGATTCTCCCCAGATGGGAAGAGAATTGTCTCTGGCTCTTCAGACAAGACTGTTCAAATCTGGGATGCAGACACTGGGACTCCTGTAGGGGAACCACTGCAAGGACATGAGCATTCTGTTTTGTCAGTTGGATTCTCCCCAGATGGGAAGAGAATTGTCTCTGGCTCTTCAGACAAGACTGTTCAAATCTGGGATGCAGACACTGGGACTCCTGTAGGGGAACCACTGCAAGGACATGAGGATTCTGTTAACTCAGTTGGATTCTCCCCAGATGGGAAGAGAATTGTCTCTGGCTCTTCAGACGAGACTGTTCAAATCTGGGATGCAGACACTGGGACTCCTGTAGGGGAACCACTGCAAGGACATGAGCATTCTGTTTTGTCAGTTGGATTCTCCCCAGATGGGAAGAGAATTGTCTCTGGCTCTTCAGACAAGACTGTTCAAATCTGGGATGCAGACACTGGGACTCCTGTAGGGGAACCACTGCAAGGACATGAGCATTCTGTTTGGTCAGTTGGATTCTCTCCAGATGGGAAGAGAATTGTCTCTGGCTCTTCAGACAAGACTGTTCGAATCTGGGATGCAGACACTGGGACTCCTGTAGGGGAACCACTGCAAGGACATGAGGATTCTGTTTTGTCAGTTGGATTCTCTCCAGATGGGAAGAGAATTGTCTCTGGCTCTTCAGACGAGACTGTTCGAATCTGGGATGCAGACACTGGGACTCCTGTAGGGGAACCACTGCAAGGACATGAGCATTCTGTTTGGTCAGTTGGATTCTCCCCAGATGGGAAGAGAATTGTCTCTGGTTATGGTCCAAACATCAGAGTTTTGGATATCCATTCAAGTTCATGGCACATGTATCCTGATGGATGGATTCACCATACTCACTGGCAGGATGGTATTGCTTGGATCCCACCTCAGTTCCGTCAAAATTTCTGTACAGGCAAAACCCATCTGATAATTTCATATCCTGGTTATAATAAAGTCTCATTGGAAAATTGTGTTTATGGGAAGGAATGGGCCTTATGCTATGAAGGTAATCAGTGACTTGTTTTTGGTCCCCTCATTTTTCTGGTTTTGCATGCTTGGAGTTATTGATTTGGATGGACTTTTTCATCAGTACACATTGTTACTCCTCTTGTATTTTTGTACACCGAGTTTCATGGAAATGTTTAATATATTGAAAATGCAATTGTATGAATTTTGGTTGCACTTTCATTGAAGATATGAGAAATGTCTATTGGCAAGTGTAAGTATCTTTCTCCAGCCTTCCATTCCCCAACATCAAGGTCATTAGTACACTTTGTATCAGATGTTGCTAACAGTAATATACAAGCTGAGATCTAACAGGTCATTTTGACTTCAATTAAATTGTTGGCTTTGCTAATCCAATTTCCTGGTGGATAGAACCACAGTATAAACGATACTTTCATTTCACTATTCGCGGGGTAAAGAAGGTACTATGCAGTTTTTGCGGATGACAGTGCAGAATCCAATTACAAACTTCCAATACTGCCTCTATCAATCCTATATAGCAGTCATGCTCTTGCTGCCTTTACGGTTGGTGAATGATTTCAAGTCGACTGTTGATGCTGAGAAGAAACGTGTTCTGAGCGTGTTTGCTATATAAATACACCCATGTCTCCTGTCGATTGATTGACGCGTCATTGGCGCCTTGGACCTGGTACCCATAGCTTTCGCTAGTTTACTATCTGCGCCACGGTGTTAATCTGCTGCGCACGCAGAAAACAAGAAAAGACTAGAAGGAGAAAAGGAAAGGCTATGCTAGCCTATATTATATCTATAAAGATTTACCGCGACTGTTGATATGACGCTGATGCTTCCAGACGAGAGGCCATCCCAATTTGTCGATTTGTGATGGAGCATGCTTTTTCGTTTCATGCGGCTTTACTTTGTTTAGCTTGTTGTAGTTTCCTTTTCGATAAGCTGGATTTTGAGTTTAGCGACTTGTGGTTGAGACCGGAATTGCTATCCGGATCATCATTGGATTGGTTGAAGGAGGAGTGGGAGAGCTGGAGGAAGTCACGAAGACGCGCCTCGAGGCGAACCTGCCTTGGTCGTTCCGCGTCACCTGTGACTCACCCTGCTCAACGTTCACAGCCTTTCCTCTTCTCTTTTACTGCGACTACAACGATAAGGAATTGGAAAGAAATGGTGGCATTTGCGTAGAAAGAGAATAGTCACTGGTGAGTAACCTGACATCATTCTCATATACCGTGTGCTCAATAATACTGTTCCTCGTTGCTGTCGTTGTTCTTTTCTTTCAAAGCTGTTACGCCACGACTTTCTTGTCTCCAAGCGGTCCATTCCATTCCATACCGAGTATTCTGTCAAACAAACTCTATCTCAAACCACGACTACGACTAGACAACGACGAGCACGATGAACTGGCTGAAAAAGCGTAAACGAACATCTGGTGCGTCCGTTGTCTCTATCTTTCCATTTACTTCCACTAATTACTTCCGTTCAGAATCCGTCGGCGCTAACACCGTTACTCCTGTATCCTCTTCTACTATTGCTTCCACCTCTACCATTACACCCACTCGTTCTCTGAGCCTTACCCTCAAACGGAAATGGAAAAACGAGTCACAAATATCACCAACGACTACAAGAGCTTCGACTACAACGAAAAAACGAACAAGTTATGCCATCGATCAAGACGCAGGTCGTCCCACTTCTCCCTTGTCCCTCCCTGGTTCCCGTCCTACATCACCAGCAGCTGATCATGCGTCTAATCCGAAGCTATTCCCTATCGTGTCCAGTTCTACTACGACTAATACGATGGACGTGTCTCCGCCGCTATCGGTTTCACCAGTCAATCACGTCAATGCAAGGAAAGTGTATCCAAGGATGGACGCTGCACCGAGTGTAACGAGTCTTGTCCCCAGCGTAGACCCTGCGGCGTCTGCAGAGGCGCTAGCGAGCTCATCGGGGCACGGAAAGAGGCACAGACACAACTCGTTACCTCAGCCGATGACCATGGGCAAGGGTCCTGGCTCTAGTTCTGGCGTCGATGTATCATCTAGTGAGACATTGACACCAGCAAGCAGTAAGAGCCGGGGACACAAGGCTCATCATAGCCTTCAACTTCCATTCACCGGCTCTCGTCCTTCATCCGCTGCTTCTCGTGACAAGCCCCTACCGAATAAGCCTATCCCGTTGACGTTACATTCACCGTTGAGCAAGACAACTCTGATGCAGAGTACTGGTACCAGCGCTTATGCCCATCATAAAGGCGTACCAAGTCGGATCAGCGAGGATCCATCCGAGTTGGAAGGCGAGCAAGCGTGGGGCGATATTGAGGAAGAGGATGAGGGTGAAATGACGGAGCGTGAGCGAGGAAGCGGTTTTGGCTGGGGAGAGACAGATGAGGATGCTGGAGAAGAAGGAACAGAGAGAAGCATGTCGGAGATGGATTGGGTACCCTATGACCGAGATAGAGAGGCCAAAGCGAAGCCTGCTAGACCTGGGTCTGGGGTTAGGCGTATTGAGGTTGGGAGTGGTAGGAGACGTAAGACGAGACGAGGACACAGTAGGAGACTTTCGTCCAGGTCAAACTCTGGGTCGAGTTCGGCCACGACACCGAGGACGTCTAGAACACCTTCGTACTCCCATACTGGATCAATACAAGACCACGATGATGATCACGACTTACCTCCCAGACCAGCAGGTCCTATCCCGCCTTCTACCGTTCCTTCTGATGGTGATCCCTTCGAAGGAAAGAGATTAGTCGTTCCTTATGTCATTCCAAGTTCACGTTCTGCGTCTCCATCTTCTGCGGTGTCGGGAAAGCAGCCTGCGCTTGTCAGACCTTCGGGGGTTAGCGCTAGGTCTTCTTCAGCCTCGTCTGCGGCACGTGCTTCTCAACGCAACAACGACTCAAAGACCAGGCTACACCCAAGTCTATACGCCCTCGAAGCACCAGAGTTGGTCGACGAGAGGTCGATACAAGCGCTCGTTGCTGCCTTGGACACGGGTTCCACGTCGGAGGATGGAGAGTCGGTGTCGGTGTCATCAAGTGAAGTAAACGCGTTTTTGGATGCTCGTTACGGTCGTTATTCGGGGTCTGGTACTGGTCCTAGTAGGAGGAGCTATGATGTCAGACGAGGTGCAGAGCAAGAGGTGGAGGACAATGGGGAGGCAGAATGGGAAGACGAGCATGACGAACATGATGCAGCAAATACCACCAGCTCGTCAATACCCATATTCGTCCGTGCAGACGAACAGGACCCTGAACAGTCATTCTCTTCTAACCAGGCTCAGATATCCCATATCAACGGTGAACCCGGTACATATACTGACGGATATGGGTCCTGGAGGACTTTTCGTTCACCTTACTATTCTTCTTCTGGGGCACCATCACCTGTTACTTCTGGGCCGAATTCGAGGTTTAACACGACATCCACACGGCGTTCTCAAGCCAATCCCAATGCCAAACCTAAAGCTAATCCAAAGTATCTAGGTGTCGGTATGGGCGCTCCACCGTCGTCTTATCACCCCAAGTCCAACAACGCCAACTCGAGGTCGACTTCTGGCTCAGCTTCAGGCCCATCACCCTTCCCTTCTGTGCGCGTCAAAGTCAAGCAACGCCGTTTGAGCTCTATCAATTCGCTGTACCGAGACTCGGGGTACATTTCGCTAAGAAAAGGAGATGCTGACTATGTCGAGAAAGGGTCTGATGGTGGAAAGGACGGCAGGTCCGGAGGTCATGGCACAGATAGAGGCAGCAGGCCACCGCCGCTTTCTATAAACCTCTCTACTTCTCTCGGACGCGAGCTGGGTCGTGAGTTGGGTGTAGGAAAGACTGGGCAGGAACTGGAAGAGAAGGATGTAGAGGCGTTGATTGCGAAGCTCGAGGCGCAGAGTAGTTTGTTGGAATGGGAAGATGGAGATGAGGATACTTCTACGACGAGGACGAGGTCAATGTCGGTGCCGCTCTCTGAAAGGTCGGGGTATAGTTGGCATAGAGATCGTGATGGAATCGAGGAGGAAGGAGAAGGAAGTGCAGACGCAGCGTCTTCCAAGGCTCTATTTGGACGAAGGAGTAGGTGGGGTATGAGAGACATGGATGACGGCGCTAGTCAGAGCTCGAAAACGCATAGTCATTGGAGCTTCCATGCGTCTTCTATATCACCTTCTTTGTCCGCCTCTGCGAGAGGTATGACTAGGGATAGAAGCAGTGATATAAGAGCGTCGAGGACAGACTCGGAAGCTCCGAGCTCGAATTGGAGTTTTCATATTGATGGCGTTGAAGAGGAAGAGGAAGGAGAGGAAGGAGCAGAAGATAATAATATTGGTCCTGGTCTCAGCTCTGCACCTGCTGCCTTGAGCGCTGTCGGTGCCGGAGGCCGACCAACAACAAGCGCCCATCTTTCTCATCGTTCTCACTTGTCTCAAGGTCTGACACCGAGGAGTTCGGGTTATACTAAAAGCAGAAGCTCCGGAGCAACTTCGGCGTATTGGACTGCGCCTGACCCGAGTGAGTTTTCTGTTGGAGAGAGGATATACGAGGAGGAGGAAGAAGAGAAAGTGGATATTAATCAAAGCAGGCCTTCTTCGAGAGCATCAACAGGACTCAAAGCTGGGTCTATTGTATCTGGTGCATCTGGCAAATCTGGTTCGGGATCAGGGTCGGGCTCGGGGTCTACGAGTACAAAGACGGCAAAGACTTTAGAGCCCAGAGTCGAGGAGGATAATTTGTTGAGGAAGGCCGTTCTTCAAGCTGATGCTAGGCATTTATATCCGCTCTCTGCTCCTGTCGCTACTTCTACCGCAAGTCAACAAGCACAACAGGGCCGAGGACGAGAGCGAGAGAAAGACCCCCGACGACCAACTTCTACATCTACCTCTGCCTCTGCGACGACCGCGTCTCCTTCACCTTCGATACACTCCCTCCATTCGCATGCCCAATCCCAATTATCTTCAGCGTCAAAGCCTGTGACAACGATATCTGCTTCCAACTCAGCCTCTGCGTCGACTTCTACAGGTACCACTCGATCCAGATCTAAATCTCTCCGCAGAACACACCGTATGAGCGCAGCCGCTGGTGCAACCCTCGTTTCCTCTCCATCATTCACATCCTCCTTTACTCCTGGTCCTGGCTCGGGCTTGTTGCCAGGTGCAGCAGCCATAGCAGCAACGACTACCGCAACAGCGAGCGGCAACACTAGCAGAAGTAGACCTGTCTCTGCTTCTACTTCCGCATCGATACCTCTACCTGTCTACGTCCCTAACCGACCTCTTTCTCCTGCTGCAACGCCGAGGATGACACCGACTCAGACACCTGTAGGAACACCAAAGGGTACGACGCCTGTGGGTACTGTTGCTTCGAGGGACAGGGAGAAGCGGAACCTGGCTGTTACGACTAATGCAACAACAACAGCAAGTGTGAATGCGACTAGGAGTAGTGGTGTTAGTGGTGTCAGTGGTGTATCAGGAAGTAGTCACGGTAGTACCGGTTCAGGAACCGGAAGTGGATCTGGATCCGGGGGAAGGAGCGCTAGTGGAAGTCGGCCTAGTACCGGTACGAGTACGGGAAATACTAGTATGAGTGGTGGGCCTAATAAAGGGATAATGATCAGTGCGGGACCGAGCTTAGTAAAGGGAAAGGAGAAGGGCGATATCTCTTTGTCTGCGTCTGGGATAAAGAATAGGGAGTCGACGAGTACTAGTGCTAGCGCTGGAGGCTCGAGGGTAAAGTTGGGCAAATAGAACCTGTTGATTGGGAGTCAGGGCGCGGGGTGATGTTGGAGAGGGTTCATGCAGTTGGTTTCTCCGCTATATTAGTACCTCATCTGCGTGATGGGATACTTGACGAGGAGTATGACGTTGATTTCGAGAAGTTTCAGGCGTGGTGATACTTCTTCGATTATTTTTGCGGTCATTTTTTTTTTGCTTTCCCAAGAGCAATGCTGTACGGCGCTCTAATTCCTGTCACTTATTGCTATACATAACTTTCCGAGTAAGTTTTTCACTTTGGCGTAACGAGACTATTATTGATTTGCGTCCTTTTATAGGCAAATATACACTTTCCCAATCTCAATCGTTTCCTGTTTTCATTTTTCTATGCATTACGACGCTTCTACCTTCTGTTTTACACTTATCTCACGAGCCTATGACTGATTGATCCTTCCATGACTGTACAAAATATACTGCAGCGTCAACTCGGACTACAATGTATGTATGTAACAACCCTGGACGCTCTACGAATTCAAGCTACGTACCACTACTTATACATATTCGTATTTATACCTTACGGTGTAATTATTTGACTTGAATATGACGCTCTTTCTTTCTGCTTGCTACATTTTTATTTCGAGTTAATGTCAACAATAACTTGCAAAATATCTATCACGGCACCTGGATGCCGCGTATCCCGTGAGAAGGTTGGGAACGACCCTTTTATATAAATAAGTGGACCTACAACTTCGATTCTTAGTTGACTAACCACCTAACAATATCTTTCGGTATGAACAGATTGATTTCTCTGGCTAAAAATAAACTGTCGAGAGCTACCTCCCAGCCTTCAAGCTTCTCGTTTCTCGTCACGCGGAAGCGAAACACAGAGTCTTCTCAGCGTTCCTGCCACCCAGTCCATCCCGGAGACATTCTCAGCGAACGCTATAGAATACAGGAGAAAATAGGTTGGGGTCAATACTCTACCGTTTGACTCGTGGGAGAGATTCAGTTAGTGCTTAATTTCTTCCCGTTCCACATTGCTTGATGGTTTTTGATTATTAGAGAACAGCATCAAGCTGCTGTAAAAATTTTAGTTTCCGAGCTCACCAATGACAAGACTGGTTGGGATGAGACTGGTATTTTGAAGCTTATTCGACAACAAAATCCTGACGCGGCGGGCTACCACCATATTTGCCACTTACTATGTCGGAAAAATGATTTCGCGATTATAATGAGGTCATCATTATAATCCAATTATAACTCGCTTATCATTCCGGGCCGGCCAATTATAATAACCGAACTTGATGTGTAACTCGCCGATTTCAGCGAAATATGATGTTCTCAGTGCCCGATTTAGGGTACCGTGAACAATTGGTTTTATAGTAACATGTGTTAATTAACATGGTTATTAACACGTTAATAACATGTTAATAACAGAAGGTCCCCAAGACCCATGTTAGTAAATGTGAATATTTCAGCAACTGAAATCACTGGAGTCCAGACAACGTGGTCCAACCGTTGAACCAGTTACTCGCCCACACTGACAGTCAAGACGTCATGCCAGACAAGAAACTCCCTGAGGCTATTTCAAACTTGATTCAAACCAAACTTCACACGTATTCTCAGTCATCTAACTGAAAAGTCTTCCCAAACTCAGTGGCTGACGAGCACACAGGTTTTTGATTTACTCGGTCCAATTCTGCACTTCAATGGAACCGACAAAAAGTCCGTACCATTGCCCGATTTTGGTCACATTGACCAAAGTACTAAGTTCATCAGGTGGATGTATACATAGTGTATAATACTACGAGTGTTACTAGGTGATTCATTGGTGTAATCCTAGAAACCGAAAAAAATCAAGTGCAGCCAACCGTCAATTTTTGTGATGTCACTGATCTCTCCGACACAAGTGGCAAGGTCAAGTTGATTGACCCTATGGTCTCTTCTACTAAGTATCCTTGCTGGACTCACAGAGGAAGCTTACAAGGCCAGTGTGGGACATGCTGGGGATGTTGATTTGGACACAATTTGATGATTTGGGAATCATTCACATAGGCTTTTGTTAATAACATGTTAAAAATTCATTTATTCACTTGTTAATTAACATTTTTATGAGAATGTTAAAAAGTAGTTAATAACTAGGTGAATGTTAGCTCTCAGAGGGCCCAATGTGAAAAACTATGTTATTAACATGACTTTCAATTGTTCACGGCACCCTAGCCCGATTGAGTGCTTTGAGTGCATACAAGTATAGATACAATACTTTTACAATGTATCGTGTTATTAAATAAAGGTATGAAGCTCAGTAGACCTCTTGGGATTATGATAAACACAACTTTCCTATGCCCATGAATCACTGGAAAGCTATATAAGCAAAAAAATGCATCTATCAATCAAAACTAGTTTAGTACTTGTCAGGAACTAGGCTAAGAATTACTTCTAAAAAGGTTTAATAATGCTAAAACCAGTCAAAAATGGAGAATGAATAAATAGAGTGCATCTGCAATGGGAAATAATGATAGTCCCACCCATAAAAATGAAGCAGGACTATAGAGAAATGGAAATAAAGTAACAGCAAGTGGAAAGTTATCAGTGTTCTGTCACATAGAATAAAACAACTGCCTCAATATTGAACTTTGAGTTATGAGTGTAGAGATTCAGGCATTGCAGCCTATCCAATTGTATAAGAATAAAAGATTCATGTCTCAGACCATAGCTGGAGTTGACAGTGGCAGGTATAGCTGCAAGACAATTGCTGCTTATCTGCCTCAGGGATCAGAATAGTGGCTTGTGCCAGACTTACTGAAGTTGGTATTTGAGCCACAACACTTTTATGTAATCAAATTAACAATAATGGACCTAGGCTTCAAAAGCATTGGATCCACCAAATTAAGCAGCAAGCTTCATAGCTTTAGAGGCCTTGCATTTCTCAGACTTGAGGATGACATTACTGCCAGTAGCTACCAATACCTGCTCAACTATCTACCACTGGGAACTAGTGCACTGCAGGGGTATACCGTGGGTATTTTTGACCCAACCCGTACCCGTACCCGCTGAAAAACCGTATCCGTCCAACGGGTATGGGTTTCTGACGGGTTTGACAGGTATGGGTGTGGGTTCATACCCTTGGCGGGTAACCCGTGAATGTAGTAATATTATACTGATGTATCTAGCATATTATTGTCTTTGTTTTTGTTGTAAAAGCAAAAATGCCTTGCCTACAGATAATAGAAATTTGTTAATAAATGGATTGGTATTTTTTCAAATTCAACACAATCCAGTGAATCACAACATTTTCTGTTTATAGGGTCACTTAAAATAATGTAATACTAAGTCACAATACATTATTCTTTGACGATTTTATCATTAATCATCAAATAGACATAGAACTCATGCATAAACACACTGTTATTTTTAGACAGATAAATTCTAATTATTTAAGAGAGCATTTAATGTTTATAGCACCACACTCTCAGGCAAGAAAACAAGATACAATAAGCATAACATTGGTATTTATCATAAAAAACATCGAATATAATTGGAATTTGTGCATAAAGTAGTGCATATTTTTACAAAAGTAACTTTTCCTATTCTATAGGAACCCTTTTTATTTGTAGATCTAGACAGCTAGAGCAGTAGAACTATTTTTAATTGAGCAAATGCTGCTCAGCCACAATTTTATCCCATGCACAAAATGATTGTGGCAGTGCGACGGGTTTTCTCTACGGGTACGGGTTGGTGTGGGTTTCAAATTCTGGACCTGTACCCATACCCACAATACCCAAACCCATAACCCGCAGCAACCCGCCAGACCTGTGCAGTGCACTACTGGGAACAAGACCTTGTAATTCTTTGGAAATACAGTGATATTACAGAGGAAATATGAATGGGAAACATGTATGTATTTCCACTTATTTTACAGGAAAGTTACAGAAACATTTACTCACTGTATATAACGTGTAAATCTCCTTTATGCTGTAATTTCACTGTATCTTGTCTCATATGTTTTCTGTATATCTACTAGAAATACAGACATGTTTCCAATCCATATCTTTACCATAATATCACTGTATTTCCAAAGAATTACAGGTTCTTACACCCAGTGTACTTTGAAATTACATCTTTTTATTTTTGCCTTATCTGTCATGGACCTGCCATCTGCCAACCTGCCAAGCTCAAATTCTGACCTGCTATAGACATTAGCTGAGGATAATTTTTTATTGTGCTTGCAGTAATTGGATGAGGTATTAAATGATTCCCACATGATATTTATACTGAATCAGTATGAATGAAAAACAATAAAGCTTGTGATACAGTTTTAGCAGCTGATATCAATAGATATATCTGTGTATTAAATGGAAGATATGTAATTGCATCAAACAGAGAATAAATGAAATCTGATAGATGTGTGAATCAAAGACCTCAAAAATGGGGCCCTGTTATACAAACTCTTGAGAATATTTGATTTTATCACAGCTTATTACTGACTCTAATAAATTATAAATACAAAATTACACCAAATAAAGCATCGTTGCCAGAATTCTGGCGCTGTTGTTGCTTGAATTTAGGGTCCTCCCTTTTCCTCTTTACTGCAGACAACTTCTGCGCCTGTTTACCAGCATCCTTGCGCTTCCCTTTCCCAGTTCCTTTGAAGACCATGACGACACAATTTTTTAAGTTTTCAATCGTACCTTGTTTGACCACAGCAATTTGGTCAGAGGTGACGTCGTCGATGACAGTTTTGTAGGTGTCAGGAAGCTTGGAGAGTAGGATGAGAAGCTGGAGGTGGTCAGGAATTTTGAAGTCCTTGTCAGCTGCCTCAATGCGGTGGAAGTACATGATTAGATCCTCCACGTAGTTGGCTGGGTGAGCGTTAGCAGGCACTTGGATATTCATGGCAGACTTAAAGTCATGGAGGATGGAAGCAACGGTAGGGTTGTCGTAAAGTTCCTTAAGTTTGTCCCAAGTTCCCTTTGCAGTTGTCTGGTCTTCGACCTTGGATGCAACCGAAGTGGAGAGACGAAGATGAATGGAACCTAGAGCCTTCATGTTTTTGTCTTTCCAATCATGAATTTCCTCCCTGTTAGTGGAAGCGGCAGCAGTGGCCGTAGCTTCAGCATAAGTAATAGGGGATGGTTGTGCAGTAGTAACAGCGTCCCAGATGCCAGAGTGCATGAGGTATGCAGTCATTTGAGTAGACCAGTGCTTCCAATTGGTGGCATCGAGGGTTGGAAGGGTGTTGAACATACTGTTAGAAGACATAGTAGATATATCTGGGGATAGTCATCCGTCAGCATTCATCCAAAATGCATAAAATAAAGAGTAAAAAATGCGACAATAAATGCACAGAAAGACAGTGACTAGAGCCCCTTGCCAGTGTACGATATAATGAGCACAGCGCTAATAAGCAGCAGATTGCCCAGAGCTCCATGCTAAAAGCAGCAGATAGCTCATCATTGTCTGGCATAACGTCAAGCCCTTTAAGGCGACAACCAGGTGGGTGGAGTGCGTTGTTGGCAGCCTTTTAAGGCACTCCTGACAGCAGACTCTGGGGCCCATAACCTGTCAAAATACAGGTATGGAAGAAAGGCCTGTGTAGGCAGCAAGGCAGCAGCCTCCTTAACCTACCTGGGGATTGAGAGTAAGAGCTGAGGCAAATAGATGATAGAAGTATCTCTGTTAAGAGTGCTAGAGTTACAGGATAACTACTGGGGTATTTATACTAAGTAAATACGATAAGTATCATATGATTATCAGCATAAGGCTGTCCGTATCAATATGTACTGGGTGTATGTGGCTATTTTACATACTACCACTGTTCTATCAGAATGATCTGATAGAAGATGTGTTGCCACATAAATGTGGCAATGCGTTGATGGCATCTATAGAAGCGCCAATTCAACATTCACTGGGTTTTGAAGAGTTTCCGTCCCCTGTGTTTGAAGTGCGATAATCCTCCATAACGGTGTCCTCATTTGCAATTTGTACACTGGCCAGCGCATGAATAGAAGCTTGTGAACTGTGGTTTTGGATTCGAGGAATACCACCATAACTGGTGCCGCGTCCTGGACGAAAAATTGGTCCAGTGGGTGCCTGACGACTCGGAGTCATTTCCTATGAGAAGTGGTTTAGTAAAATTGAAAGATCAAAAACTAGAAAGACCTTCACTCTATACAAGGGAGCAGGACGGTGATTGTCGGTATAATCATGGGAGCGGCGCACAAAGTTTTGTACCTCTCCATGAAAACGAGACATCAGTAGACCCATAGTGTTAAACACAGCCTCAGCAGAGCAGCGGCGTGGAAGGTATTCATTACGCATGAACTCTTCATCACACAACAAAGTTTCTGCTTCAGTGCAACGAGTAATGTCGGCCTATGATAAAGTGATTCAACAGAGCAGCGCTACCATACAAGAAATCACTAACAAGAGTCTAGATGATAGTGTCTGCTAAAGCGATGCACTGGTAGTCTGCTTGACCTTGGTTATCATCGAGACGATTCTGAAGATCAACAGCCCTGTGGTGTGGCTGGCGGCACAGGTTTTCGAGAGAGTAAAGAGATGACATCTAGTTCAAGAAATATAATAGAATGGTTCTGGTTTCTTGCTGATTTTATACCATGTGGCACTGCTGATTTTGGGCACAGAGTTGGTTGGGGACAACCATTTTCTAGTGAAGGGGAGAGGTGGCTAAAGATAAGCTGAACCCTTGACCCTACAACAAGCAGCGCAGAGATGCAAAATGAAAAACTCTGCGAAGCGGTGCAAATCTTGGTTCAGAGAAGTAACAGCCAATTCAGAACCAGACAATCAATCAAACTTAAGCAGTGGAACAAGTTAACAAAGATAATACTTACACAAGCTAAGACTGCAAATCAACTTAGAATTTCAGAAGGAGAAAGATAAACGAAGGTCTTTTAAGACCAATGGCATTCAAGAATATACAAAGCTGAACAAAAATACATATAATCTACTGAGTCCTTGAGCTCTGCAATAAGTAGATATAGTAACCAAAACAAAGTCCAAGCAAATATAAAGAGTATGTGGCGCAACTGTGAATCCAACTAGTCTGCACATCTCTTGCCCTTGTCCTTGTGACCTGCTGGCTGCAAACCCAATCCCGACGCCTCCTCAGGGAGTTTACGGAACCTGTCTGGTAGTCCATGACGAGCCTGACGGTTGAGAAAAGGAAGGATGGTGGAAGATAGGTCATAAGAGACGCCGGTGTGGTCATCAAACACTAAGTTATTGTGTTTGAAACCATACTCTTCTTCAAGAGCAGGGATCTCATCCAAAAACAATATGAACTCCGAAGAGTACTTGGTGCCATCACTGTCGGTCTGTTCTTTATGCCAGGTGTCGAAACGGGTTGGGTCAACATGGTTGACAAAGGATAAGGAAGCTGCCGC
This sequence comes from Stygiomarasmius scandens, assembly GCA_037954225.1. Lineage (NCBI taxonomy): Eukaryota > Fungi > Basidiomycota > Agaricomycetes > Agaricales > Campanellaceae > Stygiomarasmius > Stygiomarasmius scandens. The sequence continues at coordinate 33,094 of JBANRG010000041.1, read as the reverse complement.
ACGATATTTTGTGGTGGCCAGGTCGGAAGCCAGTTTGTGCATCAAAGGTACCGCAGCATCAAAGTTGATCTGCACCGACATCATGTCGGAAACCAGGGAGTGAATGCCTAGAACTGGGAAAGGATGTCAGGGGAACCAAAAGAATAGATAGAAACAAAACACGTATGAGAAGTAGAAACATGGGCCAAGTCCTCAGCCTGGTCAGCCTTGCGCCGGAGCTCAAGAGGAGTAGTGAAGGTGCAACACAATTGTAGCATTTGAAAATGCCATGACCAACTTTGACACAGAGAATGTCATGGGTCTTGCAGTTGGTGCAGGTAAGAGGGTTGGGCTAAATAAAAGAAGTCAGAATTATAACCGATAAAGGAACAAGTAAAAGAGAGAACACACAGCGTGGACAGGGACATGAGCGTTGTGGGCTCCAATAGCCTGAGCACGCATGTGATCATACATGTGCTCTGGCATAAACCTAGTGGAGTATGCTTGAGGGGGTGCCAGGTACTTGTCAAGGACCCGTGGCAGCAATAAACTTGTGTTTTCAAGATGAGTGGCAACAGGAACTGGTAAAAGGTCCTGATGCTTGCCGCTGCTGGAGATCTGGACTGTGGAAGAAGGGACAGTGGCGGGCTCGTACCCATCGAATCTGTCACTGGTGTAGACAAGAGAGTCTTCAAGCTCGACACCGGCCGGTAATGGGAGTTGAGTTTCAAGGAGAGTTGGTGGCGCAGACACAATGGGCTCAGCAGCCACCAAAGGTTCATCCACCTGCATGGGAGATGGCACCACATCGGACTTGTCGTCGTCAGAGTCAATGAACTCTTTGGAAGGAAAACCTAATAGAAGATTTGGAAACAGAAAAGAAAAGAGTAAAAAGGGAACGTACTTTTAGAAGAACTGGTGACAACGCCACCAGACTTGGCCCCAGATTCTGAATTAAACAAGCAGGTCAACGAGTGTTTAAAAATACAAAGAAAAAGAGAAAAACCCACTTTTCATCTTCTTGGCTTTTGGTGCAGTTGAGGAAGCCGGAGTATCGGTGGCGCATTTCACAGTGGAAATCCTACTGCTCATCTTTTCAACCAAGGAGTCCACAAAACCCTGATGATTAGAATCTGGGAGATAAGAAGTTTAAGGATGACAGAGAAACACAAAAAGAGAAGATCTACCTTGTGGGGGAGGGGTAGCTGGAGCCTTGAATGAGGAGCGGCGCCGCTTTTGTTTTGGGAGAGGTGTCTCGGGAACCGGTTCACCTGGTGGAATCAAGAGTGGTGTATTGAAAGTTGAAGGTGGAGCCCTGGACGTATTGGATGGCTTGCGTCGTGGGGGCAAGGGAGTAAGAGCCCTGTAAGGCACCGGTGATGGCAGCGGCACAGCACTAGTATCAGAAGGGACTGTGGACACTGTTGAACCCGAGGCTACGGGTGGCACGTCATCCATAAAGTCATCAAAAAGATCAAGTGGGTTCACGACTAGCCAAAAGACAATGAAAATCTTAACAGAAAAATAGACAAGTCCAAAAAGAAAAGTACTTACGAAGAGGAGCGTAGTCTGGCACATATTGAGACCAATGGAGTCCAAGGACACGAAGTTGCGACTCCAGGATATAGTTGACGTTGACCTGCAAGGAACAAAATCCTGATGGTCAGAGTTGAAAGACAAGGAATCGACCAACTTACAGAGGTAGCATAAGATAGCTTGCCATGCGGCGCCATGAATTTGAAGTGAGGCGGCAGTTCTCGCTGCTCTACTGCCGCTGCGTCAACTTGAAGGGCTGGTTCCAGTGGAGGCAATGCTGTTAGAAGCTCCACCTGGGTCAATATGCAAGCTGTAGGGTCGAAACCAAGTTTGTTATCGGCGCAGGCAGACTGAAAAGAAAAGAACACAATGTTTTAGCACAAGTACTAGACAAGAGACTATAAGGTGACACACCCTTGCCCAATGCATAAGCTCTTCCAGGAAGCTGGGAAGGAGACACTAGTACACTTCTGGATAGTACTGCGCCGCGACGGTCTGGAAGACTTTTGATTCAAAGAAACAGAGCCACACATAGGAAACTAGACCCTTGACAGTGTCTGATGGGTTGTAGTCCTCACTGTACGACCAGGCAAGATAATTGGTCTAAGGAAAAGAATGAAATCAGTTTGTCATAACATATTAATATTAAAAGAAAAGACATACGAGGGCGCTGCAGGCCATACAAGACAGCTCTTGCATCGACTGGACACCGAGAGCCTTAAATGCCTTGGGATTGAAGACCACTGGGTACCAGAGCAAGAAGAATTTGAGGGCACGCCAAGGTTTGGCGGCAGTACCAATGATATGTTGGTAGTTGACTTGGGTGCGACGGTTTTCCTCAAGAGCAGACATAATGGCGGCGAGATCTGTTGACGAAAAGAGTTGGAGTAGCGGGGAATCGAGTGTAGAGGGTGACGTGGTAGCAGTAGAAGACGAAATCTTGGGAGCAAGAAGAGAGCAGAGGCGTGACAGAGTCTGACGGGATCTAAAGAAAATGCCCAAAAATACCTGGGCTTTTATATCTCTCTACCTTGGACCCTGTGCGCAGGGATCTGGCTCAGCAAAAGGAATTTTGAGTCATCCTAGAAGAAAGAAGTCTCCAAGAACATATCCAGAAGCACGATTGAATGATGGACCTACAAACTAGAGAATGGAAGTTCTGGATTTGGAAGATTAATTTCCATTCTTGGACAATTCCCATGACTTGGTTAGTGGACATATCAGAATTGAACTCCATCATGATCTAGGGACCCATTCACTCGAAAATAGAGCAGCAGGATCCTAGATTCTAGTCAGAAAGGCAGAACGCAATGCGACGGGGATCTCAAAAATCCAAGGAAATGTTCGATGAGGAATCTTGAACACTGGCAAGCCGGCAGTCAGCAGGAAGCGATAAGCAAAGACAGCTGTTTAGAACTCAAAACGAATAGGGGCTTGCCACTATGATACTAGTAACAGAAGAACGACATCAAGTTTTAGACTAGTCAAAGGTCTGGTGCAGACTCAACACTCTAGAATTATAAGAGTAAATGACCTTGCAGTGCAAAACAGTGTCTGCAGTGTCTTTGTGACTTGTGAAAACTGTAGCAAGGATGACCGAGGACGGTCAATATTATAGTGGGGGGGAGATGATACGCCTGTTATTGGTACACCAGTAATTTCGCGCATTTCCTACTAATTATACATCCCACCGGTGCAACCACTATAGTATTAAAGACCAACATGGCTAGTCGTGAACCCACTTGATCTTTTCAATGACTTTATGGATGACGCGCTGATAAGGTCGACTTTGGTAAGCAAGTAACTAGTAGTATTGGTTAATACCAATACTACCAATATCCAACTAAACCAGAGTATACGCTTGTGTAGTGTGAGGTGCGACGGAGTATAGAAATACTCGTAAAGTAGTCTAAGTACAACTGAAAGTCTTGCGGCGGAAGGTTTAACGACTGTAGTCGGTTACAATAGTAACGCACTTGATAATAGATTTGGGTAGGAAGAGTTGGGATTTGATAGATCTTTTAGACGAGTCGATAACAATGTGCGGCGCACTAAGCAAACAATAACCACAGTCTGGTTTCAAAACAAAAGCCACAGTCTGGCTATAGCGACGCTCAATCAAACAAATGCTCTTTGACTCTTCTCTTGTATTCTCTTCAAGTCCAAACCAATTCAGGTCTAGAGAGTACTGACGAATGAAACTAAAGTGCTTACGACTTGCGCCGCGAAACACTGGAGTAAGTAGGTATGGGTAACTGAAGAAAAGGTGTGTGTATACTACGGTATATAAAGGTCGGAAATGATTAGCTAATTAAAACTGTACAGTTAAACGTTGCGCCGCAGCAGCGCAACGGTATGGAAATCAAACTCCGAATGCTGAATATTGGTTTCGTTTCCAGCACCGCAGGCCCTGAAGCCAAGCTCGTAGAACAGTTGTTATAGAACTCGAGGTTTCCAGAAAGTAGCGCCGCAGAGGCATACTTAATAGTAAGAGACTGCAAAGCCCGTAGGCAGCGCCACCTGTTATAAAACTTGTTACAGAACGATTGACGGTGAATGGAGTACATCAGGAGACTCATTTGAGTGTATCCTGAATGCAGAGTCTGACTAGTATAGTGTTGGTCTTTAGTACTATAGTGGTTACACCGGCGGGATGTATAATTAGTAGGAACACCTCAACATCACAACATTACACATCAATAGACATGCCAAGCCCCCCCGGGTAAGGCAAATATATAGCAATGAGAATTGTTGATTCTCAGCTACTGCCAATAAATCCGTGAATAATAGCTAGATTTAACGTCTAAGGAAAACCAAACCTCCTGCCAAATGCAGGAGGTTACCTGAGCATACTCCCGGGGAGGTGCATCCGGGACAACGTCATCATCATGCACGTGTGTCTCGGTCCCGAAACCCGTTCCGCACTGTCCGCTGCATAGCCGCCACTTCGCATCTTCTCTTTCCCGCCCATCACCTCTCACGACCATCAAGACCTTGTCGTCGTCGACTCTCGCTTAACCCTCCCGCCGCTTACTTGATCCATTTTGACATGTGGACACTCTGATTCAGAGCCGGGTCCATCGCAAATCGTGCCTCCAGAACCGTTTCAAATCGTGTTTTCTTCTTTCGCAAGTAGCATACACCGCCTCTGGAATGGGCAGAAGTCGAGGTGTATCGAAGTCGGTCAAATATGGATGTGGAGGCGGTCGGTTTGGTATCATGGGCTCCTCGCAGCGCATTGGGATTCAGAAGCGCATCCAGGCAAGACATGAAGCTGAAGTACGCTACATTCAGAACGTCTCTGGTATGTTTCTTCTACTTCTACATAGACATATCTTCGTGACTACTCTAACCTCCTGCTAGGCCTCAGTCAGCAATCACAGAATGCCCTCAATGAGCTTGCTGGCGGACAAGCGGATATAGTTGCGGAAGACTCGGCATTTATGGACATGGGGTTTGGCTTCAACGATGAGGACCACGACCACGACCACGACCACCCCAGGGAACATGCAGACTCTACGGACCCCGATAACACTCGTGGCGAGAGGCTCTTTTACGATCTCCGGGATGCTGTGAATGTTGGTCGACATCGATATCTCATACGGTGAGTCGCTTTACGTCCTTTCCCCTGACTTTTCCCTCTGACTTGCCCTCTGATTTTGCCTCTTTACACTCCAATTAGACCAAAGATCAAGCGTCAGCGAAAAGACCGTCGAACGTGGCGGAATCGGTTGGATGCTGTCCGTGCCAAGTGGGACACCGTTATTGATCCACTTACCGACGCTTACATTGGCTGGAAATACGACTCTTCTGCCCCCGACTCGACCCCGGCTCCTACTGCACCAGAGTACTCATTCACCATCAACGTGCTGAACATCTATGATCTAGCACAGACTACAACAATTCAACGAGACGAAAAAACGCCGGCCTCTATTGCACTTGTTAACGCTGGTTTTCTTGGCAATGCACCTGAGCAGCCGTCTGTCGCCGTATCACTTCGAACACTGGAGCTTCTATTCTCCATCAAATTACACAAGGCATCCTTCAGTATCGAGGCTTTTGCCCGAGTACTGTGCCATCAATATGGTGTGAGTGCTCAATTCACTGAACCTCTTACTCACACGTACCTAGGCAATTTCACCTCTAGATCCCGTATTGCCGCTTTCACCGAATCGCAATTTCGAATTGCTTTGACATCTTTCTGGAGCTCCGTTGCAAAGTTGATAAGCGAGTAGCTGCAGTTCTGGGTCACGATACGCCTAATTATCGGGTACTCAACAGTTGTCCTGCCTGTACTTACAAGGTGAGAGTATTATCGTTTCTTCTTCATGTCTCTCTGACACTATTCCTCAGCTCAAAGACGAGGTACCTCTCAAGTTTTCTAGGATGTGGGTATGCGATGGAAACAATTCCCTTCGTCGCATGGGACCACTCGGCGGCCGTCGGGTCGCAGATACTCGAGTCTTTTCCGATAGCGATTACTTTTTGCCGAGTAGCTTCGTTGATGCATTTGCAAACGAGGTGAAGTCAAGACCCAAGGATCCGGCTCTCGACGCAGACGACGACGAAGAGGAAGGTCTCGAAGATGGTGGTGATCCAACTGATGGCTCGACTGCTGAGCACTTAGCGAAATGTACGAAGAACTGGAAGGCAGCGAGGGCGGATGCAGAGAAGAGGATTTGGAACATTTTTGTAGAGACAGGGCTCTTTGCCAGTGCGTGTCGGCATGGGTTCATTCTTTGGCTGATGGACATGGTTATGAGTGGCGAACTGTGCGTGTTCCTTTGTCACTGACATCCTCACTGTCTCATATTTCCCATATCTCTCAGGGCCAAGTATCCACTAGCCCTCGTAGCCAAGGCCTTAGAATTGTTCGACGACGAATGGGTGTTGGGGTATGATATAGGCTGTAGCTTCAGTTCTACAGTCAATGCAAGTTCTCTTGGTCCCGAGTTCAGGCGACGTCGATGCCGTACTTGCGTCAACGCATTTCATGGATATTCGCATAACTTCTTGTGTCAACTGTTCTACCACCCGCTCAATATCCCGGGCATGGGCCTTGAAGACCTCGAGACCCTGGAACGAATCTTTTCAGCCTCTAATCAACTCGCTGGTATCACCCGATATGCGACAGGCTATCGTCGCCGAGTCCTCATTGATCTTTTTTTCCGACAGTGGGACGATGAGAAGTATCACAATATTGCACGTATGCTGCACAACAACTATATCCAAGCGCTCGAGACTATCAATACCGAGGGACAGGAGCTGAGCAAAGGTCTTGCTGCTCACAACCTAACAACCGATGACCTCGACAAGTACTTCGAGGATGAAGCACAGCATTTTCAGAACCTTGGGAAAGAGAAGGAGGAGGATTTACATGCAGTGGCCTATGTAGAGCTCCTCCAAAATTTTCGAGAAGTCAGGTATGTATCATGTCTCTAAAACTTGAATCATGGAGCTTACAGTCCCACAAGTAAACTCTACGACAACGCCTCAAGTTCCTTTCGCACACAAACTCCCATCGACTATCAAAACCTTCTTCCCGCAGAATCGTACAATGTGAACATGTCGGCAACACGGAAGATTGAGACAGCGCGTCGCTTCCTCTCCGAAAAACGCGACCAGCTACATTTCGAGTTGGTTCAACTCGAATGCTCCATGAACATACCGGAGGGACAGCGCTGGAAACCCACGGACCCGCAGTATCTCGACACCCTCAAATATATGAACAACAGAGAATACCAGCAGGCCCTAGAGCACTTGCACAAGCTCGTCATTCAACGTCTATATGAGTTACATCGACTTAATCTTTCTCAGACCGGTACGTAATGCACATTCTTAGGTTACTACTGTACTGATGAGAGGCATCCTTAAGGCTACAAAATGCGAACCCACATCGCAAGTGCACTTCAGAAACGATCCAAGGCGATCAGAAAGGCCGTTAAACGTTACAATGCTGCAGCACTTGCTCTCCAGCCTCCTCGAGCGACTTTAGACTGGACCAAAATTTCACACTTCTCATTTCTTGACCAATTCAACATCCTGCAAGATTCTCGTCACACACTATTCGACAAGGCTTGGTCCAAACCAACAGTCCGCGAGCTTATGAAGAAACACCACCGCGTTTGTAGGGCACGGGAGGAGATCATACGCTGCAACGTTGAGCTTCGCCGTCTTCACACCTCCATCATTGATGAACATCGTCATTTTGATCGTGTAGTCACCCAGCTGAAGGAGGAGTCGAGTGCCTTGCTTGGCCCGGTCCAGGACTACGTGGAACGGCGGCGTCGGGTCAATCGAACATTGTTGCAGCAGATCCAACAAACATACAAGCTTGAAGGTTTTTCCGGCCTGCCATCTCCAGGAACACGGCTTAATGCTCCCGAAGAGAATTCTGCCGGACCGTCCCAGCCTTCCATGCAAGCTCCCATGGACACAGACATGCACACCAGTGCCTCGTCGATGTCCCAGCCTACCCAAGATCTTGTGTCCCCATTGCCAACTCACATAGACACCAACACTCCTTGCGATGACCGGGTGGGCGTTGTTTCCGACGACTCGGATCTTGATGATCAATCAGAAGATGACGACGACTTACAAACGGGTGTTGAGAACATGGTGGACTTTATTTCAAATTTATCAGTACATGACTAAGTATTTTCTTGCTGTACATTAATGTTCGCACTACATAGTAGAAATAAAGTCTGTTTGCACTATGTAGTGAAATCGTAGTGGTGTCGCGTTTGACGCTTCAGTCTGTTTGAACCGAAATCAGACTAGCTCCAGTGAAAAATTCATCCCATTGTTGCGGGGGTAAAAGGCTGGAGATCTGCGCTGATTTTTGTTGCCGGACCTTATGCTCCGGTAACGGAAGTAGCCAGTACGAAGAAATGAACACTACAATGCCAACATTTGACTGCTGGTCCGTGTTGGGTCGCTTCTCCATGATAGCAATGATAAAAGCAGGTGCAAGTAGTCAGGATGCAGGTGAGGTAGTTTCAACGAAAACTGAAGGAACGTCTTGCTGAGGCTCGAGCAGACTTCTATGATGAAACAAACGCAAAAAATCGGGATAATCTGGACTAGTCAGTGAACAGCAACGAGTTTATGCACTTTTTACATATCGTGCAGCCTTATAATCATACAAATCATTGCTTCTGAGATAGTGGTCCATAGGCGAAAAGGTTTTGTTCCTTCTGACAGCTGTGCTTGTTGGATCCGAACTCAAACCATATACAAAGTTCTTGTTGTGTATGCATGCTCAAATGGTGATTGCCACTGTTTTTGTATCTGTGGGCCAGGAATGTGTTGATGCAGGGAGAAGGCATGGTTGACAAAGTAAGTGGTAAGCAATATTTGTCAAACCAAACCTAAATAAGGTGGGCGCTCGCGTCGGCTTCCCGCCTAAGATTCAGAATCCCCGCCTCATACAATTGCATCAGGTATATCCCTATTGCTCCTCTTAAGCACTTGTAATAATGATGTTTGGATTATTCTTAAGCTTTATATCCAACCATGGAAAGTAAACTTTACGGGATCACAACTTATAGTCTATAAACCTTGTTGAAAGATGTTGGCACTACAGGAGTTCACGCTTTGAACCCAGGGAGATGCAGATGGGTAATAAAGCTCACTTTGTTTTGTATTCCAACTCTAAGCCTACCCGCCAGGCTCGGATCGACTTCTGGACAATGCCTGAACCTGTTTCTGTGTAGAATGTTCACGACCGTGAGCAGGCCAATATGAACAACGTGAAGTCCAAATCTTGTATTCAAGGTCCCATAGTATATATAAATTATTTCTGAAGAGATTTTGGTGATATTGGGGTCATTAAAATTGTGTTCTAGATATCGTGCTATTAGAAGACAGGATTGCTATATGAATTTTGAATCAAGTCGATCATAAGCTTGTGCAATCTGCAACACTTGTGCGTACCGGCGGAAGCTTACTTCAACACTTGATTACTATTCCCTGGGTCTCTTGCACATTTTTCCCGAATTTCTAGATGCAAATTGAGAGTGCTATTCAAGTAGGAATCGCACAAATTGAAGATTTTCTGAATGTTTGTTGAACATTCAGTCGTAGAGATCGCTGCACCGAGGAGTTTATAGAGAAAAAAATTCAGTTATACCACGTACATGTATGGATTGAATTCCGATGTATCCGAGCAACATTATAGCCCGCTGAATACCATCCCAAGTACAATGATGACGAGGAGTCTTTGAACCACATCGTGGGAAAGTGACTCTGTGGACTTCTCAAAGTCCTATGTGCGATCTTAATGCTTCATTACTGATACTGAGGCACAAAGTTCTGGCCAAGAAAGTGTGGCATTCTGCAGGTACAATACAAAACATGATATTCATGACAAGCTACTGTGTTTCCAATTTCTGCAATAAGTCTACACCCATCTTCCAACGTTGCTCCTTCTCAACCCTCATCTGTTCCTTTTGCTTTGTAGTGCGGAGCGAAGCCTGGTAATACTCCTCTGTCTGAAAGCCATGATCTACCCATCGAAAGAGGCCACCTGCACTAAACTGCGTCCAAGAAAAGCGACGTTCATGCTTGCGAATGCGAGTGTTGGAGTGTCGACAAACACCGGATGGAATAAATATAAGAGAACCTGGTGGAAAACGAATGACTAATTTCAAGTCCCACAAGACAAGATGTCCACCTTTGTCGGGGTCAAACGAGCCCAACGAGTAGACACTGCACCACCCAAAGGGTAGGTTACCGTAGTCAATGTGGTCCAAGCACACCGTTTGCTTCCCAAAATTCCACGTAGCAGTGGCGAATACACTGTTCAAGAAGATAGGTTTGAGACTGGGGTCATGATTGAGAAGAGATTGAAGGTGATCAGAATAGTATTGATGGAGTTTTGGGGCCCATGTCTGAAATACGCCTAGTTACCTGGCAGTTAAGTCAGAGAAATAATAGAAAAGAGTTGTGCGGGTACGCACCGTTGGCAAAACCTGACATCCGCTTGAAAGACCAGTGATTAGCAAGAGTGTGAAGCGCGTTCGCGTTCCCTTGGTTATGTTGAAGATTGCTCGGATGCTGAGATGTTGTTAGAATTGATGAAATACTGATAGAATTGCGACAACTCACCGTCTGACCTCCGCCATATGATATGCCGGCCGTTAGTGCTGCATGTCTACCTCGTCGATGGTCTCGCTGCTCCTGGGTGAATGAACATTTGCCACGTGTCTTCCCAACAAGTTTTGTGGCCTCTTTGATGCACTGGTCCCAGGACTGATCATGGTCAGGACGGCCAGCTAGAACAGCGAACACGACGCCGTTCTTGTCCGTGATAGGCGTCGCAGTACTGGGTAAAGAAATTAGAGAAGGAACAGATTCTGAGAAGCAGATAAACACTTACCGACCATCCCAGTCAACTTCCTTGAAACCGAGCGAACCCGGACCCACCAAATCGTGCAGCCAGTAACCTTCAGAATCATACAACTGCCCTTCCCGCTTGCCTACATATGCGGTTGAGGCAGGGGTTGAATCGTCGTGGAAGTCAAAGGACGCCCCGACCTGGGGAGCATCGACAACATGTTTCCTCGTAGAAGATGATGGTGGAGGTTTTGGGTGCCATGTCGTGTCCGGTGGTGTGTCCGACTGAGCCTTCAGGACCTGCTTCTTCTTCTTGTTTTTCTTGCTTTGGGCTTTGCTCCGTTTCTTTTTGCGCTGTTGGGTTTTGGAAAGCGCAGATCCGTGGGTCGTCAAAGACTTCGAGTCCGAGTCAGAGTCGGAAACGTGTGACAGAGAGGGCAGGGAGGAGGTTGAAGGGATGGGAGAGGGCGATCGTGAGACTTGCGGTGTAGTGGTTAGTGATGAAAGCGGGGACAGAGGTGGTACGGTTGGACTTTCAGGTCGATCAAGATGGTCATGGCGTCCTTCGTCAATGACGAAATCAAGAAGAGTTGTCGGATAGCAGAAATCAGGTGCTGCCAAGTGGCTACGCGAGTTGTCTGTCGAGATGTCAGGACGTTGACAAGCGCGCGAAGAGCCCAAGGCGCGTCAAACTCCAACCCCAGGCCCAGCACCAGTAGCAACGATAGCATGTGCAACTTCGGATTTCTGTTGCGCAGATATCCAAAGGGTACAGGGTTCGTTGCTCCAGTACTGAACCAATGTTGGAGAGTGGCAACTCGGAAGAATGTAAAAAAAAGAATACAAACTCACCTTCGTTGGGATTTCTAGGACCCTTCAGCTTGACTCTCATGGCTCTGACCGTTGCCCTGGCTCTGCTCTGACTGATGGTGGTTGGTGGTGGTGGTGGTTTTTATCGATGAAAATAAGCTTTTGTGGGCGCTCCGTTGATATAAATTCAAGAGATCATCGATCATGTGCCATGCACATGAGCGCGTTGTTGTCGCGATATTTGCACACTGATCCCTTCTGGTACCAAGGCTCGCTTATCTCTCCAGTTTTCTCAGTATTACTGATGCCTCGCTGTGTCTGTATCGGCCCACCCAATGTCAAGATGGGAAGAGGGACCATTCGAGTTGGTCTATCGGAGGTTTTGTGAGTACTTTATTCCTGTGTGACTCCTATTCACAATTTTCAGGCAATGGCGTCCTGGAGGTGTCCCTGGCACGCATCCACCGTTCCCAATGAACATACAATGTGACACCGATGATGAGGCGCAACGCATCTGGACGTCGATGCAGCCTTGGATTCTACAAAAGTACAACCTTAATCCCTCTGCGTTCATCGCCCAAATCCGAAGGAATACTCAAATGCAGGAATTGGGACAGCTCTTCGACAGGGTTCCTGATAGAAAGTACTGGGTAGTAAGACTAGGATCTACGGTTGGGGTCTATTTCAACAGGTGTGTTTTTACTACTATTCTACTCAACTTATATCTAAACATTCGATAGCTGCGACGCCGTCCAGAATATGGATGCGTCCGGTCAGATCCATTTCCGCCGTGCCTTCATCTTCAGCACGTTTATCTCAGCGATCTGCGGCATGGTTGATCCTGATCCCTCAACACTGGAGGATTTCTTGGACGAGTACTACCCCTCCAAGCTGCCGGAAAAATCTCTTACGCTTCGCAGCGAGGCTCTCGCCTACGTTCCCAATCTCTCCTTCGACGCTGAGCCATCCAGCCCACCCGCCGTCGAGTCCGATTTCCAGCCTCCTGTCACACTCTCACAAAGTTCCGGCAATCAGATTAATGTTTCGGTGGAGATCCATGGTTCACCTAGGCCTAGTATGTGCTATCAGATGCTATCTCATTTGATTTTCTGATTAGCATCCATGCGGTTGCACAGGTACACCTCCACAAGGTTCACGCGGCGCACCTGCAAGAAGCTCGTCACGCCAAGGCACGCCTGCAAGAACTACGGCGCATCTGACCAGTCCTTCGCGTCAGCGTACGCCGGGAAGATTTACACCCGGACGCCAAGGTACTCCTTCCCGTACTAACGGCCGTGTACTCGGGTTTTGGGTCAGGCGTTATCTACAGGCGCACGGATTTGATGCAAGTGATATACAGGAAGTTGAGGAGATTCTAGAGCATACTGATGGGCTTGAAAGTTTCACTGCTAGCATGGGAGATTCATTGTCTATGACTGAGAGTGTGGCTGAATTTTTGTGGTTGTTGAACCAGGGCTTGTAGGATCTATCGTACAATCTATGTATTTGATTTTCAGTTGTTATGAAACAATTTTCTTTTGATTTCTCTAACCGAAGATTTACAATACAACGCTTAGTTGATTAATGAGCCACCGTATCAATAAGCCACCTCCTCCCTACACTCGAAAATTCGGCTTCCAATGGCAAGGGCAAAAAACTTCGAACGCATGCTTCGTGCAGCCCAGAAGAAAGCAACTTCGACCCGTCGACCGTGGAGATACCGAGCTGCACGAACAAGAATCAAATTAACCAATCTCGAGAAACTCGAAAACAAGAAACGACGCCAGGACCAGAAAGACCGGTACACAGCAAGACTGCAGGAAGCTTTTGGGGTCTTGATGAACGAGGCGGAAGCAATGAAGGAGGAGTTTGGCAAGCATGACACACAGTGGTACCTGAACGAAATTATGCAGACCTACAGGTTGAAGCAAAAGAAAAAAAAGATTGCCCCTTTCCAAGCTTTCATTAGCCTGAAGATGGCGGAGATAAACTCTCGTGAGTCTCTTGTATGTCTTCTTCCAGGATTTGTGTACGATGGTCCATTTGCAGAGACACCGGAAGGACAGCCACGAAAGAAGATACCTGAATGCATGCCGGCGATTGCAGAGCAGTGGGCGAAGTTGTCTGAGGAGGAGCAGAAGGCGATTACGAAGGACTCGTTGATGGCGCTCGAGAGCAATCGCGAGAACCGTGCACTCGCGTCGCACAACAGCTCCCTGAGTGCCTTTCATGATGTCCGTACAACCATGGAAGATGCCAAATTGATGGTGAGCATGATAGCATGAATTAAAATATAGAAGCTAACCTATTGTTAAAGCTCCAGCGCTTGAACGCACGTACTGGTGTTGAAAGTGCCATTTTCACTGTGCGCTCGAACTCCGAGCATTTCAACCCGCCGGAGGCCTGGGTGACGAGTGAACGGGTCGCTTCTTTCTTCGAGTTGGGGTATAAAGAAACCCCGCATGCGATGGCGACCAGGCTTGAAGGATACTGTATTTCTGGAGTCGAAGGTGTTGCCCGGAATTACATCCAGGAGACTCTGGAGATGAAGAAGGAAGTCGTGAAGCTTATTCACGATAAACTCCGTGAGCTCTCAAGTATTCTTTTTATCAAGTGCTCACCTTGCAATAGAGACAGCCGGCGGGAAGACCAAGATCCCGAGAATGTTTTACAAGAACTTCGATACACATATCACGGAGAAGTACGGCATCAAGCTCATCAACTGGCCTTTGGACAAGTTCTGTAACCCTAGCGAGCTTTCTGCACGTACAGACGTTGACGTCTTGAGGAAAGCGTTTGAGTCAAACTCGACGTACTTCTATAAGATGTCGAGCGAGGAGTATAAGGAGTGGGATGAGAAGAGGTTCGAGGCTGCATTGGCAGAGGGACAAGGTTCAGGCGGCACGGAAAGACAGGAACAGACGGAGACGCCTGCGTCTGAGTCTGCTAGCATGGGCAACGAACGTCTTGAGGGAGAGGGCCCGAGTCCTACAAATCCCAGTCCTATACCCTCCACCACATCGACTCCTGCACCAGTTCCTTCATCCAATTCTCAATCAATGTCGAGAGACATTGAGAAGCCCAAGTGAGGAAGGAAGCGTAAGGAACCAGGGGACTCTTCAGTTAATTTCGTGCACAGTACAGCGATTACCGGTGTAAACGGTCAGGTTGTTGTACAGCAACGCCCAAGGAAAAAGCGTTCGGATGCGGGGAAGAAGCGGAAGGCAGCGTCGACGGGGCAATAGTGTAGAATTGTGGTCGTATTACATATCTTGAGTTCTAATCTACATGCCAGTATACTACCTATGATGCTATAAGTAAGATTCGTCAAGGGAAAGAGTGGCGAGCGAGATAGATACAAAGACGACGGACTTAGAGAGATTTTTGAACAAAGAGTCCACATGTCAAAATGGATCAAGTAAGCGGCGGGAGGGTTAAGCGAGAGTCGACGACGACAAGGTCTTGATGGTCGTGAGAGGTGATGGGCGGGAAAGAGAAGATGCGAAGCGGCAGCTATGCAGCGGACAGTGCGGAACGGGTTTCGGGACCGAGACACACGTGCATGATGATGACGTTGTCCCAGATGCACCTCCCCGGGAGTATGCTCAGGTAACCTCCTGCATTTGGCAGGAGGTTTGGTTTTCCTTAGACGTTAAATCTAGCTATTATTCACGGATTTATTGGCAGTAGCTGAGAATCAACGATTCTCATTGCTATATATTTGCCTTACCCGGGGGGGCTTGGCATGTCTATTGATGTGTAATGTTGTGATGTTGAGGTGAGTAGGAAATGCGCGAAATTACTGGTGTACCAATAACAGGCGTATCATCTCCCCCCCCACTATAATATTGACCGTCCTCGGTCATCCTTGCTACAGTTTTCACAAGTCACAAAGACACTGCAGACACTGTTTTGCACTGCAAGGTCATTTACTCTTATAATTCTAGAGTGTTGAGTCTGCACCAGACCTTTGACTAGTCTAAAACTCGATGTCGTTCTTCTGTTACTAGTATCATAGTGGCAAGCCCCTATTCGTTTTGAGTTCTAAACAGCCGTCTTCGCTTATCGCTTCCTGCCGACTGCCGGCTTGCCGGTGTTCAAGATTCCTCATTGAGCATTTCCTCAGATTTTTGAGATCCCCGTCGCATCGTGTTCCGCCTTTCTGACTAGAGTCTAGGATCCTGCCGCTCTATTTTCGAGTGAATGGGTCCCTAGATCATGATGGAGTTTAATTCTGATATGTCTGCTAACCGAGTCGTGGGAATTGTCCAAGAATGGAAATTAATCTTCCAAATCCAGAACTTCCATTCTCTATTTTGTAGGTCCATCATTCGATCGTGCTTCTGGATATGTTCTTGGAGACTTCCTTCTTCTTGGATGACTCAAAATTCCTTTTTCTAAGCCAGATCCCCGTGCGCAGGGTCCAAGGTAGAGAGATATAAAAGCCCAGGTATTTTTGGGCATTTTCTCTAGATCCCGTTGGACTCTGTCGCGCCTCTGCTCTCCTCTTGTCCTCCAAGATTTCGTCCTCTACCGCTTCAACTTCTTCCATCCTCGATTCTCCACCGCTCAATCTTTTTTCATCCGCTGACCTTGCTGTCATAATGTCCGCCCTCAAAGAAAACCGCTGCCTTCAAGTCAACTACCAACGTATCCTTGGGACTGCTTCCGAGCCATGGCGCGCCCTCAAATTCCTCTTGTTGTGGTACCCAATAGTCTTCATCCCAAAGAGTTCAAGTCTCTTGGCGTTCAGCCGATGCAAGAGCTGGCCCGTACTGCTTGCAGCGCTCTAGTAAGCATTTTATTTTGTATCCACCGACATCTCTAGACTAAAATTCGTTATTTCTCTTTTTAGACCGATTATCTTGCTTGGTCATATAGTGAAGACTACCACCCTTCGGCTGATGTCCAGAACCTCGTGTCTTATGTGTGGCTCCGATTCTTTGAGTCGCAGGTTTGCCAAACTGTAGCGGCGCAGGATTTCCCCGAGGTATACTCCTGCCTTTTGCCCAGCTTTTTGGACGAGCTCATGCATTGGGCCAGGGTGCGTCGCCCCATCGTTTCCCATCTAGAGCTTGTGTTCATTTATTTTTACTTTTACTTTATTTTATTAGTCTGCACGCGCCGTCAACAAACTCGGTTTCGATCCTAACACTCGGATTTTAACCCTGGTGGAGTTGTTAACCGTGTTACCTCCTCTAGTACCACCTCTTCAGGTTGACGCGGCGGCGGTGGAGCAGCGGGAACTGCCTCCACACTTCGAATTTATGGTGCCGCACGGGGAGCTCTCTTATATTATTCCTGTCAGTTGACCGTTTTCTTTTCTTCCTACTTGCTTCTTATGTTTTCTTGTAGCCCACAGCCAACTATATCCCAGAATCCCAGCTTCTTGCTCTTGGACTCCACTGGTCCCAATATGCGCCCGATTACGTTCCTCTTCGTAAGTTTTCTATGACTGGGCTGCTCTTTTTGTGTTAAAGTCTCCTTTTTACTTTTCTGTTAGTTGTAAACCCGCTCGACCTCTTCGACGACTTTCTGGATCACGCGCCGCCTGTGGCCTCAGGTTCAGGTGCTCCTGCGGCCTTTCCTCCTCCTCAGGCTGCGCCACCGCCATCACCCGTGCCCTATAGGGCTCTTACTCCTTTGCCTCCGCGCTGTAAACCATCCAACACGTCCAGGGCTCCTCCTTCCAATATCAACACACCACTCTTGATTCTGCCAGGTGAACCGGTTCCCGAGACACCTCTGCCAAAACAAAAGCGGCGCCGGTCCTCGTTTCAAGTTCCAGCTACGCCTCGAGGTAGATATCCTATTTTGTGTTCTTCTCTGCTGTTCTTAATTTTATCTCCCAGACTCTGATCATCAGAATTTCCTGGACTCCATGGTCAATAAGATAAGCAGTGCGATTTCCGCTGCTAAACTCGCTGCCGAGACGCCTGTTTCTTCAACCGCTCCTAAAGCCAAGAAGATGAAAAGTGCGTTCTTTTTCTTTTCTTTCTATTTGAACTCATTGACATGCTTGTGAAATTAGAAACCGGTACCAAGTCTGGCAGCGCCGTTGCCAGTTCTTCTAAAGGCACCAGTTCTTCTAAAAGTACGTTCTCTTTTACTCCTTTCCTTTCCTTTCCTTGTTGAGCTTTTTCCTTTAGCTTTTCCTTCTAAAGAGTTCATCGACTCTAACGATGACAAGTCTGACGTGCCATCTCCCATGCAGGTGGACGAACCTTTGGTGGCTGCTGAACCTATCGTCCCTGCGCCGCCTACACTTTTAGAGACTCAACTGCCACTACTGACTGGTGTTGAGCTTGAAGATGCTCACATCTACACCGGCGATGGATTCGACGGGTACGAGCCAGCCACTGTCTCTTCCCCCACAGTCCAGATCTCCAGCGGCAGCAAGCGTCAGGACTGTTTACTGGTCCCTGTCGCTGCTCAACTCGAAAACGCCAGTTTATTGCCGCCGCGGGTTCTCAACAAGTATCTGGCACCACCTCAGGCGTACTCCACCAGGTTTATGCCAGAGCACATGTACGATCACATGCGTGCTCAGGCTATCGGCGCCCACAATGCTCATGTTCCTGTCCACGCTGTGTGTTTTCTCTTTACTTGTTCCTTTATCGGTTATAATTCTAAACTTTTATTTAGCCCAACCCTCTTACCTGCACCAATTGCAAGACCCGCGACATTCTCTGTGTCAAAGTTGGTCACGGCATTTTCAAATGCTACAATTGCGTCGCCGGTAAAAAGGGTTGCACCTTCACTACTCCTCTTGAGCTCCGGCGCGAGGCTGACCAGGCTGAGGACTTGGCCTGCGTTTCTACTTCTCGTATGTGCTTTGTTTCTGCCTATTCTTTTGGTTCCCCTGACATTCTTTCCTGGTTCTAGGCATTCACTCCTTAGTTTCCGACATGATGTCAGCGCAGATCAACTTTGATGCTGCGGTGCCTTTGATGCACAAACTGGCTTCCGACCTGGCCACCGCAAAATACTGTGCGGTGGCTTCCCTCTCCTTCGTCAACCACGTTGACCCAACCCGTTTCGACACCTGGCATAAGGAACAGCAGGACAGCGACGGTACCAAGTACTCTTCGGAGTTTATATCATTTTTGGATGAGATCCCTGCTCTTGAAGAAGAGTACGGTTTCAAACATGATAACTTGGTATTTGACGACCATGCCGGCGTCTCCTATGACCTCCCTCTCTCCATCCTTCCCTTCCTCAACCGTCAAGCTCGTTATGGGCTACCAGACGGGTTCCGCAAACTTCCTGAGGAGGCGTCGGTGTCCGGTTCGCAGCCAGCAGGTCGCAGGGATAAAGGCAAGAAACGTGCGGATTAGTTGAATCATGGTTGCGCCGCGGACTTTTTATATTGCGTATACTTGGACTTTTGGTATACTATATCTACTTATTGCAGAGCTCATGGACTCGGTAGATCATATGTATAAAATGTTTTATAGTCTGAAATGTCATTGGCCTTGTTATAAGGTCCTCGTTTGTCTTCCTCCTGAAATTCTAAGTCAGTTGATCTGCAGTCTTAGCTTGTGTAAGTATTGTCTTTGTTAAATTGTTCAACTGTTTAATTTTGATTGATTGTCTGGTTCTGAATCGGTTGTTACTTCTCTGAACCGAGATTTGTGCCGCTTGGTTGCGTTTTTCATTTTGTATCCATGCGCCACTTGTTAAAGGCTCTAGGGTTCGGCTCATCTTTAGCCACTTCCTCCCCTCCACTAAAAATGGTTGTCCCCAACCAAGTCTTTACCCAAAATCAGCGGCGCTGCATGGTATAAAAGCAGCAAGAAACCAGAACAATTGTATTATCTTTCTTGAACTAGATGTCTTCTCTTTACTCTCTCGAAAACCTGCGCTGCCAGCTACGCCACAGGGCTGTTGATCTTCAGAATCGTCTCGACGATAACCAAGGTCAAGCAGACTACCAGTGCGTCGCTTTAGCAGACACTATGATCCAGACTCTTGTGAGTAAATTCCTACATGGTAGCACCGCGATGTTAATTCACCCATTTATAGGCCGACATTACTCGCTGCACCGAAGCAGACACATTGTTGCATGATGAAGAGTTCATGTGTAATGAATACCTTCCACGCTGCCGCTCTGCTGAGGCCGTGTTCAATACCATGGGTCTACCAATGTCTCGCCTTCATGGAGAGGTACAAAATTTTGTGCGCCGCTCCCGTGATTATACCGACAATCATCGTCCTGCTCCTTTGTATAGAGTGAAGGTCTTTCTAGTTTTTGATCTTTCAAATTATACTAAACACTTCTCATAGGAAATGACTCCGAGCCGTCAGGCACCCACTGGACCAATTTTTCGTCCAGGGTGCGGCACCAGTTATGGTGGTATTCCTCGAATCCAAAACCGTAGTTCACAAGCTTCTATTCATGCACCGGCCAGTGTACGAATTGCAGATGAGGACACCGTTATGGAGGACTATCGCACTTCAAACACAGGTGACGGAAACTCTTCAAAACCCAGTGAGGGCACTGAAGTCGGTGTGAGTCTTATTATATGAATTGTCCTTTCAAACTTCTGATGTCTTTTAATAGGTCAAGAAGGAATCCAGATCCAAGAAGGACAAGAAAAAGAAGGGTAAAAAGCACGAAGATGCTGTTACTGATGATGAGGGCGCCGCGGTAGGATATCACTATTCACAAGTTGTCCCCTCCACTAATAAATATCTGCTTGCCCCCTTTAGACCAGTAATCGCATTCCTCGGCCAGATACTCCTCGTCCTACTACTTCGGTATCCTATCTCAGTGTATCTTGTTGCAAAGTTCTAATTATCTTTTTCTGTACCAGGCGACAGTGACAGCTGCTCAACTCCTTGACCAGGTATGGTTTGGTTGGTGTCGTTCAAGGATCCTTGTGCTGATAATTTTACCAGGCTGAAACCACCGTGTCCGCGGGAAGCGAGATCATTCGCAAACGCGCTAGGACAGAGTTGCAAGGAGCCTCCGCTGCCACCATCACTCAAATTGCTGATATCAGGGATGGCCTTCGGATCATAAACCCAGGTCAGGTTCAAGCCATCCTTAGTGCGTATCTATTTCTCCAAATCTTTTCGTGTTGTCGTCCAAGGATCTCACTTTTCTACAGGTGATCTATCCCCGCTGTCTGAGGCATCCCTTGTAACAGTTCTGCATCTTGCTCGCGAATACCAAGAAGCTTTGTTGCCTTCTGTTACTGGAGCTCAGGGTTCCAGGCGAGTGCTCGAGGCAATCTCTATGTTGGAGGCGCGTATTCGTACCGCCGCACTTGAACTCGTGCTGCAGATGAAACATCTTCAGGGCTCTATCTCTCTTCTACAAGATCTCCTTGGGGAAAACGCAGAGCTGCTATCCGGTCCTGAAGTTGCAGGCTTGTGCCAGCTCGCTGGTATCGCCGATGCTCGTGCTGGTCCATCTGATAGCGGTCAGAGTTCCGCTGCTATAGAGGAAGCTCCTGATGCTCAGATGGAAGAGATTGCGCCGGCAGTCGCATCAGCACCAGTTAGCGCCGCTAACTCAGTAGCCGACAGTGAAGGCAGCAACAGCTCCAATAAAACCATCTAGTTCTAGTTCCGATTACGTTCTCTTTAGAAATTATCTGTCTTGTTTAAATTTTGTTAGAAAATCCGTAAATCCATAGATATAGATTTCGTTATGTTCCAATAGAAAAACTGTGTGCCGAACCTGTGCCTGATTGTCGTCAAGCTAAGTTTAAACTTTTTAAGTTCTCATGCACGTAATTGAAGATCTGCGCCGGCGTAAACAACAAGCGGTGCAAGTGGTTATTCTATATAAAACCCCTTGCGAACTTGTCCAGGTCAAACACCAGAAAATGGATTCTTCTACCACACCCTCTGAATTCCGACGCCAGTATATCCGCATAGTCGCAGCCACTCAAAAGCTCATGTGTAGCCGGCGCAAAGAAGGTGGTTACTTCCTCCCCATAAATGGGGAAGACGAAATTCCTTTGCGCCGCTACTTGAGTGATTCATATGGTCCTGTAAAACCTCGTGAATGGAACTGGTATTTCCCGGAAGGTGCCCCCTTGGTTCGTTCCGTTACTACCGACTTCAGGTCTGTCTCTGTTTCCTTCTATACATTCTTAGTTCCGCTGAAATATCATTATGCAGCCAACCCTCTGCTAGAGCCTATCCTTCGTCTATCGATGTTGAACTGCGCCCTGTATATGAATGGCAGCACCATGGTATGTTAAACATTTTGCTACTTGTCTTCACATTTTGACGCTAAATCTGATCTCCGTAGAGAGTGAATCGTTCAAATCTCTTGAGGCCCGTATACGCCATATCATGCGCGGCCTTCATTGCAGGATGCTACTTTTCTTTGGTACATCTAATGTCCATGCCCTGACTGTCCAGACCACTATGGGCGGAGGCCTTTCCAACCAGAACATATTTAATAATTCTTCAGCTATGGAGGATGATATGCCCTTGTTGACTACACCACCACCTTCTGATTCAGACTCCGACGTATCCATGATGGATCTTTCTGAAGTGGACTAATTGCTTCGTTACACACCATCGGTACTACCATGATAGCAAGCATCCCTTTACTAGAAATCTCTAGCGTAGGTAGTTTCAGTATACACATGATAGTGCGCCGCCCCGAAATGTAATTACTAGTCAACCTCCGAATCCGAGTCAGTTAAGGTGTCCAAAATCTCCTCTTCGTCAACATCTGGTATACGTTCTATGGACCCGTGCGTTTGCATTTCCACGGGTGTTGAATCGTCTGGTTCTGGCCCGTTAACAATTTGTTCTAACTCAGCCTTCGAAAGGCCAGTAAGAGTCTCTAGATTGTCTGGTAGCTTGATCCTTTGTCTCGCGTTATAGGGGTAAACTCGAAAAGCTGCAATCTTATTCTGCAGTACCGAGCCATCCATTTCCGCCAACACGTAAGATCCACCTTGTGTGCGGCGCACTACTATACAGGGTCCGATAAACCTAGCCTGTAGTTTTCTGTTTAATGACTTTTCTATTGCCGTATTTCTAACCAGTACTAAAGAACCCGGTTTGAAGTCCCATGTACGGATCTTAACATGGTGCTTCGTCACATATCTGAGTGTATCGTTTATCTTCTTTTGATCTATCTTGTCTATTATTCTAGCTACTTCTTCAGCATGTAAAGCTAGCGCTCTAGCTCGCATGCCGATGAGCTCTGCCCAGGACATTGGGTGATCAGGCACTTGCTGTAGCCAAGTAGCTTGCACTATGTCCATTGGTAGAACGGGGTGTGCGCCGGTCACTGCAAAATAGGGGGAACAACCAAGTCTTTTCCTGGTGGTTATCCTATCTGCCCACATTATCGATACAAAATATCTAACCCATTTCTTGACATCTCTGGCGCACGCTTTATATAAGGCTTGCCAGACATCCCAATGAGGTCTTTCTATCTTGCCATTGGCCTGCGAATTGTAACCTGCAATCTGAATACCTTTTATGCCATATCGTTTTTCCAGATACGCTAGCGCCGCTTTGAAAGTGCCACCATTATCCGATATGATTAAAGCTAAACAGCCCCATCTACAAATTACATCTTCATATAACCATTCTCCTATAGTTCTTTGGTTTTCTTTTGCTAATGGCCGCCCTTCCATCCAAGAAGACATTGCGCAACGCCCGTGAGCAATGTATTTCTTCCCCTCCGATGCTACAGGCATGTGCATAGTATCTGCATGCATTACCTGGAACAGCGACGGCGTTGGAGTGATCTTGGGAGGCATTTTGACGAAATCTTTCAGTCGAGTTTGACAGACATGACAATGTCGCACATAATGATTTACATCATTCTCTAGTTCAGGCCACCAAAACCGGTCTTGCAGTATAGATTTGGTCGCAAAAACACCTTTGTGTCCTAAACTATCGTGCGCTGCTAGTAACAGACCCATTCAATCTTCTTTAGCTACTACCAGTCGGTGTTGCCCTTCAGAATCTCTCCTGTACATTCGGTCCTTATCGAAGAAAAACTTCTTAGCAAAGGCCACAAAGCTCCGGTATTTCCTATCGGTCATTAGTTTCGGCTTCTGCTTTGGGTTTCTCAACCATTCCCGGACCAAAGATAAATCTTCATCGAGCCTCTTTGCTTTTTCCATTCTATAGTGCTCACGATAAGGTTCTACATCTTCTTGCGACGGTGTTAGTAATTGAGGCATACTGGACACAATAGCAGCGCCGTCAGGACATGAACATGCTATCCTCATTCTTGTTTCATATTCTGCTTGTTTTTCTCCACCGATAAATTCTGCAAAACTTTCTATGATCTGAGCCAGGAAACCCCCGCGGATATCTATATCATTCCGAAATTCTTCGTAATCTAATGTAGTATCCTCGGATCCTTCCTCTACTTCGAATTTAAAGGGATTGACTTCATGATAGTATTCTTCTTCTGGGTTTTCATATTCTTCGTCACCCTCTTGAGGTTGTCTGCGAGACAAACCATCCGCTGCAAAAGTCTTTCCTTCTACATGCCTTAGGGTAAAGTGAAACATTAGGATTTGTTCTATCCACCTGTTAATAGCAGCATTCAGAGCTTCATCTGGGTGTTGTAACATTCCCTTAATGTATTTAGCGTCGGTCTCTACTGTGAGATTCCTTACACTTTGCAAGAGTTAGCTTTTCCATGGCAAGAAAGCAAAGGAGAAAAGTATCAAAGTATAATTTATTTGTGGTCTGAGAAAGAGAAAACATTTGCGCCAATATTACAATTAAGAATTAATTTATTTACCCGGCTTGAAACAAACACCGTTTACAGCGGCATTGAAGTTGTTTTTTGAGCAAGAAACATGCGGGGTTTAAACGTTTATACGTGCAAAGAAAGTCTTTCTTTCTCGGCCGGGAAACAAAATGGCCGATGAGTGGGCCGCTCAGTGCCCTTTCATCGGTCACCCTTCGGGCACTTATCGAATGCACTGCTCCCGACAAATAGCCTTACCCTGATCATATCCCGGTCTGTCGGATGCACATCGGTCCTGTGCTAAGCCCTATTTCGTTCTCGTTCAAACACTCATTTAAAATATTGTTTGTACAACACTTAGCCCCAAGCGTTATCTTGCCCATCTCTTGTCTAGTCTACCGTTCCGGACTCCAATTCTTTATCTATACAGATAAGCGGATTCCCAACGCCCCGGTTGTCAATTCTGTTTCAAGGAGTAAGCCCCTATGCAATGCACAGTATTAGGTCTGACTTCTCCTGTCAGCCATATATTAAGGGCTTTTCAGTTCACTCAACGAACGCACTCTGCAATTGACGGCAAGCCTAGTACATCAGAAAGGATGAAGAAAGGCATTCGGCCTGTTCATATGATACGTATGAATTCAATTAGCGCCGTCTTGGAGAATTCCGAAAAGTACAGAGGCAGGGATGAAGACGGTCTGTTTTAGTTGCAAGGAAGCATTCCTCCGACCGCCAATGTCGCAAACACGGCTTGTGAAGAACAAGAATCCAAGGAGGTATCTTCAAATCTTCATCGACCTTTCCATCAGTTTCGAACGAGGAGGGGAAGAGCACTCAACGCCACGACTGACAGAGAGAATGGATAAATGCAGTGATGAGATACATTTCATATGCTGATAATACTTACTCCTCTCTCTCGTAAGGACCTTCGTTCTTCTCCGATTATCGACACCTCAAAAAAAACTAAAATTGAAGGTCGGCCCTCTACTCTATGCTTGCTTGCAAGTTTTTATAACCCCCTAAATGCTTGATGGATACAGGTGATAGAGAATGTGTGAGGGAATTCAGCATCATTCTTTTCAAGAAATGCGACGCAACGTGCTTTTAAATAGGCGCGGTTCACCAGTTACCTTACCTCGTTGGACCAGACTGTGGAGGGTAGAGTCCGCAACCGGTGCAAGGTCGCTCGCTAATGCGACTATCGAAGACTAAGCAAATCCTGTGTCATTGGTCCACTCGCCTCGTTGGACCCTGTAGGGGATAGAGTCCGCGACTGGTGCGAGTAAAACAATACAGAATCTGCTCATTGAAAACACAGCGAAAGCATAAGGACAAAGGAATGCCTTACCAACATTGTCTATAGGAGGTTTGGCTTGAGGTGCATCCTGCAGTTGTACTCCAGAAGCCTCCAATACTCTCGAAACCTACCGCCGTATCAGGCGCCGGCTCGACCGACTCTGTATGAGAAAGAGATAAGGATTCACACGTCTACACCAGCTTCACCGCCGCTGTCTGATTCTTCTTCTTGCCTCCTGCCACTTGAATACCAACTCGTCTTGCTGCGCCAGTCCGTCTGCGAATCTCGCAGGAGCTTGCGGCCTCCAGTTACTCTCCAAGCCTGACGATGCCGCGAAAGAAACTTGGCATGTGTATCAATTTGAAATACGAGGAGAACGATTGCCATGTCTGCATGACGAGGAAAATAATTAGTGGTAGTTGCATATTGATTGTCGATTTTATAACCATGCAAAATGCCAATGAACTGGGACCGTCGAGAGCAGAGTCTTCCTCAACCGAGTCGAGAAGCGACAAGAAAAAAGCAAGCACTGCATAAAAAGCGAGAATAAGGTATCATCTACGACTCATCGACCGGGGGACGAAAAGACTCCGCTGGTAGTAGTCCTTTTCCAACCGCCAATTTCGCAAACATGACGTGCGAAGCGAAAGCGAGCTCTACGCAACAGAGCCTTTAAGTACCATGACCGACGATCCGAAAGCTATCATGTCACGTATAATGACTCAGGAAACGCTGCGGAGAAATTTACCGGGTAGAATGCCTTTCCTGTACCCCATTTCAAGTCGCTAACTTGTCCTCGCTGCCGGTTTCTTCCCCCCTTCCTATTACTCTGTTCAAAATTTATCCATTTCGACTGAGTGGATGAAAGACTGCTGATGACAAGCAAGCGAGTGAGCTCTTAGCAGTGTTTACCTATACTACCGTTGCTGGTATATTGAAGCGTTGACTATTGGGATCTAGTTCTTCGCCTTAGGGTGCCAAATCAGACCCCAGAAGTCGCACCAAAAAACGGCTTCGGAAGACATACGAAGGATGGGCTGGAGACGTGTTCAGCGACAGTATACATGTACATGTATAGCGATGGACCGAATTGGTGGTATTTAAGTCAGAAAATCTTTATGACAGAAAAGTAAGGCGAAGTTCTCCACTCGAGTTCCTAGCCAAAACAGAAAGACTGCAGAGGGAGGAAGAGAATCGGAAGTCAGGGGTGTGTACACAAAATTCGTAGATATGCAGACCCTGAGGGCGAAATCCTCAATTTTCCAAGCAGAAATTGCAAACACCAGAGAGGAGAGAGCTCATTAAAGAGTGAAGGTGATACGAAGACCTTGCAAGCTGGCCTACATGTTAATCGGATCTGGCGGCTGCGCTGTTGGTACTTACTAATACAAAGCCAGAAATCGTTCTCTACACCATTTGTCAGCACTTTCGGTTATAAACCTCCTCGACTGTACAGTGCTCCCCTTAAGGTAAACTCTTTGAAGTCAATTTTCTTCCGCCTTCGGTGATCTCCAGCCAAACTTGCCAGATGAAATACACCTCTGCTCACTGCTCAGTTCACTGCTATTTCAAGACGGAACATTTCATTTCCCTTTCCGGCCTCATTCCTTTCTGGATTCCTTTGTCTCAACCCGGGCGTATAAAATCAAGGACCTGAACTCGTAACCTTTCATTCACTTCTTCCATCTCCTGCTCTAAGGTGCCATCGCTTTGTACTGTTCTCTCTGTGTTCCTTGCTCACGCTAGAGTCTAGAAAGCTCATCATCGTCGCCCGAAATGTTCAAAAAGCTCTTACTATTCGTGCTTTCTTCTCTCGCCCTCGTTGGAGCCGTATCTGTTGTTCAAGGCCGTGTCACTCTTCAGGACCTCGAGGAAGTTGGACTGGTCTCGCTAGCCTTGTTGCAAAAGTAAGTCTTTGTATCATTTATCATAACCTTTCTTCATCTTCATCCTCGACAGGCTTTTCGATTTATGCTACGACGGAAGCTCCCTGGGAATCCATACCCTGTATGTATTAGCTTTCTTTGACGTCACTGATGCTCATTGTTCATACAAATTCCACCTCTTTCTACCTGCTGTCACCCCTAGCCTCACTTACTTCGGTTTCTCTCTGGCTTTGGGATTCCTTATTGGTTTCGTATTTGGTTGGTTGGCCTTTATGATCCTACTGGGCTGGCAGATCCTGGAAGCCGAAGCCGTGATGAATCTCTCAGTTAATCAGTAGCTGAAGGTCGTTGTATCGCACTGCACGTCGCATAAAGAATGAATGTAATCCTAGTTTTGAACTTGCCTTGTAGTAAATGAAAGACTGTTCGTTGATATCATTTGACTGCCTTCGCTGAGGACGCTGTGAGCTCGAGTCTTTATGTGTATATTTTCTGTTCAATGCTCGAGAGCTTTAGCAGAGCGTCTATACATCTACTAGTGGGGCATTTTTCTATCGGGACATGGTCTAGGATTCGTAGTAATTATCTACGAAGGCGGGGGAAACGGTGTTTAAGTAAGGAGTAGAAGACCGGGTTAAGTGCAATGACTGCCAGTTAACCAGCGTAATTGGTGGAAAATAGGAGTGCGGTTTAAATCACGACAAGGCCAGAGATGCTACCTCAGAATTTGACCCGAGGACGGACCGAAATTTCGACCCAAGAGGGATTCCTTCCTTCAAGTTCCCAAATTCCGCGTCTACGCAGTCAGATTGAACGGATTTCTTCCCGAACTGGAGGTTATGTTCTTCATATATATAAGACACTAATACAATATTTTTTGTGTTTTGGACAATGTAAAGTAGTGCATTTCGCTGCCGGAGTCAAGATCGTAGAATTTTGCGGAGAAGTGCATTTCTTGTCCTGTGTTTTGTTCGATGGCCTTCTCACTCCGGATGCAAATCTTGTTGGATCGTTGACATTATTCATGTCCTATGGTCGTTGCCTGTCCCTATACAGTGTTCTGTGCATGATCTGGCTTCTACGCAGAGAGTGGATATGGTGATTATACTAGGGTAATAGAGCCGTGGAAGACTTCCCTTGTGGGCTCCACATTCAAGAGACTTCGCGTACTCATTTCCTGCGCATTAGGGTTGAATTCGATGGGAAGGGAAGGCGATGCAGGTCTGCGATTGCGAGTATGAGGAAATACCATGAGGTTCAAGGTTCCAAAACATCGCAAAGCTTACTTCCGTTTCATTACTTCGAATCATCACTTTGCCGTTGAAGTCCTACGCTACACGGATCGTCGATACCAACCGTATATTCCTCAGGATCAGAGATTATGTAGGTTTGGATGCGAAGAGGTGGAAGACGAGTTCCATGTTTTGCTTCGATGTACTGGGGAAGTCCTTGTGGTGCTGGCTCCCGGAACGAAATATTTGGGGAAATCGGTGTCGAGAGAATGATTTTTTGACGAGGCTTCTGTTTGATGAAGGTGTGCTTCCTGATATCGCAAAGCTTATATATATGATGTGGGATATGTCTTCCATGGACATAAGGTTCGATTGCCCTCTGACATTCAGTATTCTCAATACATATTTCTTGTCGTATAATTTATGCTGCCCTCGTTATTTCTGAGATCTTACACACTGGGTTTGTGCGCGAGACGGTGTTTTCGGGACACTGATCGTATCCACGGCATGCATTGATGCTGTGCATGTTGCGTGGGTCCCGACTGTATCCTTAATGGTCCTAGTGTCCTACCTACCTTGGAATTTAGTTAGAATAAAAATTTTGAGAAGGTTTGATTTATAGGGGAAAACGATGCAACCGTAGTGCCCGGGCCGATGACGAACTCAGAAGGAAGTACAGTAAACAGCCAGTTGGAATTTGGAGCTGGCCAAGTCTTCCCCAGGCTTCCCCAGGCTGCTCGACTTTTTCTTTTGGTGTAATAAAACATATGTATTGCTTGTAATTCTGCCGCGGACGAACCGCGGATACCAATCCGATGACATCAATTTCAGCTCCTTTGTCTGCCCTTTCAAAGACTTTTTACCTACCAAGAACGTACTTCCACATCTTATTCGGGTCTCTTTTGCTTTCATCGTCAAATTGTGGTATATGGAAGAAGAATTTTCCAATGAAAATCCCATGGAAGGAGTGCAAAGCACCTCTCGAGGCACAAAGAGAGCTGTCAATGTTAGTTTTCGTTTCATGACTTTACTATTCAAGGCTACTGCTCAAACTTGTTTACATTTGAAGAACGACGACTTGAACGATGTCGACGAACCTGGTACCAAAGGCCGTCGCGTTATCGTCAACAACGGTATGACCGGGGTAGAATTCAATGACAAAGAACTTCAAAAAGCAGTAAAACCATTTTTCGACACTTTGTTATTCTTAAACTGATTTCGCTACCAGCAAGCTAAAAATTCCGAGTTGTTGAAGAAGATTCAAGCACTAGAGGTTCAGATAGATCTATTTTAAAAGTGAAACCGTTCTAAATTGCACGTCAGGTAAAAGCAGCACGCGATCAAGATTCCTTGGCTACGACGGCGAAGACAGTAAAAACGTCTCAAGCTCTCATACAGCAATTAGAAGTCTGTAAAGCTCAAACTTTCGGCGAAACGCGATAATTGACGCCGATTGCAGGAAACGATCAAGAAGTTGGAGGCGCAACAAAGCGTGGAGGTAGAACCTTTACGCACTTCACCGACTAGTTATTGAGATCTAATGCAGAGAGCAAGTACATCGGACTTGAAAGCAGAGCTCACGTCGACTAAGGAAGAGAAATTGAAATATCAGGTACATGATGGGCTGGTTTCGCGTATTTTATTGACTCCGGTTTTAGTTACTCTACGAAAAGCTCTCCAAAGGAAAGGAAAAGACTCAATGGATATTCGGGTCGAAAAGCTCACCTGAATTAACTGTACCCGACTTTCTACAAGAAACTTTATCGGAAGCTAATGTAAGCTTCCATTATCCTATGATAGTATTCCGCATCTCTTGACCTTTGTGCAGCATACCATCGAATCACTCACAAAGCAGCGAGAAACACTAGAGGTACGCCGCACTTGTTCATCAGCCACTGTCACTATTGATGTATACCTGGCGAACAGGCCGCGAATCTATTCATGGAAGCCGAAATCGAGGAATTCAAAACAAAAGAAACCCTATCCACCGGCCAGATCAACCATTGGAAACAAAGATTTGCTGAAGTCGAGGTACGTATTGCTTTTCGGCCCATTTCTATCTCGTCAAACTTAACTGTTTGTGAAGAGAGAACAGAATCTGACGAAACAACGGAACGACAATCTCAAGGTACTTAGCTTGCTACCGACGCTCGCTTCATTTGTTTTACTTACTGGTATGTAGGATGAGGTTCGGAAGCTAAGTAGTGAAAACACAGATATAAAAGTATATACTATCTGTTGTATAAGGCGATTTTGATACTAACGCAGTTTTCTGTAGGACAAAAGTCGAGTGTCCCTACTTGAGGAGTCAGCCAAAACAGAAAGACTGCAGGCTTTGCTGACGCAACATCAGTTGGTACGTTTATTGAATTCTATACTTGCGCCCTAGTACAACCTTCCCGTAGGAGATTCACAACTTGAACGCATCAACTGCAAGATTGGAAGTAAGTCTATCGCTTCGAAAGTGGTTTTTATCTCTTATCGACCCCAACAGGCAGAGAGGAAAGCTCTCAAGGCTCGTATTAGCCAATCGGAAAACGATAGGGTACGTTAGAATGATATCTATGCGTCTCCATGCATTATCTATCGGTCTGTTCCTAGCCCAACCTAGACCAGCAAATGGAAACAGACCGGCTAAAGGTAATCGCAATTTTTTTCGGTGGAGATACACATTTGAGGTAACGGCTATCTGGTATAGGAGGCCGAAGCACGATTGAAGGCCCAAAACAGCACCTTGAAGGCCGAATTGAGCACAGCTAGACAGAAAGAGACAGTACGTTTCTTGACTGCGGTAATCTGATTTCTATGAATATTGATATTTATGGTAGGGTCATGAATCGGATATCCGCCAACTTGGAGCAGAGCGAGATAAGCTGAAGGTTCGGTTGCTCCTGGATCACTCTTCTATTTGTTAAACGCTGTTCGCATTTGAAGGCTGCTATACGACTGATGGAGGACAATCAAACTCATCTCTCAGAACAGTTGAACCTCCTGCAACAAACTGCATCGCAAGAAAAATCAGTATGTCATCTCTGTGTCTGATCAGATCCTCTATGTAATCAAGCACTTTTCAGAATCTTGAAGGAAAGATTGAATCGCTGGAAAATGATCTCCGAAAATTCCAAGCAAAACTCGAGCAAAGGGAAGCACAACTCAATCAGAGTGAAGAGGACTTGAAACAGAGTGACGCAGATCTCAAGCAAAGCTTCATCGATGATTCTGAGAGGAAAAAAGTAAGTTACAATCCTGAAATTTTATTTCGAGCATTGAGCTCCCCCCCCCCCCTAGACCTATCTGAAAGAATTGGACCGACTGGCAGCTAAAGAACAAGAGGCGAATGTGCGTAATCTACTATCAGTTCCTACGATCGAAGTTGACGTTACGGGAATGTGAAGAGAGAGTATCGCGCATTAAGAAAAGAAAAAGATCGGCTTCAGAGTGATTATGATCAGCTACTGCGTGACCAAGACGACGAACAGGTATCTGCGTTCTGTATCTTATTTAAAGACCCCCCTTAGACTTTCATTTCGTGTTTTTGTAGTCCCTGCGGCAGGAAATCGACGAACTCAAGGAGAAGAATAGACAACTTCAGGTACGTTAATTGTATAAGTAAAGCTCATGACCCAGGGCTGAGATGTCCACAGACTCAGAATGCGGACGCTATCCAGGTAAACTGTCTCAGATTGACAATGATGTATATTGCTAACAAAACCACAAGGCTACGAAAACCCAGGAAGAGATTTTCAAGGTGTGGTACGAATCAACGACTAATTCCCCTTTCTAAATTCGAAATTTGAAGATGGAAAAGGATAATCTACTGGTATACTTCTCTCGAGCACTGTTTATCATTGGCTGACTTTGATTTACTGTCCGGAAATGCAAGTCCAATCTCAAAGCGATGCAAGAGGAGAAAAAACAACAACTTGAAGTACGTGGATTTTCGCTTTTAGATACTCGGATCTGACACGATCTGCAGGCGATGGAACAACAAATCCAAAAGTTGAAGGTACGCTGGACTTGTTGAGCGATATATTGATGCGTGGTCAACTAACAAAACAAGGTTGACATGGAGGTAATGAAAGAGGATCAGAAAACATGCGGAATCTCACTTTCTTGAATTGTGCATCTTTCAGAAATATAAACATGATATCCAGAAGGCAGAGCGGTCGAAGCAGAAACTGGAGGTGTGTCATATTTCTATAACTCACCTGTTGCTATTTTACCGAGCCTTGCACAAAAATACAGTCTGACCTTAAAGCCGTTCGAGAGGATAAGAAATTATTGGAGGTATTAAGGTTTTTTTACAGTATTTATCGTCACCCGG